>JAJLXA010000005.1:600000-1159571 GCA_030571075.1 Yamadazyma endophytica
TGGAGATCCAAGATGAATTGAAATGGGAAATGAGATCTGTTTTGATTGATTGGGTTGTCCAAGTTCATTCGAGATTCAATTTGTTACCCGAGACCCTCTACTTAACTGTTAATTACATTGACAGATTTTTAAGCAAAAGAAAGGTTTCCCTTTCAAGATTTCAATTAGTGGGTGCTGTTGCATTATTTATTGCAGCCAAATACGAAGAAATCAACTGTCCAACTATACAAGAAATAGCATACATGGCAGACAACGCATATTCTATCGAGGAATTACTCAAAGCTGAAAGATTTATGATTGATATATTAAATTTTGACATGGGATGGCCCGGTCCTATGAGTTTCTTAAGAAGAACCTCCAAAGCGGACGATTACGATTATGAAACAAGAACTTTAGCGAAATACTTCTTGGAAATTACCATCATGGACTCGAGATTCGTTGCACTGCAGCCAAGTTGGTTAGCAGCGGGTGCACATTACCTTTCGAGAAAAATATTAAACAAAGGTGAATGGACCGAATCCCATGTTTTCTACAGTGGATATACTGAAGCTCAATTGAAACCATTGGCAGAGACTTTGTTGACCAACTGCAAATCCCCAGAAAAAAACCACAAGAGTATTTTTGAAAAGTACCAAGAAAGAAGATATAAAAGAAGCTCAACCTTTGTTCAAGAATACATTGAATCTATGGGTATCTAAGAATATTGAAGCTTGTAATACTAGGTTAAAAGATTAACGCATAATTTCGAATTATTCAGTGTCAATATGAATTGATATAACAAAGCATAACATTTATAATTAATTGTATAATAAAGAACTTATAGTCAGTTTCGAAGCTGGTGCCATTTTCCCGCACTGCTTCCCCAAATTTCTGGTAGCATCTCTTCGCATCCCCTAAAAAATTTACATATAATGCTTTCCAGAACTCTTAAGACATTACCAAAGTACGTCAAACCACAAGGGTTCAACGTTACTAAGACATTCGTCAACCAATTTGCATCGAGGCAATTCTCCAGTGCAATTCCAAGATTCTCTGCCAACAAACAATTGAAGCAAATCTTGAAACAAGAAAATGACACTGTCAAGGAAATTCCTAACGAATTGAACAACATTTACAAGGACTACATCACCAACAACAACATTGAAGTCATTGCCACCGAAGGCAACTCAAACGTTGAATTGAAAACCCAATTGGATAACGGTGAAGTATTGCAAGTATTCTTCGACATTGATGAAGTTACCGATATTCCAATAGAAGAATTTCCAGAAGAAGAAGAAGTCGACTTCGAAGAACAAATCGATAACGTCGACTCTCTCTTGTGTTCCGTGAAGGTTTTAATTTCCAAACCTCAAACCAACGAAGGTGTTTTCTTGAACTTGTTCTTGCAATCAAGCGAATCTTCCTTTATAATCGATTTCATCAACTACAAAAAGGATGTGAGCTCATTTTTGAAACAAGTCGAACAAGGAGAATTCTTGGACAAATTTAACTACCAAGGCCCAAGATTCTCTGAATTAGACGAATCGATCCAAACCGGCTTTGAAAACTACTTGGAAGCCAAAGGTATCAATGGGGAATTGGCCGATTTCATCATTGGCTTCTCCGAGGTCAAAGAGGAAAATGAATACAGAAACTGGTTGAATGACTTGACCAAATTTTTCTAGCTTAGTTTCGTTTCCACCATATTTGTAAATAGTTTAATGTAATCAATGCTTTATTATTGGTAGTGGTGAAAAGTTGTGCGGCTCGCACCTCCATACTAAGGGCTTAAGCCCTAGCGTCGAATTAAGTTCGCGATGAAAAAACTGAAAAATTTCTATCAACTAATATGTCTACTGAAGCTTCTGTTTCATACGCTGCATTAATCTTAGCTGACGCTGGATTAGAAATCACCGCCGACAACTTATTGTCCATCACCAAAGCTGCTGGTGCTTCAGTCGAAAACGTCTGGGCCGATGTATACGCTAAAGCTTTAGAAGGTAAAGACTTGAAAGATTTATTATTCTCCATGGCTGCTGCTGCCCCATCTGCTGGTGGTGCTGCTGCTTCTGGTTCTGCTGCTCCAGCTGAAGAAGCTGCTGCTGAAGAAGCTGAAGAAGAAAAGGAAGAATCTGACGATGATATGGGTTTTGGTTTATTCGATTAAAAAACTCCTGTATAATTAATATAAATTTAGAAGTCAATGACTTGGTGCAAGGAGAGAAAAGAGACACAAGGCATAAAAGAAGAGATTGTTTTAACACACGGATTGAAGCGGCACATCCAAAGGGTCCAAGAAAGGCTGAAAATTGCATGGGTCGTTCGAAGGGCTGATGATGAGTTCTTTACGTGTTGTAGTCTTTGATGCTTGCAATTGTGTGACTTTTGTTGCTTCAAGTGTGCCAATTTAATCAGATAAAGGTGCTTATTTAAGTAACTCTTGGTAACTTTTTAGTGTGCTCTAAGGTATAATTTGATGCAAAGAATATTCGATCCATCTAACTCTCCTGTCCTAAAAGTAAATGTATTCGTTTCCACTCTATTCAGCACTGACTTCACAGAATATTGCTTTCACGGAGCCAACGCTTTCACAGAACCAACGCTTTCACAGAATCAACGCTTTCACATAAATTCTTTTACTACTTCAAATTCTGCAGGCCGACCGTAGATTCCAATGGCAGCATTTGAGTCAGAAGAGGAAACAGCCCCATGTAGTCTTGTACATCTTGCTCCGCTCCAATTTTAAGGACTACAGAAACTTCCAAACACCTCATTTTCTAATTAAATTATACCCAAAAAGCTCGAGAGCCATGGTATCCCATCATCACAATAAAGGCGGAACTAAACTAGATCTTGGCTTTCCCACCTGCAAACCAGGTGGCTTAATGACATCACTAAAGCTCTAAGCAACCCTCGTATTTGTCTACAAAGTACGGTTGAAGACCATTGTTTTATTAATAGCAGTATTGCCAGTTCTAGATCGAACGGTGCAACCATGGCCGAATCCTCGAGAAGGGTAACCGTAGGGTTAAACACACACACAGAGGGTTAAGGAAGGGTAACGCAAGGGCAACTAAAGCCATGACCGGCAACCTTATAACTCCAGCGTATGTGGGGTGTAGCGGCTTCATGTCAAAGTGCAGCAAGACGACTGTTTCAACCCTCTACCACCAATTCAAACATCTCTAAAAAGAACAATGTCATTCCAAAGATGGAATATCCACGCATTGAGCGGCTACTCCAGGGAATCGTTCTCCGAAGCCGTGTGTCGGTATTTTCAGATTATAGTTTAGCTACATGTTGATGTCAGCGTCCGGAAGTAGAGTCCCAAATAGGCAATTCTTTAACCAGATCGTTTTGAGTGCATTTTGGCCGGAAACTCAAATTCGGATATCAAAATTTCTTCAAGTTCCGAATAAGCTAAAAATAATCCAAACGCAACAGCAATCGCCTCACAGCAACTGGATAATAGTGGTGTTGGTCCCGGATGCGGTTTCAAAGTACTTCCTATCGAGTTTGTGTGCATAATTGGATTGCACCGACCAATGACCACCGGATAGAAACATCTCTCAACTTACGCTCCGCAACTGTGAGAGGCCGACGGCCTCCAAAATCTCCCACATAAAATTGTGAGGCTTCGGAGTAGAAGGCCGGTCCAGTAGATAAGCGACTGAGGGAATATCGCATTCCTCGATGAGCCATTTCGGTGGAGGCTCACTTAAACACGCGGAGAATCAGCGCTTACTGGAACGTTAGTCAGCGCAATGCTTTACGAAGCCGCGC
Organism: Yamadazyma endophytica; assembly: GCA_030571075.1. NCBI lineage: Eukaryota > Fungi > Ascomycota > Pichiomycetes > Serinales > Debaryomycetaceae > Yamadazyma > Yamadazyma endophytica. The sequence goes on from JAJLXA010000005.1 coordinate 603,763, forward strand.
GTATTTCGATACTTTCGGTCGATTCCCAAAGCGGAACTATACCCACTCGGGCGCAGTCTCGATCTCCGGTGGGGAAGTGCCATGGGGCCGACATCTGGGCCGACCGACAGTACACCCATGTGTGCTTGCGCTCCTACATAGATTACGTGCCGGGATGCAATCGGTCATCACCCAAACCATAATCCTGGACTATTGCTTCATTTAGGCTTAGCTACGACCGAGTGCGGCCGACAGGTTTGGTGAAAAAATCTGGCACCCAGGTGACGCGCTAGGGCCAATAACCACGACCCAGAACCGGGTACGACTAGGTCGCGATTACTTAAGGTTAGTTAAGACGGCGATAGCTATTATTGCCGATATGTGGATCAGCAAGCCAAATATGCATGGACGGCCGCAACCAAGAGCCGACACACAGTTTAGAGGTGTTTGCTTTGAGGGTGCTGCTAGAAGCAGCTGCTTGGAGTACATCAGGCCGCTGGATACCACAGGAACGGCGGAAGCTAATAATATCTCACGAAGCGTGCATTATGCAGGAGGAACACCCTAAAGTATCTATACAGGATTCTAGAAGAAACACTAAGAAACCTGCATATGGTCCTTCATAATTAGTAATATCGATGGATTAGTAAACTTTTTCAATTAGTCATTATGGCATAATAAGATGTGCTTACAAATGGTGAGCCTATCTCACCAACCCCACCAAACCACCAGACCATACTCTCAAACATCAGACGATAAGGATGCAATAGAATCAATAAACATACCATGTTGGTGCCATCAGTTGATAATCAGATGAGAGATTAAAAAAAGAGGTGTAGTTCCGGATTAGGAAAGCACCGTTTTGAAACATTCGGAGCCGTTTCTTAGCCGGCGAGCAATCGGGGGAATTAGACGGATTTAATGAGTTCCGATGACAAATATTATGACCGAAGGAATTTAAGTATATAATGAACCAGAATACCCCGATAATCGTTATCAAATTTTGAGTTCATCAATCACACTTTAATATGTCTTTAACATTCGCCCAATCATACGTATTGGCTTCCAAAGTCAGATCCAAATTAACCAAGGATGCTGCCAACCCCAAAGCTAGCTTAAGAAACTTGGTTGTTCAAGCCAACATGTTGGACAACTTGATGGACCACATTTCCAACGAGAACTCCAAGAGATTAGACAAATTGAACCAAGTCAAATTCCAATTACCCGCCAAACCTGCCAAACAGGCTCCTTCTATTCACAGCACCACTGTTTCGGAATACGAAATCGACAGTGACGAAGACTACAGCGACTACAGCGACTCTGACTCAGAGTCCGAGTATGACTCAGACGACTACTACTACAGTTCCGAAGAGGAAGACGAAAAGGCTGAGTCCACGCCCTTATTTACCATACATGAAGAATCCAATGAAGAGCTTCCAGAATTGAGCAAATCGCTTTCGTTGACCGACGAAAGCGACCAAGAAGAAGATTACATCTTAACACATGACATAAGTAAACAAGCATCTGTTCTTGAGACGACGTTGTTTACACATGCAAAGCCAATTCATCATCGGAGCGACGCCATTTACTCTGTGAATGAAGCTTACTAGGTGTGTCTAAGAACGCACTTACTAATGATTATTGAATTTAGAGTTAATGAGGTTACGACTAATGTTTACGATTGTATATAGTAATAGATGATTTGTATCAGAGTTTGTCTTTGCTAGCTGCCTGTAATTGCTGGTTGTTCTAGCTTTAAGCTTGTTTGTTGGACGGGATGAGTGTCTAACTTCCCCTAACTTTGGATCCGGTCTGGGTCGGTAAAAATAAAGTCGGTTTAGTGCCGTACCGTAAGCACTGGCTGCGATCCGGGGTATAAGCGCTGGGTTTACCACCAAGTCTAGGCCTATTAACAAGAATGGCACCAAATACCCAGGCAATACATTAAGGAGAGTAGAAGCACGTTCCATTGGAGTGGGAGAATTGTTGGGTTTGATAGTAAGTGCTAGCAAATGCGGCACCATTTTGTAGATGTTGGCTAGTGTGTAATTATTCTATTAAACCCAATGTGTGTGTGTATGTACTTGTACGTGTGGTTTGCTTCACACGCATAAACTTGCCTGCAAAATACGCTAACATAAGGGGTGGATGCTCATAATTGAGCTTATTTAGTTTGAGAATCCCATAAATAGAATGGCAACAAGTGCCGCTATTTCGACCATCAGAAAATAATTAATGTGGTGCCTAAACCGTCTTCTTTGGGCGTCTATTGTTCTAAGCACCCTTAATTGATTGATGTCATGGCCCAATGTGAGCTTCTTTAGTGGCTTGTTCGGAACATGGTTTTTCAAATCAGAACGAAATCTCGGTCTAGACCCTTTGTTTGACAGCTTTCCCTCCTTTTTGCTGCATCTAATTTTCATCTCACATGCCGTATTGCATACGTTACATCCTTTATTACGGTCATGACTGTCTTGGGAAACTTTGTTCTCTACCTTTTGGTACTTAGGTAGCCCTGTGTCCCTGATTATGTTATATTCGGGAAGAATATCGATTCGGTCGTCACCTGACCTGTACACCACATTGGGTTTCGATGATAAGGAACGATCATTTTCACAGTGTTCAAGTTCTATCACTTTCAAAACTTCCTGGTAAGTGGGTAACTGCTTGTGCTTCTTGAACTTGCACTTTAGTTTACTTATAAGAATCATAAAAATTTGCTGATGGATTTCACATTGTATTTATATTGACATATGCGCAATTCATGTACGCAACCAATTAGTGATCTCATATGATTTCCACAATAGCCCTTTTGAGAAACGTTCTTTTGCAGCCGGGGTAGTTACCTGATGCAAACTGATAGCAAAGTGCATGAGTCACATATGCAATGGAAACATCGGCTCCAGTCGGACACCACACACACCCCTTCACCATCTCTTTTTGATAGAAGCCGGTGGGCTCTTTTGATGCGCTCTGAGCGCATCTCTTGCAATCCAGCTATCTTCCAATTGCTTCAGCCAGTATGACGAGGCTTGCTTGCTGAAAACATACGACGCAATTAAATATTCCTGACAAGCCGACTGCCCATTTCTAGTATGCACCAGTAACTCCAAGCGTGTTTGTGCAAGCCTAGACGACTGCATTGTGCACCGACCTATTGTTTGACAAGTACAGAGAATTAGTGCAGTTTTGAGCTTTGAGCCTCTTAAGTCGGCTTGAACTAAAAGTCGGGTCTAAACTTTAGTATTCATGTCTTGAATCACAATACCTTAACTACATCGGTAGTAAGCTCATCGGTAGCAAGCTCATCGGCAGCAAGCTCATCGGTGGTAACAGGCATTGCTTTAACTGGTGCCGGCTTTGCTTTCGTTGCGCTGTCAAGCTTGATCCTCAGTTATGGTCGGTTAGCAACTTCGGCATATCAGGTGTCATAGTGGAGAAGGATCGTCCTGTTCGAGACCCATCGGCTACTCCAAAATCAACGGCTGCGGCGAAGAACATGGCTATGCAGCCCCTCTTGGCATGCTTTGTGCTTTATCGGGCTGAGCATTAAATACGACTGAAGGCTTTTACGAGGGGACGATCTCGTAGAGTGACCAAGGCTCGTGCAAAGCATGAGGCCAAGACACAAGGCCCAGTCTCTTTGAATATTAATAAGCAGAATGCTTATCTTCAACTCAAGTCTCCAAACCTATTTTCGATTGAAAACTTGGAAGTGAACTTAGAGAATTAATCGATTGACCAACGGTATAGCTGATACAAGTTCAAACCCAAATTGCACTAAAATCGTTAAATGCTCAAAAAGAGTATAACAAACGACTGCACTCATCAGCGAAGAGCTCAATGAAACAAATTTGAACATTATAACCCTTTTGATGGTGTTTTAAAACGGCGTAACTTCAAACAGTGTCTCATTAAGAGTTGAGTAGAACACTTCATTCTAGTCATTAGTATCACTTGAGAACATACTCATATTCTCCCTTTTTGCACCCATTAAGTTTGGCATCATTGGTTATCTTGAAATACCAAAATTACACAAGTTGGTGTTCACATAGCTCAATATGTAATAATGTGTTTAAAATTCGAAAAAAAGAACACTCAAACGGTCATAAGCTTCTTCGTAATTTTACTTGCTTTGCGTCAATGTGTTTAAATTCAATTGTTTTACGATCAAATCGTATCAATTCAAAACTACTTATACCCAAATATATTATATCAAAAACTCCCCGATTTCTTTACAATTATATCGCCATTTTCACTCTCTAGACCCCCTTAGTCGCTCTTTCTTGTGCTACCATGGTCTTAAGCATCACCAAATTCGCGCATCATTAATTATTTACATACACTTGATGCTTCCAAGAGCTCCTTGGAGACAAACATTGTTGGGGTTTCTGCCCCATCGAAACCTTTTCATGGGTAATAAAACGGCTGGACTTCTCAACCAGCCCCACAAATTAAGGCCGGTAGGGGGCCCTTCTTTGGTTTTGAGACGTAACATCAATTTCACCAAACCGTTTCTCAAATTGATTCGTGTGCCTGGCTATATAGGTGGAACATTTGCGGCTGGCGGTACATATGTAGCGTACAAGGTGGAGCAGGCATCCAATTACACACAGGATAAGCTTGGTTCCTTAAAGGATTTTGCCAGTGATTGGTTAAATAAAGGTTCTGAGTTCTTGAAGAAGGATGGCGATAATGGGGGAAATTCCGGAGGAGATGGAGGTGGAGGTGACGGAGACACAGCGACGGCAGTGGGTGCAACAGCGGCTGCAGTAGCAGTTCTGACGGACGAAGACGAATCACAGGAGGAGGAAGATGAGGAATTACAAGAATTCGAACTTGAAGAAGATGATACCGATGATCAGATTCTTAATCTCACCAAATCAATGATTGAAATCAGAAACATCTTGAGTAATATTGACGATTCCAACCACTTGAACTTGCCATCGATTGTGGTCATTGGGTCTCAATCGAGTGGTAAGTCGTCTGTTTTGGAAAGTATTGTGGGTCAGGAGTTTCTTCCCAAGGGTGATAATATGGTAACAAAGCGCCCCATCGAATTGACGTTAGTGAACGATCCCAGCGCTTCGGCTGAGACTATTGAGTTTCCAGCTTTGAAAATGAATTTGACCGATTTCAAACAAGCACAAAAAATACTTATCGACTTGAATCTTGCAGTCCCTAACACCCAATTTATATCAGAAGACCCAATACAAATCACAATAAAGTCACCAAAGGTGCCTGATTTATCGTTGGTGGATTTGCCGGGGTATATTCAAGTGGAATCGGCCGACCAACCCTTAGAGTTGAAGCAAAAAATCAGAGGTCTTTGTGCAAAATATCTCGAGGCACCCAATATTATTTTGGCCATTTCTGCGGCTAATGTGGATCTTGCAAATTCAGCTGCATTAAGAGCCGCTAGATTAGTCGATCCAAAAGGTGAGAGAACTATTGGTGTCATTACTAAAATAGATCTTATTGAGCCAGAAAAAGCAAATGCTATTTTAAACAATCGCAAGTATCCCTTGAAAATGGGATACGTCGGTGTTATCACTAAGATTCCAAAGCCTACTAATGGCAGCATTTTCTCGAGAAATTCTTTGACGAGTTACCAATCATTTATCTCTCAACAAAATTTCGAAACCACATACTTCAACCAGCACAAGTCAGATTTCCTTGGTTGCATAGTCAGCACTCGTAATCTCAAAAGAAAATTGATTAAAGTGCTTGAGAAGAGTATGACAGAAAATTTAAGACCGACTCACTTCGCTATTCAAAAAGAATTTGAAGAGACAAGTTACAAATTTAAGGTTGAGTTTAATGATATACCCTTGACACCTACCATGTACCTAGCTAATAATATTGACTTGTTGAAACTTTCAGTGAAAGAACTCGGTCATAATTTCGGTAAAAAGGAGTTGAAACATTTATTGAAGAATGAGCTTGATCAGAAGACTTTATTTTTATTAGCAGAGAATTACTGGCTGCAATCTGATTTACCAGAGCTCTCAAATTTAAATCACAGTACCTTAAATTGGGATAGAAGGTTAGATCAGGTGAGTTCACAATTGACTAAATTGGGCATAGGAAGATTATCTACCAATTTGGTGACTACAATTTTGCTTCAGGAGGTTGAAAATCTTGTAAATAATACCCAATTGAAAAACCACCCCAAGGCAAAGGATGCTGTTCAAGAGGCTGCAAAACAGGTTTTGTCTGCTAAATTCTATTCAACGGCCGATCAAGTTGAGAATTGCATCAAACCTTTCAAATATGAGATTGAAATTGAAGACAGAGAATGGCTAGCTTCCCAAGACAAAGCTACCGACTTATTGAAAGAAGAAATAAAACATTGTGATGAAATGCTTGGAAGCTTAAAGCAACAAGTGGGAGGCAGAAAATTGAACCAAGTTGTCAAGTATTTAAGTAAATTGAAAAACAAAGAGGTAGATTTCAATTCGAATGAAACCTTGGGATTCTCAAACAACTTGATTGAAAAAGGGAAGATGGGAATATTTCTCCAAGACAGATTATCGTTGTTGAAGATGAGATATCAGTTCTTGAAGAATAGTTCCAAATGTAAAAAGAAGGAGAACAAGTTCCAATGCCCTGAAATATATCTTGATGTGATAAACAATAAGCTTGTTTCAACATCGGTACTTTTCCTTAATGTCGAGCTTCTAAACGATTTTTATTACAATTTCCCTAGACAATTAGACGTGAAATTTTTTAACGAATTATCTACTGAAGACATGGAAGAACTTGCAAAAGAAGACCCTAAAATCAAAAGTCACATTGATTTACAAAAGAGAAAAGACTTGTTGCAATTGGCTTTGACTAAAATGGATTCATTATTGGCTATAAAAAACTACACACAGAAGTGAGGGTTTAGCGATTTTATTGATGAGATTATTTCTTATGTAGATAGATCATGATTAATATATATAAACTACTTGACAATCTTGATGATTCTATCAAACAACACATCCAAGTTATCCGTCTCGAAAATATTGCTGAAGGAATTTATATCATAATTTTTGAATTCCAAGTCTTCGAAATTGGTAGATACCATGAGATTGGACTTAGTCAAGTTACTGTCAATAGACTCTTGATCTAGTTGAGGCAACTCGATATTTCCGTCATTAATAACACCACATCTGGAGTTGTGATCAAGCATCAAGAATCCTTGGTTATATGGTACAATGGATACAATTGGTTGGGTGTGATTATAAACATACAATGGTTTGAGTTTTATGCAGTCAAATAAAAATACTTGATTTTTTACAGTTAATGCTATGATCTCATTATTGACACATAATGATTGCTTATTTATATTTGGAAGGCTGAGTCTAGCATTGAGCTGGTTGTATTGGAAATTGATTAAGTTGAAAGAACTGATTCTGTTTTTACTCAAGACAACCAAATCGTTATTTATGAGTTCAACAGAAATTATAGTTGAATCACTTAAATTCAAAGTTGTCTCGATAGGATTAAGGTTCAGGTCAAATAACTTAACTTCGTAACCATGTGCCAATACTATTATCGACTCATCCTTGGATGTGCATATGTCATTGTTAGAAGCTGTTTTCAAGGCCACATCTCTCAACTTGGTCAAAACCCATGATTTATTTCTATATTTCCAAAGTCTTAAGTTACCCTCGCAGTCGCTTGTAAGGAAACCTCCTTGATAGGCTACAATGCTCAAAATATTGTAGTTATTATGAGGATTGAGTATTTTGGTAATCAAGGACCAAGAGTTGTTGGCAGTATTCCACTTCCAGAATTTTAATGCATAGGTTTTGTCATGTTTACTCAATAGGTTATCAACCTTGCTTGTGGCTACCTCATCAACCGTGCACATCCATTCACCAGTGGGATTGAATTTAAGATGAGTCATAATGGATTCAACCAACATTTGTTCTGACTTCACCTTACCCATAGGTAAAATCGAGGAAATATTTTGCAGGAAAACTTGTTCATTTTTGGTTAAGTCGTAGCATTGAATCAATGAATTTTTGGGCAAGTATAAATGGTTTGTCTTGGGATTTATCTCTACGTTAGAAGTAAATCTTTTCTTCTTGTAGTTCTTTAAATTCAATCTAGGACAGTTGACGGACAATCTGGAGATTAAATCAGTTTGAGACAACACCAAAAGTTCGTAATCTTTATCACCACAATCAAGCATAAGATTATAATGATCTGGTTTGTTGTAATCGATGAAAATTTCATCTATTAAACCATTCAATCTAGGCAAAAACTGAGTCTTGTCATTGTCAATTTGCCATATTACAAGCACTTTTTCTTCTCCACCAGAAACCAAGAAATTGTCCGAGGTGAAACATAAGGATTTAACGGGACCAATGTGCCATTTCAAAACTTTTTCAATATGATCTGGATAAATGATTTGAATAGGACCTGAGATCGATCCCAATGCTATAGTGCCATTATCGCTTATTGATAATGATATGATTTGAGATTTGTAAATGAAATCGTAGACTTCTACGTTAAGGGTTTGATCAAACTCATTAGAATCTTCCAATGTCTGATAAGCTGATTCTAAATTTACCACCAACACTTCATGGTTCTTATTTAATAATGCAATTTTCTGATGATTGTAGGATTTAGTGTAGTTTAAGACGTTGAATGCCTCATATATTTTCACAGGTATTATATTATCATCTTCGGAATCAGCGTATTTAATATAGGAAATGCCTACATCCACCACATCATCTTCATTGCCGTCTTCATTGAATATGACAAATCCACTATTCAATGGTTTAAGTATGCACAAAGCTTTACACAGCAAGCTCTGAGATGATATAATGGGATTGGCTACTTTCTCTTTCCAATTAACAACCACTAATTCGGATTCTTTCAACAACAATAGGCGGTTTTCGTTTCTGGGGTCTAAATAAACGTCTAAGGTACCATTACAGTCAACATCTATCGATCTGATACATTGTCTTGTGGTGGTGAAATAAACTCTAATTTGGTATTGTAGCACGCTGATGACGTATCTTCCATCTATGGAGTATACTGCGGGCTTAGGACCAACGAGCTTCCCCCCATTCATCATACTGGTAGACCATTGCAAGCTCATTTCGATGTTAAACCTCTTCGCGATGAGTTGAAAAAAACTCTCGTTTGAGAAAGCAGCGGTCGTGCCCACAACCTCAAAAAGTGCGTAAGTATCTTCAACTGATAGAAAATTTTCAATAGCTTGAGATGATTATTCCAATCCGTTGTTTTTCATGTGGGAAAGTTGTAGGTGATAAGTGGGAGAGTTACTTGGAGTTATTGCAAGACGACACTGTTACCGAGGGTGATGCATTAGATAGATTGAAGTTGAAGAGATACTGTTGTAGAAGAATGGTGTTGACACATGTGGATTTGATTGAAAAGTTCTTACGTTATAATCCATTAGAAAAGAAGGACATTAATTAAACGCATCGAGGATGATAATGAGCGAGGCTGGTACGTCAGATTTAGCAGAGTTTGAAGTGGCTTGATAATTTTTACGACGAACACAGATGATGAATCGACGAAGCATTTCGAGAAGATAAAACTGAAAGTCAGCTACTGATTTTATATATTACATTATGTACATTAGAAATGGATCCATATTTTATATTTTATTTGTGACTTTCTCTTAGTTTAGTAAAAACTACTGATTTTATATATTACATTATGCACATTAGAATGGATCCATATTTTACATTTTAGGTGACTCCCCCTTACTCTAGTAAATTCTTTAATAATTCCACCAGTTGTAAGGATCTTTTGAAGTCGATATAATTTACATTTGATTTGATGAGTTTCAAACCATAGTTGTTGCTGGTGTTTAATGTTAACACACTCATGCTTTCGAGATTAGAAATGATTTCTAAGAACTCGGATTTCTTAATTTTATTCAAGTTACTACTGACATGGTTGATGTAGTAGTCGTAAAACTTATTGATGGTTATGTTGTCGTCGTCAATGGCCTCAAAATTGAAAAGGTAAATCAATACTATTCTTTGATAATTGTTTAACTTTTCTAGTATTGTATTTCCCATGTTCACATGACATACTTTAGCAACATGAGATATATCCACTCTTGGTGCATTAAGAATGTCGAAGTTTTCAATCTTGGTGTTCTTAGCAAGAAGTTGTTTTTCAAGCAATTCAATGCTTTTGTAGATGATGTCAAAGGCTTTCCTGATGTCCCCAGTGGATGCTGCAGTTTTCTTACAACAAAGCAAAATAGCACTGGCATTTACAATTGGTGGACCTTGAGGATTAATGTTTTCTTTATCGTGTTCTATTAATGAGTTTAATTTGTGAGTGACTATGGTTTTGAGTCTATCAAAGGTATATGGCATGAAGTTCAAGGTTTTCAAGTTCATGTTGTTTCTTTGCAACTTGAATAACATTCTATCACTCAAATCAAGCGAATTGGAAATCCCAATCAAGATAAATTTCGTGGTTAGGTCATTGTTTTTTCTATTAGACAATTGGAACAATTCGAATAAGACGTTTTGGTCTTTTGTTAACAAAGAATCGATTTCGTCAAGTACTACCAAAACGCTTTGAAAACCTTCAAATTTCCTCTGAAGACACGTTTTCAAATCAGATTTTGTGGTGTGATCAATGAGGCCTTGCAATCTGTCGAAAATCTCGCCAGGGCTGTTTAAAGACATACAGTTTATCTTAACAATCTTCGATTTGTGGTCTCTCTCAATGATCCCGTCCAAGCTCATGCTATCAAGAAGCATATCCAATTGTGCTGTTTTGCCACTACCGGGTGGTCCCGAAACATACAAGCTGTTGGACGAGTTTTTGGAAATATTTTTCACAATGAAATCGTGAAGATACTGGCCCTCTTCTTCTCTACCTACGAGGTAATTACCAGAAATATCATCGTAAACGCCTCTTTGAAAGAGTCGCTTTACCGAGGAATAAACCGAGCCTTTTGGTTTTGTGGGCGTTGTTGGAGGCGAAAATAATTGCAACTTCTTTCTCGATGGTTCATCAGATTTAATCTCAAACGATTGAATACGGTGTTTCTCTGGCGTAACAGGAGGTGTTATATTGGTGGAATTGAACAAGATTCTCGAGTTTTTAATGGTAGTATCATTAGCTAAGGAATGGAATGATCTCTTCATGGAATAAAAGTGAACTAATGAAAATTGGAGGCACCAGATGAGGTTATATATCTACACGATTCACGTCAATTAATTATCCCGATTGGGATAAATTACTCGCGTCGCGCAGGAGCTGGAATGCGTAGCGCGACCCAGACGGTTGCAGGTGATGGTGTATTTGAGACGGTGACGGGTTATGCTCCGGCAAAAAATGGTTCAACATCTACGGCATTTCTATAGGTATTGGTTGCAGTACGTGAAATGTGGGCAGATGTGATGATTGTAGCCACAGAAGGTTGACTAGTGTCGCAGGAGTAACATGAATTTGGCTTCCATTTTGCACGAGGTCGCACCGTGGTCACGGCAATCTCGCACCACCTCGCACGACGGTCGCTGAGAGCTTCCGCGACGCTAGAACTACGACACTCGCACCTCACAACACCAACCACACTGCCAATTACACCATTCCAACTGGACCCATCATTGTTTCCGGGTGGATTTCAAACTGGCCTCGAACTCACGCAAAATACCCGTCAACACCTCATTCTTTCTCACCACCATGTACATGTCTTCTGGGCGAACCACGTCTCTTCCAGCATGATGGGCAAACAGCTCCAAATCCTCACCCAAATTCAACAACTGGTTCATCACCAACTCAACCAACGACGAAATAAACATCGGTGTGGCGGTGGTTGACAACGTCTGTGTCTCGGATTCCACAATCTTTGACACAGCGTGGAAAATGGCAGACTTTAGTTGAGCTTTGGTTTCTTCCATGTCGCAGTAAAAGTACAAGCTGCGAATAACTTTTCGCTAATAGCAATTTGCACTGGTGGCACCACACTCGCACCGTAACCACCAGGTCCCGCACCAGCACCAGGTCCCGCACCAGCACGGTACCATCGTTAGACCAACGCGCCGTTGTTACCTCCACTTCACTGGTGCCGTGTTTCTCCCGCTCGCTTCCTACCGTGGGGAGATTGTGGGACGAACAAAGATCTTCTTTTAACGCTATACATCTGTCTGGCGACATTGGCCTTGCTCTCCTACCTACGCTTAATATCGTGCCGTAGCTCCACCAACACTACGCCGCTGGATCGCCCCACTCTCTGCTGCATTGCCTCCACTTTTGGCACCTTTCTCCTACCCCTTATCCCAACACTCCTACCCCCCAGATGTCGCGCAGACATCTCCTCGAATTTCATTATTCATTCAACTTTCCTTTAAGTATAATTTAATCATTCACCATACAGCAACTATCGTACCAATTGGAATTTTTAAAACTGTGTATTAGTGTTCCGCCATGTCGAAGTTTAGAAAGGGTATTTCCTATGTCATTGGCGACTCCAATGATAACGAGAATCACATCTTACCCATCAACGCCATGCAATACTCTTCCTCTAGGGGCCACTTATTTACAGCAGGAAGAGACGGTATAGTCAAACGATGGACATCATCACAACAAAAGGACCCGAATGATACTACTGGTGGACTCGGCTCGGGTAAACTGGATGCCAATGATCGAAACAACGACCGTATGGTCGATACAGAGCGTATATTACGATTGGAAACATCTATTTCCTCCAACAGCATTCCATGGCTGCAATTTGATCACAGTTTCAGCGTGCTGGACCACTACAATTTGCATTTTGACTGGGTCAATGACATTCGTTTGATCAATGACGACAATAATTTGGTCACTTGCTCATCCGATCTTTCTTTAAAATTGATTCGTTTGAATGAGGAGCAAAATATCGAAAAGTTTGCAAACGTGCACACTGATTACGTCAAGAAGCTCTCCTATTGCAACGAAAACCCCAATGTCATTATAAGTGGGGGTTTAGATGGGAAAATCGTGTTGTGGGATGTAAACCGTTTGAATTCAACGAGAGTAATCGACAACGACGATAAAATATCATTGACCAAATCGATATATTCGTTGCTGAGCAATATTTCGAACTTGATAGCTTGCGGGGGTCCTAACAACACTATTAACCTTTTTGACTCCAGATCGCCTTCTCCTTTTGTCAAGAAGCTTATAGGGCACCTGGATAATGTTCGGTGTATGTTGATGAACGACGAATTCATCTTATCTGGGTCCTCTGACTCCACTATAAAATTATGGGATTTGAGGAATTTCAAGGTTTATAAAAATTTTGATATTCACGACGAACCAGTGTGGTGTCTTGATTCAGCCCATAGAGACTTAAAAACGTTCTATTCATCCGATAAACTGGGGAACATCATCAAGACAGACATCTCCTGGGTTTCCACTGACGAGACCACTTTTATAAACGATAGGACGGGAGTTTCTACGTTGGTAGCCAAGTGTGACACGCCAGTCATGTCCTTGTGTGTTGAACATGATCAAGGCGACGATATCTCTGTGCTTGCATCAAACGACATGTCTTTAAACAGATATCATGTCCCAATAACGACAGACTTGGCTCAGTATCAATATTTGAGAGTTTGTCAAGATTTTGACAACCAAGTAACCTACGATGATATGATTAATGATCAAGCCAATGAAAATGACTTAAATTCGGATTATTACGATCTCGTGAGCCATTTATCTATTGATTCTGCAAAAGATCTCCAGCTGATATCATCCAACGCAAATCCGAGCTCTGCAGATGACAAAGAAGAGGACAGCATAGAGTATAATTCCATGTTTCTTAACATAAATGGTGGTGGAGCTTCACAAGAGTTTGTTAATATTGACAAAAATGGCGCATTTGATAATGTGACTGACCATATCATCGATAGAACACCAGTGGAAATATTATTGAACCCGTTACACCCGGATCAAGTCACAGTAATACCTTTCAACAAGGTCCCCGTAAGCAGCCATAATTTGACTCCGAAGAGTATCATTGCCAAAAGACTCTTTAACAATAAGAGAACTATGTTGGTATTGTATCTCAATGGTGATATATCCATATGGGATATCTTCATTTGTAGGAAGTTGAAGACTTTCGAGTATGATTCCAAGTCTGGGTTTGAAAACACCAATGAAATGCTCAAAAAGCGTATACAGGAGATGGACCAGATTTTTCAAGACAATCAAACCAACGATACGCTAAACAATTGGTGTGAGGTAGAAATCAAATCAGGTAAATTACTCGTAACTATAACAGAAACTAGTTTCAACAACGTGGAAATATACTATGATGATTTATTGAATCTGTATCCATTCTTGGGATTGGAGCGTGACAGTGAAGCGAAGCACGATTCAAAAGTCAGAATTGGCATAGATGATCGTCTTCAACTATCAAGAATACTATTGAATTCAATTTTTAGAAACTATGCCATGTATGAATGGGAATTTGACAAAAAAATTCGGGATGGCTTAGTCACGCAAGTGTCGCCTGCTAACAATAGTTTTAATATTGGTAAAATGTTTTCTAGGAAATCGTCCTCAAACAATATTCACAGTATAACCAATAGCACTGCAAATAGTGCCGTGAACAGTACTGCTAATAGTATTCATGAACAAGATGATACTGTATCTGAGCTTTTAAGTCTGAATGAATTCATCAATCAAGAATTTGATAACGACTCTATTAACTACTTATTGAAGGATAATTACGACAAATATTTGGAGAAATATAACCTGAATAAAAAGCAACCGGAGACATTTTTTAAGTTGTATTCAAATAATCCTGAATTGGGCAAAACACACTTGAGCACAGAAGAATTCGTCACGTACAAACCAATTATAAAGTATGATGAATTTCCTAGTGATTTGCTAATTATCATATTTGAAAATTCTCCTAATTTGGGAAATTTAAGAGATCTTTTCAGTTTCAGAATCAGCGACCTAGAGAGATTGACATACACAAAGTCTTTTGATCCATTCGTAAGAGACTTGCGGAAGTATATACCGAAATGGGTGGGTCAGCCAATATTGTACGACAAATACCCTATTAAAGAAAGTCCTAAGATAGCTTTCCAATTACTCGAAGTAGACTATACCACGTTACCTATCGAGAAGAAAATCAATGGAAGGGCCCAACGTAAGATTAAACATCTTCCAGTATTGGAGTCTTCCATCAAGCTCACTTCCCACAATATGCTTAGGGTATCTAAAATACTAAGTTATTTGACAGAAAAATTCGAAAGCCGAACCACAGAAATGAAAGAGAAACAAGCACCCACTGACTGGTTGGTGTTAGAATGCAAAGGCCAAGAGTTGACAAATAACATGACCTTACAGACCATCAAAACAAAAATATGGAAATCCAGTTCCGATATAGAACTCAGATTCAGAAGAAAATTCGATGTACCCAAGTAAAACACTGGGTGCTTCACCTCAAAATACATTCTATAGATAAAATATAACGCACACTTATAAGGTCAATTTGTTGTAGCATAACGGGACACCATAAAGTTAATTCTCTATGACATACTAAATAACTACAGTTTAATCTGTCCAGTATATATCAACAGCTATTCCATTATGTTGTATAGAAGCCTCATCTCTATCACCCCCACTATGAGTCCCTAACTTAATAGGAGAGCCACATGTAAGCGAATTCCAAATAAATGGGCGAAAATATTGACTAAAATACACCATTTAACAGATGCCAAATTCACTGGAGTAACAACTTTCTGAAGAAACTGAAAATTTTTTTCACGCTATAATATACCCCAGTCGTGCGAAGACGCCAAAATAACGATCGCATAAAATTATCGTTGCAGTAATATGGCTGATAATGAAATTTACGAATTGGTAGTCAGGGTGTTCTCTTTGGCTGTAACGGCATTGGTTTTCGTTACCAGCAATGCAATTCTGACATATCAATGGGCTCACACGCAGTACCCAGAGGCATCTCTGTTTGTTTTGGGACTTGTTGGGCTTTACGTATTTTATAGATTCTCTTTAAGAATGATAAAATCATACATAAGAATGGCTGTTTTTGCCATAAAAGCAATTTTATTTCTAATGATGGTCTTTCTGGGTCTTGCCATATATATAAGAGGGTCTAAATTTTTTGACCGAGATGTTCCTTATTTAGCACAATTGATCCAAAAAAACGAAGGAAATATAGTAGATCATGTTAGATCATTCGCTAATAGGTTGATGTTTGAACTGATTTTAGACCAACTTTCAGGAGACCAGAAAACTAAACAAACAAAAGGAAAGGGTAGAAAGAAGAGTAGAGCCAAAACCAAGAGTTCTAACAATCAACCAAAGAAACCCCAAGATTTCCAAAAGAATGCCAAAAAAGTCCTCAATGAATACGGTATTGAGATTGACGAGGAGTTTTTGGATTACATGAATCACATGGGGAATGACGACCACGAACATAACGAGAACAATATCTTAAATAATTTGAACGATGCTCTTGATGAAATGGGTATTGATTTGAACAAGTTGAGTGATAACATCAAGGGACTTTTCGAGTAGATGGTTTCTGAAGTTTGCTTTGTTTTATATTTACTCTGTCATATATATTATATAATTATCACGTATCACAGCTTATGCTTTACACTTTCTCTTTCTCTTGTTTCTTGTTAGTTGGTTCTTCATCTAAACACTGAAGGCCATTATCTTTTACAAATAGCGAGCCAACGAAACATATACCAATCAATGGAATTGTTAAATAGAAAAAGTTTCTCAACGATTTCATGTACATCTGTTTCACTGTATGCACTTGAGCATCGGTCAATCCTTCGATTTGAATTTTATTGTAAATATGAGCCTTCAAGAAGTTTAAGTATTCTACTGGAATGTCATTAAATTTGGATCTGTTTGCCATTGCCTTCGAAATTTCACTAAGTAAACTGTTACTTATAATCAAGGTGGAAATTGCTGTTCCGATTGCTCCACCCAAAGATCTAATGACATTACGAGCACTAATGACAACGGCTCTGTCCGACTTTTTGGCTTGTGCTTGTGCAGCCACCATTGTGGGTTGGAAGGTAAATCCCACACCTGTACCCATGACCAAAAAGACAGCCACAATGACCCCTGGATTGGTGCCTATATCGAAAACAAGCAACAAACAACATGAGATAAACCACAAGCCATAACCAGCGACAATAATATACTTGTAATGGCCTGTTTTGGAAATAATATAACCACTTAAAGTGGACATAAATGCTTGAATAAGCACCCATGGTAATAGAAGGATTGCCGAATGGAGTTCATCGTAGCCCAATACAATTTGGAAGTAATATGGCGAGAAAAATTGAAATGAAAAGTAAGCAATACCATAGAAGAAATTTGTGGATAAAATAATGCTAAGCAGGGGCGATTTGAATAGTTTCAAGGGTATCATTGGAAGTTTCGGAATCTTCCATTCAACAAGAACAAATACCACACAGCAAACACCTCCTACCACAAACATAGCAATAACCAATTCACTGTGCCAGTTATACGTAGTTCCTCCACCGTTTAAAGGAATAAGCAAAAAGATCAAACCAGATGTACTGAAAAAAATGCCCAAGTAGTCTATTTTTTTGAACTTCTCTCTTCTTGTAAGTACGCTGTTCAAATGGGTCTTTCTGTTTTCAACAAAGAAGTAAGTGATTGTCATCAATAAAACAACAATTGCTGGCATCATATGATAGAAATTCCTCCAGCTCGATTGCCTGATAAACGCAGACATCAAAAATGGTCCCACGGCATTGCCCAAACCCACATTTGCACCTAAAATTCCCTGATATTTACCTCTTTGCTCTAAGGTGACAATATCACTAACCAACACCATCGTAAGTGCCTGTACACCACCGCTTCCCACACCAGCAAACGCCCTGAAGATATAAAATTGAACCCCGGTCTTAACAAATCCACAGCAGAGATCTGCTACTCCTAGAATACCCAAACAGTATAGTAATACGATTTTACGACCAAATATGTCGGCCATTCTACCAAACAACACCTGACAGGCGCAATTAGCTAATAAGCTGGCAGTTGCAGCCCAATTAATGGTTTTTTCAGCATTCAAATCTTTGGCTAGCTGAGGTAACGCAACCACTACAGCAGTATTATCAGCGAAAGCTGCAAATAAATTGAGAGCCATTCCCATTAGGGTAATGATGAGTTTTTTTGTAGGTAGGATGTTCAAATGTGCATCGCCTAATCGATCTGCTAAATCTTTTTGTTGAGTATCTGCCATTGTAGATAAAAGATAGAGAGAAAAATCCCGAAAAAGGCATTTAACGGGTTTTAAGCTGTCAAATCATCGATGACTAAGCAGTTAGGTAATCCCGGAATCCACTCCGGTTAAAAAATTGATTGGACTATAATGCCTTAGTCGTATTTGACTTGACGGATTAGAAGTCGGAGGCTAACTCCGTTCCGTTTGTTATCTTCCACAAGGTGCTCCTTACGGTTGCAAGAGCAAAGTTGATCATGTGACGAAAGACGCCAGGAGATAAACGCTCTTTTTAAGTGCAGGATACAGACGGGAAGCTGGAAAGAGGAACCGTGTAAGTTACACAGAGCAGTGCATGCTTGCAGCAAAGATTAGATAAGAGGGTGGTACTGATAAGTTTAAATGATTGACCACATAAACTTTTCGCAGCCAAAATAGAAGTACGGACATTTCTTTTTGGTCCTGGATTTTGCCCTTGATTGGTGCCGGGATAAAAATTGGTTTAGAAGCCTAAATGCACCTTCTGAAATTAATATAACGGTGCCTGAGGACACAAAATGTGGTTGGTGAACTTTCTCAATGATAGAAGCATACCCATGCAATGGTACCAACAGATTTACAGAGATAATCAAAAATTAACTCGAACACTCCAACTTTTCCAAAAAGCATTACAATTCAAATCTCACATATTCAACGCCAAACGAAACTATGCCTCTATGGTAAATTAGTGCACAATTCGTTTTCAGGCTGTGTGCCCTCGCAGCTACTCGGTTGATGATGTCTCAAAATATCGCGAGCAAGCATTATGGTCAAAGACACTTACTACTACGATATTTTGCAAGTGGCACCCGAGGCCACGGAAGTGGAGCTAAAGAAGGCCTACAGAAAGCAGGCTATACGCTTACATCCAGATAAGAATGCAAACGATCCCGAGGCCGCTAAGAAATTCCAAGAATTGGGCGAAGCTTATGGAATCTTGAAAGACGCCGATAAGAGGGCCCTCTATGACGAATTGGGTAAGAAAGGTATGGAAGATAAGCGTGTTACTAGTGAAGCAGCTGATGTCGATCCCACAGAGTTTTTCACCACTGTTTTTGGTGGCGAAGCATTCAAAGATTGGATTGGCGAGCTCAGCATGCTCGATGATGCAAGCAAAGCCGCCGAGGTTTTAGGAGAAGACGGCGAGACGGCCGAAACTGCCGGCACAGCCAATGAAAACGCAGGCGAAAGTACCCCAGGGGGCACCCAGGTGGCTGTTCAAGACGAAACTAAGCCCAATGGCGCACAAGACATGTCTACATTAAGTGAGGACTTGAAGAAGAAGAGGAAACAAAAAATGACCAAAGAGCAAAGAGACAAATTGATCGAATTGAGCGAGAAAAGCAAAAAGGAAAAGGAATTGAAGATCAACGATTTGGCCGAGAAGTTGATGGCTAGGCTCGAGAAATACAACCTGTGTTTGAGCAACGCAGACGCCATGAGATCCTTCAATGCCAAACTCAATGAGGAATTCGAAGACATGAAGATCGAAAGCTTTGGGATCGATTTGCTCCATCTCATTGGTAAGATCTACAAAACCCAAGCTAATGCCAGATTGACGTCTCTGAAGACCTTTGGTGTGTCCAAGATATTCACCGGGGCCAAATCAACCGCAAATACTGTGAAAAATGGAGTCAATATCGTCAAAAGTGCCCTTGATGCTCAGGCTTATCTTGAGGAGATTGCATTGGAACAGGACTATTTAGAGCAAAAAGCTGATTTGACCGATGCCGAAAGAGCAAGACAAGTTGAAATCCAAACCATGATGATGGGTAAAGTGTTACTGTCAGCCTGGCAAATGATCAAATTCGAAGTCACTGGGGTTCTCAACAAAGTATGCAACAAAGTCTTGAACGACAAACTGCTTGGTAGAAAGGAAAGAAACAGCCGAGCAAAGGCTCTTTTGGACATTGGTACACAAATGCTTAAGGTGGAAAGAACACCTGAAGAAGCAGCTGAAGCAGCTATGTTTGAAGAATTGATTGCGGAAGCCAACAGAAAGAAACAATCCAAACTGAACTTGAATTCCCAGCAATTCGAGGTGTACATGAATAACATGGCTAAAGGAGATGACGATGAATACGAGCCAAAACCATAATTACATAGACCCATATATGAAGATAGAATTTATGCAAAGCAAATGTGCACGTGACAACTCCCAAGCCATACTCTTTGAAGCAAATGTCGCATCTTACACATGGCTCTCTAGTTTTGTTTAGCTGGTTGTTTTCGCCAGATTTCTTTAGCAAATGCAAGTAGCATTGTAGAAGTTTAGATTAGAACTTCTGCCGGGGAGTTGATTCATTCATAGTAAATATCGAAAGAAACGACATTCTAATGTTGGCTTGCCCTAATAATGTGCTATTGCGACATTATATAATTGAGGTGAATTTGCGATTGACTGTCATCATGAACGCACTCTCGCATTTTTCTCGCTGTTCAGAATGACTAACAGAACCGAAGTGCTTAAATTATACAAAAACTTGTTGACCAGGGCTGCTAAGTTTGACAACTATAACTTTAGGGAGTTCTCTAAAAGAAAAATACATGACACTTTCAAGTCAAACAAGGCTCTTAGTGGCGAAGATGTTCCTTTATTCTACAACAAAGGAATCGATGAGTTAGCAAAATTGACAAGACAAACCACTATTTCACAACTTTACACTTTTGACAAGTTGGTTGTGGAACCTTTGTCAAAGCACCATTAAGCTTGCATAATTGGGAACAGGGCCAGACATGGAAACTTGGCTTGGACTTTTGAGGTTGTTTCTAACTTATTGAATCTTACATACGCAAAACAGCCCATGCGTCAGACTTACTACTAGGGTGATTTGCTTCGTTTGTTCTTATCCTGGCATCTGGCATCGCTTCATTTGTATATAGAAATGTATGATATTTTCTGATATTTGAAGGAGTTTAACGGAGTATGGAAACAAACTTCTACCATCTTTCCGGTTATACGAAGCTCCGGTTATAGGCCGTTCCGGCTAGATGAGTGGCACAACAGGCTTCATAGATCATATTGCCGAGCGAACTTTGTAACAATGCTGTTATTGGCTGCAATAAAATCTTAATTATAAAACTATAATAAGCAACGAACATTGACTCTATGCTCAGGATGTGCTTTCTAATTGCTATGCCCTCTATGCTTGCGGTCCTGTCCTTTCCATGATTCCTTTCCACCCCTTAATCAAAAAAGTTCCCGCTATGTATAAGCGTTGTGCTTTGACAGGCATTTAAGGTTTTATACGTCAACACTTTAGATTATGCAAATTTCTATTGTGAAAGTAACCAATCGGCAATAAAAAGTTGCTTTGGAAACTGGTTACCACCAACAGGTTTTATGCTGCAGAATGCAGCTAAAGTGATCTTGACTTAAGGATAATACCAGAATCTTCATATTATGTACCCAATATTTTCATGTTATGTACCTGGAGTATACATTCAAGGGTAAACAACCTTCAGGTGCTCTTCACATGGTAATCCCATGTTTCACCACGGAAACATGCCGTGGATACGGAAGGTGCAAATTAACTTAAAAAAAAGGCTTAGCCTCGAACCCTAGCCAATGTCTTTTGCCCAAAATCCAATAAAGCCGCCATATCTCAGATGATACGAACATTGCGGATTTAACCTTATTGTTGCAGAGGGGCATTTTCAAGCGAATGCTGTCATGTATCATCCTGGACAATGTCCAATAAACCGAGTTTCGGATTGATTTCAGCAAAATGTTTGTGGCCCGGGACCTGTCTGGACCTTAAACGGCGTTGCATATATTTTACACTTTTGACATCTTGTCAACCTTGCAGACGTCAAATCATTTTTGGACGCCAAGCAATATTTGACCGTTTATCTTTAACCTTCAAGGCGGGGGGCTTAAGGGCCTGGGATTTTTATTCCTCATTGCTTTCACCATAGTCACACTTAAGATCATCAGCAAACTTAAGCGAAAACTCTGACCAAACCTTTACCGGTATTCCTTCGCTACAAACAAAGTACTTCTCCGTTTTAAGCCCATGAACAATACTGGCTGAATGGGATCACCCAATAGTTCGGAGCCAATAATCGTTAATCAGTACGAGCCCCGTGTGCTGTCTTTGGGCGAAGCCTATCAGGAACCTAACCTTCTGCGCCAAACAAAGGGATTATGTAACTGATTTATCTGATAAAAATAGGTTTTACTGCACACAAAACATAAAAAAATGAAAAAATTCCAAGTCGAGTAACTTAATGAGCCTTAGTCTATAATATTTTGCCTTAGTTTTTTTAAGCCAATAGGGTTCTGGGTCTTTGAATTACATGCATTGCAACTTGAAAAATTTAGATGCAACAATATGCCATTTTCGAGGCAGTGGCTTCTTATAAATAGGGTCACTATCCAAGAAAATTTTTGAATCTAGGCTTTTTCAAATCCAGGCTTATCTTCATATATTGTAAATTCTAAATTGTTATTGAAATGAAGCTTGTTCTTCCTTTACTGTTACTAGTTGCTACAGCAACAGCTATGGAGTTGCCAACATTAAATTCGGGATTTGATATAGCTTTGGGCGCTTGTGACACCTCTATTTCCTTAGTTGGAGCAGTCTGCCAAACATCAAAACACGGAAGCAGTTTACCTTGCTACTGTACAAGGCCAGCAGCCTTTGGAAGTTTGATCGATTGTTTCGTCAAGGGTTATAAGAATGATAGTCGTTTGATACACGAATATATTACACAGTGTGAGAAACAAGGTAATGTCACTTGGGACGAAACGACACTCTGGCAAAATTATACCACAGTTATCAAAAACCAAAAGACCAGCGAAGAAATTGCAGCAATGAGTCTGTCTGGCTCTAATTCTAGTTCCAGTTCCAGTTCTGGTTCTGGTTCTGGTTCTGGCTCATCAAAACATGGTGGTAAGCAAAAACGTGCCGGGGGTGGAGGTGGTGGCCATGGTTCAGCAGCTGTGGAATTACTTGATTATCCCGTTTTAATCGATTATAAGCAATTTTACATTGATAGAACCTACAATTCAGTCAATATGATGAACGGGAATTTATCACAATACTTCGGTTATGCTTTGATTGGATTCTGGGGCTTTGTTTTGCTCAGTGCTGCCATTGTTAACTGGACCATTCATCTATTTCCTTCAATCACCGGGTTGTTTTCTGGTAAGGTTTCTAATATGTACAGGAAACATCTTTCGTTGCCAGCATTGGTGAACAAATCCAAGACGAATGGATACAAGTATGGGTTTTTGATTCCGTCAAGAATGGAGTCTCTTATCATTTTTGTGTTCTACGGCTTGACATCGGCATTTTGTGGTATCAACATTTATGCAGTTCCTGGAAACTCTAGTTATCCCAGCGTCACCGGATCCATTGCAAGATTGTTGGCTATTAGAACCGGAATTTTGGTTGGTTACATTTGTCCATTGTTGGTGTTGTTTGCAGGTCGTAATAATTTCTTACAATGGGTTACCAGATGGAATTTTGCTACCTTCATTTGCTATCACAGGTGGGTTTCAAGAATGGTTGTCTTATTAGTCATTGTTCATGCTTGTGCCTTTACTCATTCTGATTTGACCAAAGGTTCCTACATAAAACATATGAGTGCACCATTCGTCCAGTGGGGTGTTGTTGCTGGTATTTGTGGAGGATTTATCTTAGTGCAAGGTTTACTTTTCGTCAGAAGAAGAAGTTACGAAGTTTTCCTTATTCTCCACATCATTTTGGCTGCTTTCTTTATTGCAGGAGGATACAAGCACACCATTGAATTTGGATACGCTCCAATGTACTGGTCCGCTATAGCTATTTGGGTCCTTGATAGAGTTATAAGAATCTCTAGATTGTTAGTCTTTGGTGCTCCAAAAGCTACAGTTACTTTGTTAGCTGAAGAAACATTGAGAGTTGTAATTCCAAAACCAAGGTATTGGCATGCAGTTCCTGGTGGACATGCATTTATCCACTTTGTCTTGCCCTCGTGTTTCTGGCAATCACATCCTTTCACTTTCACTGACTCGTCTGAAGAAGGCAACTACATTGTCATGTACATAAAGTTGAAAGGAGGTGTCACCCATGGTGTTTATAAGCGTTTAAGCAATTTCCCCGGTAAAACTGCCAAAATCAGGGTTTTGGTTGAAGGTCCTTATGGTGAAGCATCTTCTGCTCGTAGATACAAAAATGCTGTTTTCATTGCTGGTGGTAACGGTATCCCAGGAATTTATTCTGAGATCATTGATATCTCTAGAAGAAAGACTAACAATCCAAAATTGAAATTAATTTGGATCATTAGAGAATGGAAGTCTTTAGCGTGGTTCTATGAAGAGTTGAAGAACTTGAACGCAACAAATATCGAGACCAACATTTACATCACAAAACCAGAAATATCCAGTGGTTTTAATCATTTGAAGGGCGCCATTTCTGATTCTGATGGTTCGTCCATCGAAAGAAACATCGAATTCAATACTGATAAGGAAAAATCATCTGAGAAGAATTCCCTTTCAGATTCTGATAACCAAACCTTAGTTGAAAATATCAAGAACAATTTGTCTCATATTAATTTCTTAGAAGGAAGACCAGACATAGAGGATATGGTTAGAGGTGAAATCACTGAGGCTGACGGGTCAATCTCATTTGTTACCTGTGGTCATCCACTTATGGTTGATGATATTAGATACGCTGTTGCAAACAATTTAGATAGGTCCAAACATCGTGTGGACTATTTCGAGCAATTGCAAATTTGGGCTTAGAACTTAGTATTTATAGAAATGAACAAGCAACTTAAGACGACCCTTTTATGGCTATACACTAAAAATTGATCATGTAAGCTGCAAATGTTGAAATATACAAACGATACACTCCTGAAATAATAGAATGCAAGTATTGCAGTCAAAATTTAGCCTGCGATCCCGTAAAGTTAAAAAAATAGAACCGGTCCCGGTGAGGGTCGAACTCACGATCTTGAGATTAGCTGTTTGGAGTAACAGTCTCACGCCTTAGCCAACTTGGCCACGGAACCATTTCTTGCAGGATTTGGAGTAAAAATATTTATCATTCCCATAAAGGAAATGAAGATGAAAAGTTATAGCCTCTAGCAATTTTCATCTAAAGGTAAAGCTTTTTGTGTATATATTCATGCTAATGATAATAATTAAAAATTAAATGTTATTCTGTCTAGTTCAGGGACTATCAACACACTTTCTGTGCCATTTTTCAAAGTTATATCCACATTCAATTCTTTATTCTGGATGGGTTTTATGCTTACTTTTGGTAATAAAAGGTTTCCTACTATCAAAGGGACTAAAATGAGTTTAACTTGATTTCTGGATTGTGACTTGGACAAATCCACAGAAAAATTCTTGGTTTTATATCCGGAAACAAGCCATTTTTCATCATTGTTGACTGAAAGTTGGAATTCTTGATTGTCATTTCCATCTATTATAGACGACTCAGCTAAGACAGAAATATCTGAATCATCTTTGCAGGCCCATATAGTACTCGAATCTATCACGAGGTTGACTTCAATGGGTTCTCCCACTAAATACTGCTGTGCCTTAATAAAATCGTATTCTACCATTTGTAAAACATCCATGCTAGGAATGGGAACTGAAATTGTCAATTTGTTTTCTGGAATATCAGTTTCATGAGCATCGAACGCTTTCAATGTTGCCTCAACTTCTTGCATAAATTCAGCACCGTCTTTTTCTGGAAAGAACTTCAATAAGCTTTGAGCATACAGTAACAAATATGATGCGTTAGTTACCTTTACTTTGGAGTAAAGCATGTAATGCTCAAAGTCATATTCATACTTTGACAAAAGCATCTCATAAAAGAAGGGTTCGTATTTCTTCATTGTGAACTTATTTAATACTTGGGATTCACATTCGACCACTAGCGGTATATATTTAACCTCGAGCGTGAAATCATCAGAAGATTTGACCTTGTAATCCTCAATCATACTCAACCTAAAAAAGGAAGAGTACACTTGATCTCGAAAAACTATCACATTTTTTGGTGAGACACTAGACGTTTCCAATGTGAAGTTAGGATTTTCGTTCTCCAACAAAATCGATTTAATCCGTACGGGACTATCTTGATCACAAGAGCCAATTTGAAATCTTGAAAAGATACAATCTTTCCTGAAGATATCTTGCACTGATACAGATAATAGCAAATTAGGGTTGATTGCTCTTTCGATCACATAATGAAATTCATTTTCTTCCTGGGTATATGAAATCTTTATCTTTACTAACAATTGTTTAATGTCAGTTAATAGTCTGATAGGTATCAAACAAGAGTAGGTCTCTCTAGGAACCAAAGAATCCTTACCAAGATTAAGCTCCTTATTGAGTTTAAAACCATCCATAGATAACATTTTTGAAGAGAGATGGGATATCGCAGACTCGCCATTAGTAAGCCTCAAACAAAGTTGTGGATCGCCAAGATGCAAATCTTTTGTGAACATGACATCACAGTTGAGCATGTTTGGATTTTGGTGGAAGAACATCTCAAACTCACTAACCTCATGAGGTTCGATGAATGAGCCATTCAATATGGAGTTTTTGGATTCAGTAAGATCAACAAAATCATGTACCAATTTTAAATTTTCATTCAATTCTAAAACCAAACGAATTGGCTTAAAGAACCCCCAAATAAATTTGTTGGAATACAATTTTATCAAATTCACTGCATCTTTCGTTACCTTATAATCAACGACCTCAAAGTTTAAGTTATTTGAAAGTTCAAGTTTGATACTTTTGAAAACAATTTCTATTCCAAATTGGTTGTGAAGCTGTAAGTCAATTGAATAGTGTTCCTCGGTGTGTATGAAAGGAACCAAGTCGAAATGGAACAATTTGTTTACTTGAAACTCTAATGGTTCGTCTAGCGATTGCGATGACTGGATAATTTTGCTTAAAATGTTGTTGATTTTTTCATCAGTACTAAACAGGCGGTAATTATTGGTGTCTACCTTATTAATGCTTATGTTAAGATTAGTAAACATTTCAATGTATGACTTAAGAAGCAATCTATCATTGTTGTGGCTAACTTTTTCAACACACTCTACGTATATCTCCAAAAGCATTCCTCCCATATAATTCCAGCCATTGTTGATGAAAAATTGGTATGAGCCTTGCAAGATATTTAACGCTTCGTTGTAGTTGTGATCGTGATAATTGAGTATGGCCAAATCGACGCTCAAAACATCCAAGGACTTAGTTCTCTGGCACACAACAAAGTCCTGGAAAATGGCTTCTGTTATAGCTTTCAAGAAATCAAAATAAGACTTTTGGCTTCCAATGATTTTTTGTATGTCCAGAGGAACGTCAAGAGCATTCAGCGGTGAGTCCTCTAACGCCACATCAATAAAATTATAAAAGTAAAGTCCCTTCAACTCTGCAAGTTTCATAATATTGGAACGTTGAATAAGCCTCACTTCTGCACGAAACTCTAATACATTTGTCAAATCAATATTTGTATCTTCAATCTGAAAAGTTTTGGCCACAATCTCCAAATTAAGAACGTATTCAAGAAACGTATAGCTAAAAGCAAGTATTCTCGAACCATAGATTGACGACAAGTCTTTCACAAAAAATATCATTTGTTGCAAAAGATTACAAACATGATTTAATTTGATTGATTCTAAAGGTTCAGATTCGACAAGTTTCACCAAAAGAAGGTACTTCTTATAAAACAAATAACAATTTAACTCAAAAAATGTGGATTTTTTTAAAATATTCATCTGGGAAGTAAATGGCTTCATGACGTTCTCGTAATCGATTTCTGGTAACTCCTTGGAGAATTTGGAGGAGTTCTTTTTGTAGTATTCATCAAGAACAGCAGATGCCTCGTCCAAAACAGTTAACGAGCTTTTGTATAATTGGAAGTCGCTATAGAATATTGAAAGCTTCAACTTTGAATTGATGTATAACAAATCCCGTATTTGAGACCGCATCAATTCCTCATTAATGGCATTGTACCGGTTGTTGAAGCTCGACAACAAATGTTCCTTGATGAGATTTATGAATTCATTGTACAATTCCAATTTTGAAATGTCATTATCATTAACGACCTTTAATCGAAAAAACCTCAGGAGCGATGGATTTGTAACTTTAATGTTAAGGCCTTTGATCTCTTTGCCTTCATAACCGAAATCAAACTTCATTTTTTCAAAAATCGAAGATCGAAATGTTATTTTGTTGTCCTTTTTGTGAGGTATATAATGCACTATCAACCACTCTGCACCATCACCATGTGCCTTAAGCCACTCCTTTATCAATGGCCTCACTTGGGACCTGTATGTGTCAAGAGTCTCACACGGTATAAGCATTAATTTCACGTATGCATCATTGACGGGCTTTTTAGGTAACTCCTCAACAAGCTCAATGGGCAAAATTGGAATGGTTTTTAATGCATTATCAAGCCTCCAGTGTATATTAGTCAAAGGTAGCTTCGATAGTATGTCAGGCTTTATCAATGGGTATATACCATATGGATCGTAATAGGATATTAGCATAACGTAGAATTTTATGCGACAAAATCAGAACTGTTAAATATATTTTTACTGAGTATTTAAATAAACGTCAAATGAGTGAATAAATAATTAAAATATAGCAAAGTCATAACAAATAATACAAAATATCACACGTCGGAAGGAGTTTGGGTTTTGCTCGAGTTTTCCATTTGCTTCACTTCCGCTTTTTCTTGGTTAATGTTGTCTACGGAGGATTCGTCCCCGGATTTCACTCCAGCCTCATAAAAATTGTCTACTTTGTCATCACGATCAACGTCGAAGTCGGCGTTTCTATTTTCTGGACCAATAAAGGTGATAATTATCATATAACCGAAAACACATCCCATAAAAATGGACATAACGGTGGCATAGTCGTACGCATCTTCTTCGCCAGGAACTTTGATGGGGAATCTTTCACCAATAGTGGCCTCAATAGTAGAACTGGCTGAAGAACACAAGTTACCTAATTGATAAGCAACACCGGTGACGAAAGCTCTGTATTGAGGTGGTGACAATTCCGAAAGATGGATTGGAACAACTCCCCAGGCACCTTGAACACCGGCCTGCAAGAAAAAAGCACCGGCATTGATACCGCTATTTCTGACGAACGCCCATGGGTATATCATAGCACCCCCAAGGATACAAGCAATGATAATGGCCAATCTTCTGCCGATGAAGGTGGAGAAATGTCCAAACACGAAACCTCCAAAAACGGCACCCAAATTGGCAACAGAGTTAGTGACGGTGGATCTGTCTGATCCGAACCCCAATTGGACTTTCAACAAGGTAGGGTACAAATCTTGCGAACCGTGAGACATGAAGTTGAAACCAGACATTAACAACACGCTATAAATCAAAATTAACCAGTACGTTCTCATGACGCTTTTGAAGGTATCAGAGAATTGTAATTTGTACCATTTTGGAGGTTGGCCGTTGTGAAGCTCGGCTTCGTGTTGCTTTTTGAGTTCTAACTTTTCCTTTTGTCTCATGTAGGCGTTTGTTTCCGGCAAGCACAATCTCCAGATAATAAGCAACACAGGAGGACCGGCAGAAAACCAGAAAATGGATCTCCAGCCATGTGGAGAGTTATCTACAATGGCTCTTTGGAACACAACCACAAACAAATAACCCAATGCATAAGATTGTTGAAAAATACCCGAAAGGACACCATGGGCCTCTTTGGGACAATCTTCCAAGGCGGTAGCGGCAGCCACACCGAAAACACCACCCATGGCTATACCGAATAAGGCACGTACACCCAAAAATTGTTTATAAGTGTTGACAAACCCACATCCGATTTGCAAAATTATCAAGAGAATTAAATTGAAAATAAACGGAAATTTTCTACCGTACCTAAAATGTTAGTATAACGATTGCTTTAAATCCGAAACTTTTCTTAGCCCCAAATGTAAAATTTAGCCGTCTGTGCTGGTTTGAACCCAAAACCCACTTACGCATGGGTATTCAAGTTGCATAACCTATCCAAATGCTATAATTGGTCCAAATCTATGAGTCAAATGACTCAGGTAAAAAATTTTACTCGGGGTTAAAAAATCGGAGTCCCCAGAAAATATTCTCCGAGGATATTGCAACATACCTATCACCGATGTAACCAAAAATCACGGCACCTACCGTTCTCAACATCAACACCAAGGTGATCCCCCAGGTGACATTTTTGACACTGGTATCAAGACTCTCGGCTATGCCCGTAGTGTTTAACGACACGGTGAAGAAATCAAACGCATCTAACAAAAACCCTACACTTCCCACACCAAACAAATTCCATTGACGTTTGTCCAACAAAAGCAACGGTTTGAATGGATTGAAAATTTGCTGTTTGGAGTAATGGGCTAGCTCCTCCTTGGGGACAAACAAACTGGAGAACCTGGTACCTATGTACTTCCCTATGGCCCTTGACGTAAACTGAGGTGGACTGATGACATGTTTGTTATGGTCTCTTATAGCAGCCGACTGAATCGAACTTGATGCAACACTGGCCATTAATCAAATTTTTGCTACGGAGGTGATTTGCACTTGATTTTATACTGGCTTGAAAGGGCGTGTCAAACTCGAGTGCCCCACAAAGAGAATCTTCGGACTTCGTTTTAAAAATCCCTTGCCCTAATTTTTGATTCTCGTTTGCCCCACTTCGTGTTAAGCCCAATTCTATGTGCAAGGAAAGTTGCTGAAAGTAGGCAAAATGTTGAGCTACAAGAGGGGACAATTTAGGCTGTACAGACAGGATTTCGAACCAAGATTTGATTAAATCCAATGGGCCCGTTCAACAACGATGTCTATGGCCTTAGAGGGTAGGTATATAGCGGCGGTTAAAGACGGCGTATGGCGGCAAGTTGCTTTTGTCCGACTGAGTAGCCGGGCGAGCAGCGGCGGCTAAAGGTGCCAAACGCGAGATTTGCGGTGTCAAATTTTGACAGCCTTCGCGGTGCGGCTACCGTTGGAGCATGGGACGAACCCCCACGCCTGGTCGTCCCGGCTGTGTTAGGGGCGGGTAGCACCGTCGAAAAGGCCGTTGTTTGCAGGAGGATTTGGGAGTTTGAATAGTGAAACTTCCTTACTAATTAAAGCAGAGTGGCTTTTAGTGCAGTATGTGCGGCTTGCGATGCGTACAGGTGATTAGCACGGCTCTTGGGCCGGTCGGGGCCCGATCCAGGCCCGACTGGGACCATCTGGGACTTTGTTCGCCAGAGCTAGCTTAACAACGGCGCAGTTCCCCATACCATAACGACGTCCGACATCACCCACAGTCTCCGTTTGCAAGCTTTCATCGCTGGCAGGCTTGCCAAG
Organism: Yamadazyma endophytica; assembly: GCA_030571075.1. Classification (NCBI taxonomy): domain Eukaryota; kingdom Fungi; phylum Ascomycota; class Pichiomycetes; order Serinales; family Debaryomycetaceae; genus Yamadazyma; species Yamadazyma endophytica. The sequence goes on from JAJLXA010000005.1 coordinate 635,306, forward strand.
GCTACCCCTCCAACGAGGGTTGACACTTTCCATCCGGAATCAACCTAAGTGTCCATTTGTCTCCGAACTTCATGTGGAGTAGGAGGATGCCAAAAGCTTGGCTTCCGATCGGGCTACTCGTATAATGTTGAGGTGAAGATTGTTGAACCCCCCTCGGTATTGTTTGGGAAAGGCATTCGGAAGAAGTCGTTTGGAAAGGCTGCAGAGCGCAATGATTAGGAAGTGAGTGGTGTAAACCATTGTGGGGTGCCGGAGTAGACGTTGTTCGATTCCACTTTGGGCTTCCGGCAGCCACTGACGAATTACAGAACGGGAGGTGAGGCTGAAGTGGATTTTAGTGTATTAGAATTACAGAACGGGAAGCTGGCGCTGAAGTGGATTTTAATGTTTAATTACAATTATTCACTCGGTGTCTCTATATACTGCGAGCTTGCTATTCACTTAGAGATGTTGGATGTTTGACGTGCTTAGAGCCACTCCAAACGGTCTACCAAACGGTTTACTTAGACCTTTCCCCCAACTCTGATGATTTGCTCAATGTTCGACACAACAATCTCCTCTAAAGTTTTGAGCTTCATGTCCAAAAGCTCTAATGTCTTTGAGCAGTCCACTCTAGGACAGTCGACGTCGTCCTCGGTGACATCGGCGGGCTCTGGCAAGTCGAATTGTGGATAGTGCTTCTTGACGATCTTGATAATTAACCTTTCGTCGAATCTACCTGCGGCCATCAATAAGCGCTTACCATCGGCGGCACTTCTTTCCATTGCTTCAACGTGACCCTTGGCAATGTCTCCCAAATCAACGTATACCCCTGGTCTTGGTGTGATTTCATCATTTGGCCCCAATTTGAGCGCATCATAAATAATGCTCAAGGTAGAGGCTGGGCCTTGTTTGGCGATTTCATCGTATGCCTGAGCACCAAATACCCAGCCTGGGGATAAACTGGTGACCACATAGTGGGGCTTTTCCTTCTCTACGTAATCCCAGGTGGCTTCTGAAGCCAATCCCTTGGATCCCCAATAAACAGAAAATTCGTTGAAGAGAGACTCTTCATAAGTCATTCCACTCTTACTGTCCTCTGTAACGATTCCATCCTTGTTACCGTAATGGTTGTAATGGGCATTGTGGGCACCATAAGAAGAGGTGATGACAACCTTTTTAACGTTCTTTCCATATTTGGAGGCAGACTTTAAAATACCTACAGTACCTTTAAGCGCTGGGTCCAAAATATCTTTCACAGGGTCCTTAGGATTGAAAATAACCGGAGAGGCCACATGGAATACATACTCGATTTCGGGATGTTCCTGGAATACTTCGTCAAAAGAAGTTTCGGAAGCAATGGTTGGAACAACAAAGTAAGAGAACTTGGAGTCGTTGATAGCTTTGGCGTAAGTTGCACCTTTTTCTTCAGATCTAGCCGATCCAATCACGGTGTAGTCTCTAGCTAAAAGTTCTTTGACAACAGCCAAAGCGATGTAGCCTGTAAATCCTGATACGAAAGCGGTCTTCATAATATTGTAGTTTGTAATTGATGAGAGAGAGAGAAAACTCCTGGCCTTTTATATGATTAGCGATCAAACCTTGTATAATCAGCCCTTCGGATGAGGTACTGTTCCGGGCAGGAGCTCGAAAATTTTCCATCGGCAAAATGATCGAATTAGGTAACGTCCGAAATCCAAAAAGCGGGCATTAACCAATGCAGAACAAACGCCATCATGTTTTATCGGATGCGATGCTTATAAGAACAGTCCGGTGACAATCATTACATTCCGGTGATTGTCACAGCATTCCGGCAATGATCTTAGAGCTCCGGTGATTCCTTGATAAGGTAAAGGTCATTTGATGTGATAAGCACAGTTTGTGATTTTCTTGTGGTGATGGCGTAATCCTTTCTCGGTGTTTGTAATTCTGCTCATGTCTAATTTTCGCTTATACTCTTGTAATTCCTCATTTTGAGTGAACTCCAATTGTAAAATCTTTGAACTGCAAAATTCACAAATTTCTTGCAAACCTTTTTATCTTCCCCAAATAAGGCATATCACAAACGCTGTAAGGAACGCATTTGAGCTACCATTATATTCCATTTTGGGTGATGCTCATGTCGACTCTCAAATCAGCTCAAACCTCAATTTGGCATCTCCATCTTTTTCGCACAATGAAGGTACCTTCAGCAATCAAATACATCTTCGATAGCTTTCCTCTTAAGGAATTAGCACCTCATGAGAGCATCACCTCATCCATAACGTCGGATTTGAATAGTGCAAGGGTGTTTTTCGGCGGTGAAACTGACGGTTCCTTCACTTTAGGTGTATATAATACTTACATAAAAGACGACTATATACTACCAACGGACCCGGTTTCATTATCTAGTTGCTTCATGCTTTGTAGAAACAACGACCTCACATTACCTAGCACAAAAAACAAGTCAGGAAATTGTGTAATGAAAATGTCGTACACAGCTTCACCTGTCAGATGTCTTCCAATACTCATAGAGGATTCAGATAAAATCAGAGACATCAAAACGTCATACGAAATAGCTAAGGCGGTCAGCAAAAAGATGGTTGATGATTCAGAAGTGTACCTTGTGAACGAAATGATAGACAGAGAGTTTTATGATGTTTGGCTCATGGCTCTTTGGTTTGATAACGTGGACCTCGAATCAATCTTTGGCCTTGGGTCCGAATTCCAGGCTTTAACCAAATTGAATTTGTTTCAAACGGTGCTTAAATGGGATGATTTCGAAATACGATACCCCAAATTAGACCCGAAAATTTACGACCAGAAGTTAGACATGGTGCAAAAGATTCTTGAGCTCGTCAAAGGCCATCCCAACGAAATAATCCAATGCAAGGTCAATGCTTTCATATTGATTGTGAGCGATTTAATGAAAGAAACTAGGTTAAAAGAATTAATCACCGATGATATGGCACAACAAGCTTCAGAGTTTCTTCGATTATAGGAAATCAATCTATTGAAAACATCGTGCTATCTAAGGTTTTGTTATATAATTTTTTAGGACATCTCCAATGTAAATACGTCAACACACCGTCGAATCTTCTGTTTTGCCTAAACCATACTTTGAGCCTATATTTTTATTCTCGTGGTATCATATCATAAAAAGGCACCAGTCCTTTAATCAAACTTATAAGTAACGTCGTAGTCTGCAGCTACTGGTCTGTGGTCACTCATGTAATACTTAAAATTGCTTTGGAGAATGCCGAAGTTCTTGATCTCGATGTCGTAATTTTCGTGGAACAGGAAATCGTAAAAATTGTTATCTTCCGCTTCTTCAATAGAGGGCTTTCCATTGCCGTTTTTGGCGAAATATGGAGCCCAAATGTAATCAATGATAGTGTTAGCCTCATCGAATTTATCGAACCCGGTAAATGTCAGGTCATGCCCATAAGAATGCAATGAATCGATCAAGGTTCTGCTGTCTTTGAATCCATGCTTTTTCAATATGTGGTAGGGCTCATCTGTAGGTTGAGTATTGAAATCTCCACAGAGGAACGATGGGTAATTGTTATAATTCTCCATCTTCTCAATGATCAATTTACTACTTTGTCTTCTGGCCTTCTTTCCTCTGTGGTCAAAATGGGTATTGAAGAAATTCAACTTGACCAAAGGATTCTTCTTCGACTGAAGTGTTACCATGGTGACGATTCTCTCTAATGCAGCGTCCCACCCTTTTGAAGGCACATCTGGAGTTTTACTTAACCAGAAAGTCTTTGCATCAATTTGCAACCATTCCAGTTTTTTGTACAAAATGGGAGCATATTCGCCTGCTTTCAACCCGTCTGTACGGCCCACCCCATAGTGGGTCCAATCACCAAAGGTGTGTTCGTTGTTTAAACTGAACAAAATGTCTGTTAGTTGATTGTGCAACACCTCTTGCAAACAAACCACATTGGCATCATTTCCTCGAGTATTGAAGTCTATAGAGGATGTCACAAGCTGCTTCCGTTTCTCCCATGGCCTTTCGTGGGGATCTCTATGGTACTGGTTATCGTACCTGATATTGTTAGTATAAAGCCTAAGTTTGAGGGTAGGCAAGAAGTGTGGGTAGGTGTCGGAAAGAACCTCGTTGTTTGTGTAGGATAAGGTTACAAAAAGACCTATCAAGCACAACAAAGCAGTGATAATGATCGGTTTGGTCTTTCTGGTGGTTCTTTTAGGGACACTTGGCCCTATCAAGGGAGTTGTTTCGCTCATAAGTGAACTCGTGGGGTAATCGCGGCTTTATATAATGAGGCTATAATGACGTAGGCGCCTGTTTCGTGTTGGCGTTTCTACCTGGTACACTATTGCACACTAGAATGCACGGCATGAACATGTTCACTACGTAGACTTCGCTATAAGCATAGGCTGCATAGGGCCGAGCAACGGTCAAGCATTGGTTAAGTATAGGCTAAGTAAAGCTCATGCAATATAGCCAAATTAGGAAGTAGTTGGGATTTCGGAAATTCACCTCTAAGTCTTCAAATAAGCACCAAAACATCTGGTAGGCTTACAAAACTCTCAGGTTGTTGTGATTGTTCACTCTGTATTGCCGAGTATGCACTGTGTATCCATCAATGGTTGGCTCAAACCAGATCAGAGGCTTTAAACTAACATGCAGGCAGAAAAGTGCCAAACAGGTCATTTTCGTCTGTAAAAGAAGGTACTTTATGTGTGCACTAGAACGGTTGCTGATTAATGCAATATTGGCGTTCTCAAGGCCAAAAGAACTTTCAAAAAATGTGCTGTTTATAGCCAGCCTTCCAGCTCTTGCACCACGCCTGAACCACGCTCGCACTACTCCAACTCGTAGCCATCGCTCGCACCGACCTCGTACATCTCGCGCACCAAAGTCTACGCTGGCACTATGGGCAAGAAACAAGAAATGTCACAGGTGTACTCTCCAAAGAACGAATTCATCTTTGGGGAGAAAGGAGGCAAAGGCAAACACCTATCGTCTTTTTTGAAGAATCTCACGATTGGATCCAGCAATCAACCCAGCGATTTAAACGATGTCAACTCCACGATTTATGGGTCTTTATCGTATAGCCCTTCGGAATCACGGTCTAGCTTGAGTCTATCCAGAAAAACATCGCCTCAGAGAGCGGTTTCAGGCCCCACCAACACGTCATTTGCATTAGCTAATCAATCAGCACCCACAATCTCCCAGAACGAATCGCCTAATAGAAGCGCAAGAAGAGTGGTTAGTGCTAAGTACACCGATTTGGACGACGACTGGGACGCCAACGTCGACGACGATTCCATCAATATCTCAGAAGCCAACACTTCTGTTCGAAGAAATGAAGGGTTTGGAAATAGTGTTCTTCAACCCAGTCCTATGTTGGATTCGCTTTACCCTGATTTGACATTACCGGCTAATGAATTCAGGAAACCTTCAATGGATAAGGATCAAAAGATTGTCAACAAAGAAACCAGCAAAGTTAACCAGGTGAACACCAGAAATAGGAAATTCAAAGACCTTTTAACCAATGGGACGAACATAAATGCCCAGGAACTTCGAAAACTCTCATGGAATGGAATTCCTCCACATTTAAGGGCATTCGTATGGCAAATCTTGTTGGGCTATCTACCCACTAACAAATCCCGTCAAGCTTCCACATTGAAAGTAAAACGTCAGGAATATTACGATGGAATCAAAACTATTGAGCGTTTGGTCGACTTCGACGACGAAAAGTCTACGGACAATCAGCTCTACCATCAAATCAAAATTGACGTCAAAAGAACATCCCCTACAGTCAAAATATTTTCCACATTCAAAACTCAAAGATCCTTGAGAAAGATTCTCTATTTTTGGGCCATAAGACATCCTGCACTGGGGTATGTTCAGGGTATAAACGATTTGGTAACTCCATTCTACCATTTGTTCATAAATAACTACATATGGCAATTGCAAGAGCATTTGAAAAAGTCAGATGTAGGCGAAATTAGCATTCCGGACTTGTTGAGTGAAAACTCAGATGATGAATTGGAGAATTCTCTTCTTAAAGACCCTAAATTATCAACGTACACGATTTATAACATAGATCCCGAGAAAATAAGTGACAGGGTTCATCTGATAATCGAAGCCGATATTTATTGGTGTTTATCAAGATTGTTGGACACCATCACTGATAATTATATCCACGAACAACCGGGTATTTTGAAACAAGTCAATGATTTAAAAAATTTGATAACGAAAATAGACCTAGCATTGTTGAAGCATTTTGAATCCGAGGGCATCGAATTCATACAATTTTCATTCAGATGGATGAATTGTCTTCTTATGAGAGAATTGAACATAAACCTTGTCATACGGATGTGGGATACCTACTTAAGTGAAACTCCCTTGGGCTTCAGTAATTTCCATGTTTATGTATGTGCTGCCTTCCTTATCAAGTTCAGCAGCGATTTGAAAAGAAAGGACTTTCAGGAGATCATCTTGTTTCTTCAAAACCCACCGACCGATAGTTGGACTGAAAAAGATGTTGAATTGATGTTGAGTGAAGCGTTCATATGGCAGAGTTTGTACAAAGATGCCGGAGCCCATCTTAGAACTTAAGTAGAAGATCGAGTCAACACGGCTCGTTATAGTAGTTAGCGTAATAGAGGTAATACCTGGTTAAAAGTGCACACACGGGATTCACCAACGTGCTCTTTGAATCGATGTCTGTGAAGTCATTCAAAAAGTTACATTTCGTTGTAAATCAAAACAAGAGGTATTACAATATGAATGTGATTGAGGTCAAAGCAACATCCAAACATTCTTAATTAGAAAAGACCTTCACTAATTCACAGCTCATCTCAATTTCTTAGACCCTGAATCTCCACACAAACCAGAGTCTCATCGCGAAACTGTTAATTTGACTCCACCATGGTAGCAGGAAGAACCATATTAGCTTCTACTATTGCTAAGCAATACACCCAAGAGATCCAAAATCTGGTGAAAAACCTTGCATTTAAACCCAGAGTTGTTGGTTTACTTGCAAATGAAGACCCCGCCGGTGAAATGTATGCAAATTGGACCTCTAAAACCTGTCAAGATCTTGGATTCGACTATGAGTTGAAAAAGGTCAGTAAGAACGATCTCGAAACGGAGCTTATTAAGGCCAACAAGTCCCAAACCGTAAATGGTATCATGGTGTACTTCCCTGTTTTTGGTGATCAACAAGATCAATATCTTCAACAATTAATTAGTCCAGAAAAGGACGTTGAAGGATTGAATTACTTGTACTATAAGAATTTATACCACAACATTCGTTTCTTGGATCCCCCCACCAACAACAAAAAATCGATTTTGCCATGTACACCTTTGGCTATAGTGAAGATTCTTGAATATTTAGGCATCTACAACAAAATCTTACACTACGGTAACAGGCTCTTTGGTAAGAAGATTATGGTGGTCAACAGATCGGAAATAGTAGGAAGACCATTGGCAGCTTTATTGGCCAATGATGGTGCTACCGTTTATTCTGTTGATATTCACAACATTCAACAATTCACCAGAGGAGACGATTTATCCGAACAAAGACACAAGGTGATTGATCTTGATGAACTGCACACCGTCGAAACTTTGGCACCTCAATGTGACGTTATTATCACCGGGGTTCCTACAGATAATTACAAGTTCGACAGCAAATTGGTGAAATATGGTACCACAGTAATAAATTTCGCTAGTCACAAGAATTTCAACGATGATATTAAAGAAAGAGCAGGCTTATATGTGCCTAATATAGGTAAGGTCACTATTGCTATGTTGTTAAGAAATCTCTTGAGGTTAATTGAAAACCAACAGCAAACTGATAAGCAAGCTTAATGAATATACATATACAAAATGCCATCGTATGAATCATAGGGATGAACTTCGCGCAGAAATTTCTGTGTTTGTCTATCCTTGAGTAAACTTGTAACGCACTTGTACGTAGCGAACGGGACAGATCACAGGCTCAACACAGGTCGTATAGTTTCGAGACGTAAAGAATTGGTCATCAATAGTGCTTCGCTCATTAAAAATAGCTTCGTTTATAGAAAATCATAGCTCATCATCAGGCGGATAAAATTCTACTGATATCATGGATGAGGATAGAGATTTGGCTAAAATGGACCCACTCTCCATAACGGAACAGCTTGGGTTCAAAACTTTCAGAAGAACCTCCAGACACTCTTGGTTAACTGAAGATGATAGTCAATTAATTCTGTATCTTCAAAAAATCAACCCCGGACTCGAGTTGCATGAAATAGACGCCGAAAAGGTAAACTGGGAGCTACTAGCGCAGGAACTCAACACTCCTATGAATAAAAGGAAACCAAAAGATTACAAAAAGCGTTGGTGTACATCTTTAGACCCCAACGTGAAGAAGGGGAGATGGACTAAGGAGGAAGACCAGCGCTTGATAGAAGCCTATGAGAAGTTTGGCTCCAGTTGGCAAAAGGTCGCCTCAAGTATCCGGACAAGAACAATGGATCAATGTGCAAAGCGGTACACGGAGATTTTAGATCCCAAAACGAAAGATCGTCTTCTTGCGTGGACTCCAGAAGAAGAGCTTTTACTTGTAAACCAAGTAGGCATCCACGGAACAAAATGGAGGACTGTTGCCAGCAGCTTCAAGAACAGACCGGCACTTACCTGTAGGAATCGTTGGAGAAAGATTGTCATGAGTGTGGTAAAAGGACGTGCGGCCCCTGCTATCAAAGAAGCAGTTCAAAAAATAAGGAATCAAGATTCCGTTCAAAATTTCAATGAGATCGAAAACACATATTCTCCTAATAATGTCGTGAACAACGGGCACGTTGACACCGAATGGAAATACACACTTAATGGTGAGGACTCAGGAAAAGGGTTGACTAGGGGTAGCGGAACAATCTCTTCTCGAGAGCTCGTTAACGAACTTCTACATTATGCCAGGGAACACAATGTTCTGATATCGGTGCATCAACATGTACATCATCATTATGCTCCTCCCCCTCCTCCATTCACACATATACTGGGCTCGCCCCCATCGGAGCCTTTTCAACCAAGCAATACTCAATATACCTCACCTCCTGCCAGTAAAAATTACTACTTAGAGCCAGAGTCACAGCTAAACAGGTATCAACATTTCAACTACTTGCCACCTTTGACAGAAGTTCCTAAATTGACCTCGTCATCACCAGGTCGTGATCAAGGTGCAGCTGAAACGCCGAACGCAATGAACATGAATGGAAACAATGGATCTTCGAGCTCGATGGGTATCAATGGTGGTGCCACAAACAATGATTCTAGCAATGCCCACAACATAGGCAACATAAATGGAAATCGTTTCAGGCGTGGAGAATCACCTGCTTCATTGACGCCTTTGACACAAGCAGTGGAACTTGCAGCAGCAGAAGAATTGTCAAGAAAGAGAAAACTGCACGAGGACGATGCACAGGCACACAAAATGACTAAGGTTGAAAGCGAAGATGAGGAAGAAGGCCTTGATTTCTGGGAAACTATGCGGAATTTGACCGATAGAGTCACGCCTTATCCACAAACCCCCGGAGCAGGAAAGCTATTAGGAGGAAACTTGTCCAGGTCAAAACTGAACACACCTCAAGCAGTGCAACAGCCACCTGGTGCACAAAATGGCAACCAGCTGTTACAAGCAACGAACGACAAAGATTCACAAGAAGCTCAGCATTTGCATGAGGTCAGTCAAGACATGACGAATGCTCCACAGACAAATAATCAGGGTAATGATACCAACAGCAACAAGCCTGTATCGCAGCATCATCCTCTCCATTATTTTACCGGAGCAACACCCACACACACCAGTAGAAGATCGTCCAAAATCGATCAAGGTGTATATTATGGGCAGAATGATCGAACATCTGAGACCAGCTCAAATGACATCGAGCACGAACATGATCACGAAAACCCTAATTTTGTATACGAGAATCTCCTAGGCAGTTTCGGAATGATACCTTTCAATCCTTCATAAACTCACACCAATTTGCCAGGAAATATCCTTTTTTTTATGTAGAAATGAATATTTATCAAAACTGTCCCTCAATGGTGAGCAAGCGTTGTGTTACAAAAGGAACTTAGCAAAAATTTTATGGTGCCTTAGGTCATCTCAATTTAACCGATTTTATCGTGAAAAGTTCGGAGTTTTCCAGATGCAATTTAGTTTGGAGACGCATTAAATTTTGATACTTCTATTAATAGAATTCCATAATAGCACATATTTTCAAAGCCTTGGTTTTCCCCAAATCCCCCTAGCCTTTTTTTTACCTCTAAATGTTGAAGTAGAATTATATAGCAACATGCGCTGCAACCTCAGTTTTTCAGCTTTATGCAAGACCTCTGCGGCCTTCTACACAAGAGTTATAACCGAGTCATATATTAATTGCACGACCTGACTCTCTTGATGTTCATGTTCTGACTCCCCCTGGTTATTTGACCCGGCCACTACTACCGTTGAAATGCTGCAAACTGCATGCATCGCAAACCGAATGGGCCTAAAATTACGTAATACGGAGTTAAATTTGGTAAAAGCTTGAATGATCTGACCAAGCCTCTATCGAACTTTCGTTCCCCTGTAACGCCTATAAGCGAATAACGGCCATATGCTTCAAAAGCATTTTTTTCACCGTTTGTATATCTGCCAGCTCACCTTTCGAATAATCGCACTTCTCCCATAGCCATGGATCCAGATCATGAGCGACAAATGTTACCAGATCGGATGCATGTCAAGCCCCCGATAAAACAAACGGTGGATATCGAGAAGTATTACTACAAGCTTATCAACCATGAGTTTCGATCTTTGCAATTGGACGTGAACTTGCAAAATAAGTCGGTATTTGATTTGATAGACTATTGTGAATTACTTTATGAGAACCTGGCAAAGGCTACTTCTGGCGACGAGGAGTGTATACGAAGCTATATCAAGGGCTTTCTTATTTTCAATTACTTTATTAACAGCTTTATCATGTTGCACTTCGAGGGTTTCGACCAATTCATCAAAACAAACGAATATGACTTTATTATATACCTAAACGTATTTGCATTTTACAACACCGACGAGATGATCCAGGGGTACCGGCACGACTATCCTTTGAAAAACTTACGTGCTTTGGTGCTTGAATATTTGGATGAGAGAAACCTCTTGAAATTCAACGTGGCAGAACTCTACAAATGGCTATATGAGTACATCAACTATCTACGAAAAAAAGACGAGTTCGAAAAAAGGAAGTCAAGATTGGAACAATACGAAAGAGAGCAGAAGTTCGACAGTCAGCCTGAGGATATCAAGGAGGTGGAAGTCTCTGACCCCGAATTGTCTGAATCAGAGTCGGAGATAGAATTTTTGCATCCCAATACCACCGCTCAATCCAAAGAAAGTAGCATATTAGAGACAGACGCAGATTCCATAACTCAATTTCAGAACAGATTCCCCTCCATTAAGCTAGACAATTCAGAGGCGAAACCCAAGTCCTTGGGAGTAGCCCCGCAAAATAAAGAAGCTTACCAATCGTTGGATCCATCCACAACGATAACATCGAGTATCGAGGATTCGACTAAAAACTCACATACACCTGTGAAGAAAGACTTTTCACAAAGACCACCAATACCGCAACAGCCACCTCCTGGATTGCCTAAAAAGGACGCCTACGCTCAAAAGAAACCACAGGTGCTACCATACCCGAAGAAAGACCTTGAAATAGAAGAAGCGCCTTATCCAATAGAGGATGTTTCGGCAACTATGGTGCATCCTAGCATTATACGCACCACTACCAACCCTGATTTGGCTTTGTCTTCAAGCTCCAACGGTGTATATAATCGCCCTGCAATGGTACTGTCAGAGTCATACCCAACATACGGTCATTATAATGGTCCTGTTCATCCTCAAAATATGACCAATACCACCAATGGGTACATACGTGCTGCTCATGCGCCCCCACAAAGCAATGGTCAATATCACCAAGTTCCAAACAGCCAAATGAATGGGTATCATCATGGTCAAGTGAGCAATGGGAACTCACCGATGATGGGAAACCCCCAAGGAACTTTCAATAGTAATACCCAGAGATTTCCTGATGACTTGGCGCCAATGGTCCAGCTTCTGATTTGTGGCTTGAAAAACTTTGGTTCGTCTTGTTATATCAACTCAACTATCCAAGTATTGTTCGGAATTACTGAATTCAAAAGTATATTCACAAATTCTAACTATAACAAGTACATCAAAGACCCTAAATTCGTTGCAGCACGCAAGAGTCAAGTCAAAAACTCCAAATCCAATGTTCTCTTAAGCGAGGCTGTTTCTGGCTTGTTAAAATCATTCACAATGCATGGTGGTGCTTCTATAGCCCCTACAAAATTCATTCGTATATCGTCCCTTTTGAAACCGGATTTGAACATTCCTTACGAACAGCAAGATTCACAAGAGTTTCTTTTGTTCGTTCTTGATAGACTTCACGAGGAATTGTGCGATAAGCCTGTAGGCGATGTTGAAATTCCTTTTGAAGTTTTCCAAAATTACATGAAAGTTTGGAAGATTAACATACCCCCAAAAGATCTTGGCGGTTACATAAAATGGTATCAATCTTTAATTTCGTACGAAGGAAGTTCTCCTATCCATGACTTGTTTCAAGGGCATCTCCAAAACAAGCTCATTTGTCATAAATGTGGCTACGAATCCATCAACTATAGCCCTTTTACAATATTATCACTTCCTATACCCAACAAAAACACTCAAACAGTAGATTTATCCGAGTGTTTACGTTACTACACACAGGATGAAATCCTTAGCGGTGACAATGCATGGAATTGTCCTAAATGCACCAAAGCAGAACCCAATGCTTTAGACAACCACCCGGTTTTCCAGAAAAAACCTGGGTTATTTAGACTCAACAGAAGGTCTAAATCACCAACCAAAACAGAAAAACCTAAGTCAAAACTGACTAAAATTTCAGTGAAGAAGATCAACTTCATTAAGCTTCCTCAAATCTTGTTCATTCACCTTTCAAGATTCTCAATGTACAACATGACGGACAAATTGGATACAAACATTGTTTATCCCCTCCATTTGACCTTCAATAACTACAGCACAGAACAAAGTAGGGAGATAAAGTACAGATTGTGTGGATTGATTAACCATTATGGGAATTTGAAGTCGGGTCATTATACCTCGTTAGTCAATAAAGCTAACCCATATTGGTGCTACTTTGATGACGAGAATGTTAGACTTAATGTTGCATACGGAGAAAATTATAAATTACAATCTCGTGACGTTTATGTTCTATGTTACGTGAGAAGTTAGCTAGATTTATGACATTTATAGTCAGCATGATATACACTATTTTACAACATTTCTTATTCATCGTCAAAGACATTCTTTAGCACCTTTTTCTTCTTTGGTAAAGAGAGACGGATCTGTGGTGTTATTGTCTTATCTATAGGTTTTGGGTCCTTTTTTGGTTCCGCCTTGTCATTAGTTTTTGCAGCCAATTTGCCAAGTTCAATTTGGCGATTAATGAAAGTCATCTTCAATTTCTCTTCATCATTTTCCGTTGATTTCTTTTCCTTATCATGAATTTTCTTGCTCTCAACCAACGAAATCACCAAGTTAAACTCGTTATCGTCTGCTTCGTTATCTACTCGCACTATTCCATTATTACCCAAGTATTTAACAAACTGCGTGAGAGATGACCATCGAGTAGAGTTCATATGAACATGGTCTCTATCATTTAAAATGTACTCTTGGTAAAACTTATTTGCATTCACACGCTTTGTGCCATGCTGGGTTTTGAGTAATCGTAAGAATTCTCTCTCAAACTGTCTGGAGTATTCTTGTACTACGTTTTTATTTGCTTCAGAGAGGTTTTCGATTCTACCCAAATGTGATGGGGAATTCAAATGGTTTTTGAACCCATTGCTATCTCGGCATTGCTTCTGACATATTTGACAATAATACTTCAATTTCTGTAAGCCTGAGGCCTTGAGTTGTTTGGCTTGGTGTTTGGCAGTCCCAAAATCAGCTTTCCCCATAAGTGGTGATGCGAAAAATTTCAAATCATTGATATGAGATCTAATATGCACTTGATATCTCAAATTGGGCGTGTACGATTCTATTCAGTACCACCACGGAAATCTTTCGTGTCTAGTGTGACTCCCTGGAAGCTTTTTTGGTACCAAAAGGTGCCGGTTAATTTAAAATACGGTGCTACTTTGTTAGGCTCAGCAGCTAGTATAGCGAACTTACATCCTCAGATCCTATTCACAGTAGGCCCTCCCCTATTAGTGGTGTCGTATTTTACATACAAGTATCGTGTGAATGCTCGATATGAGAAAGAAACGTCCGCAATAAGACCCGACTCAATGGAAAGCTTGAAACAAAGTGTCATAAAGATACCAAAGTATCACCAAACGGATATAAATTTAGTGTTGACGGGCATAGAGAACGAGTATGACCATTTCAAGTCACAAGTTTACAAAAGTATCGACTCGATAATAAAGGAGAATCTCACCGAGAACGATCGTTTGTTTGTGAACGAAGATAATCAAGTAAGATATAAGCTTAAAGATGTTGAGAATTTCATAGTTCTGACCATCGACTTTGAAATAGACCAAAAGCGGTTTAAATCCAGATTTGTCAAATTTGGTGTTCCATTTAACTCCAATGACAAGAGATTGGGTGTGGTGGAAGTTTATATGATAGAAATACCCAAAGAACTTCAAAACGATGATGAACACAAGCTAGACGCTTTCGATGTATATAAGATTAAGTTGGTGATAACACCTTTAAAAAATGGTAAGACATTCAGCTACGAAACTTCAGAGACATGTTTGTGATGTATATGATAACACATAATGCATAATATATAAAATATTCTATTTACAACTCAGAAAAAGTTACGGGCTTGTATGAAATCAAACATATGGTTGCAATTTGAGCTCTCACGGATGGTTTCCAATTCCGGCATCCAGCTATTGATGTCTTTTATTCTCTTGTTTGTGTTTGGATGCGTCGACAAGAATTCCTGTAATAAAGGTGCTCTAAAACCACCCTGAACAGACTCTTCATATTTATGCATTCTTTTCCAGAAATCTGGAATCTTGTAAATGTCAAAACATGATCGGGCCATTAGCTCACAGCCAATTCTGTCAGCCTCCAGCTCCATTTCCCTCGATGCCGGCATGGTAAGCAATCCTGCAATTAAAAGGTCAGTAAAGCCAGAGATACCCGTTGCCATATAAAAAAGCGTCAGCAAAGCCACATAAAACGGTTGTTTTGACATTTGCTCCATTGAATGATGTGCTAATTGATGGGACAATTCGTGTGACAACACTGTGGCTATACCATTATCATCTTGACATATAGGTAATATGGAGGAGAATATGAATATTTTACCATTGGGTAAGATGAAAGCATTTGGTGGCACCTTATTGGAGTCCACCTTAATAACGTGAATCTTCCAATTTAAGCTCTTTAAATGCTTTATTTGTCTCTCATCCCTCAGATTTTCAAATGCAGCCTCCAAAAGTCTATTAACAATCCCAGAAATTCTGGTGTACAGCGGATCCGATGGCGGCACAATATTACTACCGTATTGATACAATATTTGCTGGTAGCTCATGTCGCCAATCTTATGTTCTAACCAGTATGGAATCCAAAGAAACCGTCTTCTGTTGGTGAAAGGCGCTTCGTCTTGGTTATAGAGATAGAATCCGCCTAGCCCCAAAACGGAGTACCCCAACACTTTGTTGTTCAACAAGTTTGTGTATTGGAAAGTGTTTGCATTGTTAAAACGTTTATACGTAGCATATCCCCTCAAAGTGGATGCAAAGGGTCGATGTGTTGCCTTCAAGCTTTTAAACCAAGACATATTGGGTGCGAAATTAATTTCTGATGATTACCCCAGATATACCCTAATAAGCCTCTGGAGTTTTGCTTACTTGATGATACAAAAGAGCTGTATTAATCTATAAATCTATAAGTATGTCTGACTTGGGAAATACTTTAATCAAAACATTTGTCAAAGTCAGTCAAAACAAATCTGTATCTAACATCTGAGACGGCCAATCTTCTCATTGCAACACCCACATTTTCTTCGTTGATAGGCAACTTTTCGATGATTGGGTAGATATTATGTTTGGCTGCAAGTTCCAACATAATCAAAGCCTCTTTTTTGGAACCAATTTCAGATCCAATCAAACAGGCGTTGTGTTGAATCAAGTTCCATGGAAGAAAGCTCATTTTCTCATTGATGGCAGGAGCACCAACAGTAATCAATTTTCCGCCAATAGCAATTGCTGGTAAGAATTGTTCGAATTTGATGTCGGTGAAACTGGAAGCGCAATTAAGAACAACATCGAATTCTTTGAAGTATTTTTCGTTCCAGTTTGGTTCCTCCCCGGTAGCTACAAACTCGGTAGCACCTAAGGTTGCACATTCGTCTTTCTTGGTGCTTGATCTAGAGAAAGCAACAACTTTGGCACCGAGGGCTTTAGCAAATTGGATAGCTAAATGTCCTAATCCACCAATACCTACAATACCAACGGTTTTACCAGTGGCATCATCACCTAAAGCCCTGTACAAAGGAGAGAATACGGTCAAACCAGCACACATCAAAGGTGCAGCGTATTCTTTGGGCATGTTTTCGGGAACTGGAAAGACATGGGTTTCATTGGCAATGGCATGAGAAGCGTAACCACCTTGACTGACGTAGTTATCAGCGTTTTCATCAATGGCGTTGTAAGTTGGAACTTGCTTCATACAGTATTGCTCATTATCGGTCTTGCATAATTTACACTCTTGACAAGAATCAGAGTGGGCACCAATACCAACGGTTTGTCCTACTTTGATGGTTTTAACTTCATCACCAACCTTCAAGACCTTTCCGATAATCTCGTGTCCTACGACCAAATGGGAACCAAGATGAGGTCCCCAGTTACCACACAAAGTGTGATAATCACTACCACAAACACCACAGCATTCAATTTTAACTAAAACATCGGTGCTAGAGAACTTTTTAGGTTTGTACTCTAACAACTTGGGGTGTTCCCATTCTTTGGGGTCATTAACACCGAAACCTTTAATAACTTCTGGAATAGACATAATTTTTCACAAAAAAGTGTTGAGTTTAATTGGAAAATGCCATATTTAAAAAGGCTTACTCAAGGTTCCCAAATTACTGATTAGGGTATGCTGATACGCCGGATAAACCTAGGTGCTTAATGCCGGATTTGCATCTATAAAGTCGCCGGTACGTATTTAAATCGCTTCACCTTAGCCATTTTTTATGGTCCGAATTCGAAGTTCTGGTGCAAATGCTATGAATTATGTGTGATATTTCATGGATCCATCCCTGTGATAATCATCAATCGCAACCATAGAACAACCTTTTTGGCCGCAAATTTAAATATGACAGAGAGAAGCCGCAGGAGTTTTCTTAAAGCAGTAAAATATTCCGCTCTCAAAATCGAGTGTAAAACTCTGAAATTGCCCTTAAAAACAAGAATTGGTGATTCCCAAACCGAATGGAAGAGTATGGATAAAGAAAGCGCTAAATGAGAAATAATACGAGCCAAAATGACAGCCGGACTTAAGCAAAGAAGGGTCTCTTTGTGGTAAAACGGTTGCGTACGCCTCGACCGTTAGGTCGTCTTAATGATCCACCGAAGTCCTATCTGGGAAACATTACGGGACAAAGAACGGCTGAAGCAATTGGGTGCTAAATACGTGCGAGAATGCGTCCGTCACATCAATACGGGCTTGCATATCTTTCCAAAGCAGACCTGCTGATGATTCTTCGTTGATTTCCAAAATTTTCATATTTCTGATCCTTCAATTCTTTTGATTCCAAATTTCTGATCAAGGAAGACTCATTGGAACGTAAACGCCTGTGCTCGACCCCTGCTTATGCTTGAGTTCATCCATTGATGCAAGTATTGAAGAAAATGAACCGATCTAGACCATCGATAAACCGTGTTCTGCAAGGTACCTTAAAATTGGTGTCTAAGTTGAAGCACTGTGTTACTTTCCAATGCCTATGGGCCCAGTAATCGCCAATTGTAGACGCAAAACGTCTATGTTGGATAAGCATCTAACGCACGCCTTTCGCTACTTCCATCCATACCCAGACAAGCCTTACATTCCTTGACTAAAAATAACCGTCGGCATTATCAAGAAGTTCTCGTGGCTTTTATTAACCGGTTCCATCACATTACCATGCTTTCTTCGTTGGAACTTGCTTTGATTTGCAGCCAGACCTCTTCCCCTCTTCCCCACCAGGCTTCAATTTCAGTGTACCTTGCATTGTCAAGAAAATCTCATGCAGGCGTGCCGATCTTGTATTTGCTAAATCTAGATCGGGTTAATAACTGGTCAAATAAGGTTGGGGTTGTATGAGCGTTACCACACTCTCTTAAAGTTGCATATATACAGTGGATTTCTTGTGTGGTGCATTTGTTCTTACATAATCGGGGCAGATGCCGTGTATTGTAAATGGTAGTAAACCCCACTGTATCAGCGGCATTTTATCGGTGAGAAAATAATTTTAATTGTTCTTGTTAATTCACCATGTACAAGACAAGACAGTACGAAGTAGTCAAATCCAGCGACACCGTTGTGTTTGGTAAGAAGCCATTGCAATCAATTGACTCCAAGGCATCCAAATTGGTGTTTGGAGGCGAATTGGTGGGCCAGAGTATCATGGCTGCTTGGGAGACCGTAGAGGAAGAGGGATGGGAACCAAATTCCTTCCATTCTTATTTCATTCGACCCACCAGTGTTGATCTGGTGGTAAGATACGAAATTGAGATCAACAGTAATGGTAAGAACTTCAAAAACAGGTTGGTTAATTGTTATCAAGATGACACTAACAAGTTGGTGTTCGTTGCCATGATATCCTTTGGGTACAAGAATAATATGAAACAAAGACAATTGGAGTTTTCAAAGGCCGAAACCCCCAACTTGAAGGACGTCCCATTAGAATTTCAATTCAAACCCGGTCCATTATTCTACAAATACAAAGATGACATGGAAGAGTGTATGACATTCAACCACACCAACGACCACATCCAGGTGTTTGTTCCGCCAGAAATCTTTGAAGACGCCAGCGACGAGGAGAAGCAGATCGATGTAGGAGAAAGAAGATTGGGGTTCTTTACCAGAGTCAATGTGGAAGGAGTTCAAGATGTGGTTACCAAGTGGAATTATGCAGATTTGGGGTTGATCTCTGATGCCACCACTTTGGTTTTATTCTTCAGAAGTTTGGGGCCTGCTTTCAACTTTAAATATTTCTGGTACACCTATGCCAGTATGGACCATAACGTTTATTTCCACGATAACAATTTCAACATCACTGAATGGCTTTATATTGACTACAAATTCTTAAGATTGAGCAACGGAAGAGTGTTGTTCACAGCCCACGGGTTTAACAAGGAGGGAAGTTTGGTTGTGAGTGTGGTCCAGGAGGCCCAAGTCCAAATTCCCCAGAAAGTGGCAGACGAAAGCACTGGTGTCAAGTACAAGTTGTAGAGAAATGTACACTTTTCAGTTGTAAAAGTACACCCTTTAGTTGTAAAAGCACAACTTTTAGTCTCTTCAACAGCAGAGACAGCTCCTTGACCGCCTTTCCCCAACTATTGCTGCTCACTTGCGTTTAAAGCTCACCTCTTTCCTTACGCTGTCTTATCTCTCCTTTAATGACACAGTAATTCCTTCACGTCGCAGCCCTTGCCCCAAAGAAAATTACCCAAAGCAGCACCAATGACCACAGAAACCATAAGCCAGCCGTTATATGTCATGAAAACCAACATCAACATGAATGAATAGCCCACCTGGACCCCATATAGAAGCGACTTCTTCACCTTGAACCGGTTGATGGTGACAGAATTGGAATTGACTGAGCTTCCGTTTATAATGGAAAGATTTTGGGCTTCCCACGCATTGATGAACGACCGAAGCCATTCGTATCCCATGCTGATAGCCACGATGGCGAGAATCGTCACAATGAAGCTGAACAACGAGGTGACATGCCACCATCTGAACACCACGCAAGTGTCCTGGTAGTTCCAGGTGAAGAGCATATTCATTGAGCACATTCTGGGCATGGGCATATCCCCGTGGTCCATGCCGCCGTGGTCCATGCCGCTGTGGGCAATGCCATGGTCCATTGTTCCGGTAGAACTCATTGAAGAAGAGTGATGTGACATGCGGTCTGGAAGGGCGGAGGCATAGCGCGGCATGGGACCAGATGGTGCGGCGGTAGGGTGCGCCGTGGTGCAAGACGCGGCCCTAATATACCGCAACGCTTTGAGAATAGTACGGTTTGAGAGTTGCACAGTGTGAGAATTGAGCGCTTCGAACTGAGCGCTTTGAGTTGAACGTTTTGTCAATTGCACGCTTCGTCAGTTCCGTTGACAATTGTGTGCCAAATGACTCCACTGCAATGCCAGCACACCCTTAAAGTGCCTCTGGTTGCCGGCCACCTCTTTTATTCGGCAATCTCATAAACCCTTCTATTAGGCAGCACCACTTATGCCACGTCCGGTTCCTACCGCTTTCCTGATTTAGCCGCGTGTGCCTAAACTTGGAGGTTTTAGCTTAGTCCAGCTGACTCAAATTGTGCAGGCCAAATTGAATTCCACAATCTGCCATGACAGTCCTTACACCACACACCCAAAAACCAACACTATGCCTCAAAAATAACCATTCGTGTGCTAATTCTGTACAACCAATTGACGCAGGAAGAACACACGCACGTGACCTGCACATCGGCCTGTTATAGGCTAAAACATTACGCAACCCTGTGTGGGTCTATTCGGGCACTTAAAATTGTAAACAGCCCATACCCGGCTGACTTATCATTAGCCAACTTTAATGGCTCAAAAATACCCTTGGAATTACCCTTATATCGGTAGCTTACTAAGGTTCAATTCAGTGACCTATTTTCTTTTTTCCGAGCCATTAAGAATACAGTGCGAGATATTTAAACAGCTGATTTTTCCTATTGGATTGAATTTTGTAAATATTCGAAATGAAAATTCTTAATAAAGGAGAGAGAGAGGCACACATTGCCCACATCAGTGCCGAAGGGAGCAAAGGGTTGTTTTACGGAGCAGTACTCTCCGTGGGGTTATTTGCTTATATGAAACATAGACACCCAATTAGATTCAAGAGTCTTAATACGTCCATTAAAACATGTATGATTGCCATGCCCACCATTGCCGTTGGGGCCTTCTACGCCGATCAAGGTTCGGTGGAATTTGACAGAATGTACCATTCTGGAGACTACCAGCAACAAAAAATGATAGAAGATTACGCCAATTGGAACAGATTAAGCACCTCCGACAAAGTATTTGAAACATTGAACAATTACAAGTATCAAATCATTATCAGTACGTGGGGTGCATCGCTTTACGGATCATGGGTTTTGGTCAACAGAGACAAAATTATGACCACCGCCCAAAAAGCCGTGCAGGCCAGAATGTATGCTCAAGGTATCACCATTATATTGTTATTGGGAACCATTTTGTTGGCCATGAAGGAGGAGGAAATTGAAAAGCAAAAACCACCTCCAATTCCCGAATGGCAAAAGATCTTGAAGGAAAGAGAGGAGCAAGAATTGGAGAAGAAGAGGATCATTGAACAAATCAAGGCCGCCAAAAGAGACACCGAAGAAATCAAACAGTAATGCATTTTTGCAGATAGGCGTAGTTCTAGAACTCCACTTCATCCTTGTCTGTCACCTTTTGAGCTTTAATAGATTGTATATAGTTAGATGTATGTGCTTATGTTGATCGTCTGTCTCTACAAGTTCGTTGATGCTCGTTTTTCACTCATCGCATTTTCATCATGGCTCCAAAGAAGAAGAAAGAAATAGACCAGGATGAACGGTTCCAGGCCATCGTTTTGACCGATTCATTTGAATCCCGGTTCATGCCCTTTACGGCCTTGAAGCCAAGATGTCTTTTGCCGCTTGTCAACGTGCCCTTAATTGAGTATACTCTAGAGTTCCTTGCAACCACTGGCGTTAATGAAGTGTATCTTATGTGTAGTTCCCACGCCGATCAAATCCAAGACTACATAAATACATCTAAATGGAATAGCCACAACTCCCCTTTCAATATCACATGCATCATGAGTTTGGAACTGAAAAGTGTGGGTGATACTATGAGGGATTTGGATAATCGTGGTTTGATCAGTGGAGACTTCCTTTTAATCAGCGGGGATGTGGTCAGTAACATTGATTTTGCCCAGGCAATGAAGTTCCACAAGACCCAAAAACAAAACGACAAAGAGCACATCATGACTATGGTTTTGTCGAGTGCCAGCCCATACCATAGAACAAGATCCCAGATGGACTCTGCCACTTTTTTGTTCGATAAAAACACCAACAGATGTATATATTACCAGGGAATTCCTCCAAGTAGCACCAACCAGACGTCTATAAATGTGGACGTGGATTTGTTGGAGGATATCCTGGACGAAATGGTCATCAGAAACGACCTAATAGATTGTCATATCGATATCTGTACACCACATGTACCACAGATCTTTCAGGATAATTTCGATTACCAACTTTTGCGTAGTGACTTTGTCAAGGGTGTTTTGACCAGTGATTTGGTAAAGAAAACAGTTTATGCACATATTACCGATGGTATTGAGTATGCTTCAAGATTGACCAGTTTCTCTACCTATGATGCTATTTCTCAAGATATATTATCACGTTGGTGCTATCCGTTCGTTCCTGATAGTAACTATTATCCAGGTAATTGTTACGGCTACGAGTTTAATCATATTTACAAAGAGGATAAAGTCATTCTTGCACAATCGTGTAAAATTGGAAACTGTGTATCTATTGGTAACAATTCTATTATTGACGACGGATCCTCACTTGTTAAGTCGGTAATTGGTAGAAATTGTCGTATTGGTAAGAATGTCATAATCTCAAACAGTTACATATGGGACAATGCCGTCATTGAAGACAACACAATCATTGATAAATCCATCATAGCCACCAATGTTAAAATTTCCCAAAACTCCACAATACATTTCTCTATCATTGGCGATGGTGTGGTTGTGGGAGCCAACAAGAGCATCAGTAACATCAGGCTTATCGAAAAGCCGGTCGTAAAGCAGTCGGAGTTTGAATCGTTTTCAGATGAAAGCGACGACGATGAGGAACGTGCAACTGAGCCTATCATTCAAGTCGATGATGTGGATTTATTAGGTGAAGATGGTATAGGATGCATATATGCGTCTGAATTCGAAGACTCGGAGTCCGAAGACGAAGCTGATAATTCATCAATTAATAAATTAAGCTTCAAGATGACCCTGAACTTCAAATTCCTCAATATATCAGATGAGTCTATTGCCTCCATCAGCAACAAAAAGCGTAAGAAGAAGAATAGAAGATTTTCCTCGACGTCTATGGTGTCCACCGATTTTGAAAGAGGAGAGTTCTCTGAAGAAGAAGAAGATTTCAACAAGGAAGCAGTTGATACCGTTACTCGTTCGTTGGAAAACAACCACGATATTGACACCGCCTTGTTGGAATTGAACACTCTTAGAATGTCCATGAATGTCACATACCATGAGGTTAGATCGGCCACCGTGGAATCACTCATTCAACGTATTGTCCACTTCATCACCACCGGAACGTTGAATGCTAAAGAGGCAACCGCCAAGATATTCAACACATGGGGTCTTTTATTTAAACGTCAAGTTTTTGAAAGCCAAGACCAAGTGGATCTACTCATGTTGTTGCAAAAGTTTGCTTCCAAGGTGGATAAATCTCATAATGAGATCATTTTGTTCTGGGCTACACAAATCTTGTACAACTTGGATATAATTGAAGAGGAAAAGATATTTGAATGGTGGGAATCACCTGAATCCCAAGAGCTGGATCTGTTATTACAGGTAAGAACCGCCACAGGCAAATTTGTGGAATGGTTAAGAGATGCCGAGGAAGAATCAGACAGTGAGTAGAGCTTTCAAGAAATACATAAATTACACAGTAAATATCAAAAGCAAAAGGCGTGCAAATTTACCATATATATTCCAAGACCACCCTTTAGACTTAAACGGCAGCTGATAATCTCAGACTACAATATTACACCTTTGCGGCGGTGGCTCTCCTGCTGATTCTTACGATTGACTAGCGGCTCGTGCGCGCGATGGGCCCATTTTATACGACGCGAGTTTCATATAAAACCACATGATGTCTTCTGAAACCGCAGACCAAATGGTAAAAGAAGAGTACGATGTTATTGTGATAGGTGCTGGAGTGGTGGGACCGGCTATAGCCACTGCGTTGGCTCGTCAAGGACGAAAGGTGGCGGTAGTTGAAAGAAGCTGGGCAAGACCTGATCGTATCGTAGGTGAGTTATTGCAGCCAGCCGGTGTAAAGGCTCTTGTGGAGCTCGGAATGGCACAGGCTCTAAACAACATCGATGCTATCCCTGTTAAAGGATACTGGATTAAGTATCATCAACAGAATGTGCTTTTGGAGTACTTAGAAAAGAGTGAAGCGATGGTGTCTAACCCGATCAAGCCTGTACCTGATTGTATATACGATGAGAATGACAAACTCGTGAGCGACACAAACATTGATGCCAAAGAATGGTATTCGTCAGATAGGGTGCAGGGACTTAGCTTCCATAATGGGGACTTTTTGATGAATTTGAGAGATATTTTAAAGAAAGAGCAAAATATAACGTGCATAGCGGGCACTGTCACCGAGATTTTGAGAGATAAAGAAGATGCCACAAAGGTCTTGGGGGTGAAATACAAGCAAAAGTTGGAGGAGAAGGAGTCATTCAAGAAAATTTACGCCAAGATCACCATCAGTTGTGACGGTATTTACTCCAAATTTAGAAAGGAGCTTGATCCATACAATTTACCCATTGTTGAATCGTATTTTATAGGACTCGACCTCAAAGACTGCAAATTTCCAGCAAAGTACTACGGACATGTTATATTAGGAGATCATGCACCCGTATTGATATACCAAACCAGTGAACACGATTCCCGTATGTTGTGTGCATATAGGTCCAGCAAACCACCCTCGCAACTGATCCTTTATGATTATTTCAAAGACGAAGTTCTTCCGTCTCTTCCAAAAGAGTCGAAGCCGTCTTTTCTTGCTGCTTTAGAGGCTAGAAAATTCAGAGCCATGCCTAATCAATACTTGCCAGCCAAGAAACAAACCAAGTTAAAGGGTTTTATACTCGTTGGAGACTCGCTTAACATGAGACATCCTTTAACAGGGGGAGGTATGACTGTGGGATTGACAGACGCCGCTATTTTGGCTCGATTACTCCATCCACACATGACGCCAGATTTGGACGATTACGCTGTTGTCACCAAACGTCTTGTGCAATTCCACAGTAAGCGCAAGAAATTAGGCGCCGTTATAAATACCCTTTCGGTGGCACTATATGCCCTTTTTGCAGCCGATTCGGGCCCATTGAAAATACTTCAAAAAGGCTGTTTCAAATACTTTGAATTGGGAGGTGCATGTGTCACGGGTCCTATTGGATTATTAAGCGGTATGTTGCCATTTCCAATGTTGTTATTCAACCACTTTTTCAGCGTGGCATTCTATTCTATCTACTGGAATTTCGCTGACAAAGGAATACTAGGCTTCCCAATAGCTCTTTTTGAGGCTTTACATACCTTATTGACAGCTATCATTGTATTTGTACCCTATTTATGGAAAGAATTGGCCACCTGAACAAGTAAATACTAATATATACTGCATGTGCAATCTTTTTGTTTCCGTACCTGCATTGACAGCGTTGCCTAGGCTTCTGCACCTCCTGCCGTCTAAAGCATCGCATTCGTGCCACGTAATAACATTTCCAAATATGGAAACCACTAAAACTCATAAACATGTGATAATCCTTGGTATTGGCTTCAAGGGTATGCTAACCATCAACCACAGCACTTGTTACGCTTATACCAACCAGTAACCTCCAAAAATTCACGATTAGCTTCTGAGTAAGATCTTCGATATCACGTGATGTGCTTCGGCTGCAGATATCGCGGGCTCTTGGCATAACCAGCCTCGTTGCGTTATTGCGATAAACTTTTGACATACGCTCAACTTATTATCATGGCTGAATCTACACCACTCATTGGATCCAAGCCGCTTGCAGCTAAAAACGCTGTTTTAAACACCATCGTGGTGACTTTCAAGTCATCGCCGGTTAATTATCTTTTGATTTTCGTTCCATTGGGTATTTTAGCCGGGCTTTTCGACTGGTCTTCAAATGCCATCTTCTGGATTAATTTTTTTGCAATTGTCCCATTGGCTTCTATTTTGGCATTTGCCACCGAAGAATTGAGTGAACATGTTGGTGAAACCGTTGGCGGTTTGTTGAATGCTACTTTCGGTAATGCTGTCGAGTTGATTGTTTCCATTATTGCTTTGAAGGATAACCAAATAAGAATCGTCCAAGCCAGTATGTTAGGTTCTATTTTATCCAACTTGTTGTTGGTGTTGGGTATGTGTTTCATTGCCGGAGGGTTGACTAGGGTACAACAAACCTTCAACCAAACCGTGGCACAAACAATGTCGAGTCTTATGGCTTTGGCTACCTCTGGGTTACTCATTCCTGCTGCTTTCCACGCCAGTTTACCCCAACCTAAACCCAAGAACGGATTCCCTGAACCAGGTTCTTCCGATGATTTGATCTTGTCGCTTTCTAGGGGTGTGTCCATCATCTTATTGGTAGTTTACATTTTGTACTTGGTGTTCCAATTGAAAACTCACAGAAGTCTTTTTGAAGAACAAAGCCAGGAGGCTGACGACGGTATTATCACCACATCGTTGCCTCCAGATGAAGCCAATGACCAAAAAGAAGAGCATTTGACCGTTGCTGAATCGCTCATGGTGTTGGTTGCAGCCACTGTCCTCGTGTCCATCTGTGCCGATTACTTAGTGGGTTCCATTGACGATATTGTCGAGAGCTCGGGTTTATCCAAGACGTTCATTGGGTTGATCGTCATTCCTATTGTGGGTAATGCTGCTGAACATGTCACGGCCATCATTGTCGCAATGAAGGATAAGATGGACTTGGCCATTGGTGTTGCAGTGGGCTCATCGTTACAAATTGCCATTTTTGTCACTCCATTCATGGTGTTGATCGGCTGGATCATTGACGTGCCTATGTCGCTTTACTTTTCCACGTTCGAGACGGCTATCTTATTTGTATCGATGTTCATCAGTAACTTGGTCATTTTGGACGGAGAATCCAATTGGTTGGAAGGGGCCATGCTTTTGAGTACCTACTTGATTGTAGCATTGGCCTTTTTCTACTACCCAGATACCCAAACCAATTAGAGGTCTCAAAGCCCTTACATGCACTACGCAGATCCGATGACGAGAATGCTAAACTTGGCATTTGCTTCAACCACGACTATCTTGTTCTCTGTTAGACGTTAGATTGTACTTAGCAGAAATAACACAATGCTAATCCGACCCCTTCTGTCATGCATCGCACGTCCTCACATAAATAGGAGAAGCTTCGGATATTCCTCTAGAACACCAGGCTCAGATTTCCGGCGGCCTTTTGCATATTCACTCTCACACTACGCAACGTTTCTGACCTGAGCCGCTTCCCTGGAAATGTCCCTATATCATGCTTCACTTCCAAAATATGTGCATCGATTGTTGTCGAAGCCTCTGACACGGAATCTGCACAGGGTTCAAGTGTGCACTGTAACTGCAACTACCAGACCATCAACAGGTGCTACCTGATGAACCCTAATTAGGCTAGCGCCAGCACGCCTCACGCAAAAGCTCTAGACCACGCATTGCATGAGAAAGTGCCTTCAAGGTGCAAAGTTGGCTTGCACACGATTTAGACACCTGGAAAATAAAAGATGCATCAATGAAGTATTCTACACTAAATCCGTGGGCCCTTTCTCGATCGGGTTAAATTTTTTTGCACCGAGATTTTTTCGTCGAGCCCGATGCGTGTTTGGAATGGTTCTGGCATCGTTTCATAGCATTCACTAAGTTTAACGCATCACCCGCAAAGCGGTCTAAAGTGGCAGTTCCATTACATCATCCAACAATGGCGGGTGTTCTGACCATAACAACCACCGGGCATTGCCAATGCAATTGTGTGAGCTCGCCAGCAAGGCAACAATTGGATACCGCCATTGACAAGTCGATTTAGCTGCAAAAGTGCCAAAAGGGCTAATTTACCCTGAGTTTCATTCAATAGCTCCAGCAGCGATCTGTACACACCCGTCGTTCCCCATACATTCCTGGCCCATGTATGCACACCCAGGGCCTTTGTGGTTTAGGTAGGTGAATAACTACACCTGCCAACATATTTCCTAATTGGGTAAATTAATTGATAACCTCCTGCGACATCCACCTGAAGGGATGAGAAAAAATTTTTCAAGGTCCCTATCACAGTTAGGAGCAATATCGGCAGGACCAAAGGGTTGACCCCTTTGTCTCAAATAAGCTTCGACAGCCGAAAACGGTCGCTGGACTCCATGTTGGCAAGGTCTGTCGCGATGGTTCCGTCGGGGTACAACCGTTGTCTAGCCACCAGGTCGTTTCAGTGCATCAACCAACATTGCCTACAATCAAACTTCATTGACACACCTGCAGCGTCATAATGGTCTTTTGATCGCCTGATCACCTGAACAAAGAAAGTAATTTATATTATAGCATGTCGGTGGTCTGCAGTATTACCTAATTGGCAACTAGTACGATATTTTGACGAGCACGACATTTTTCCAGAACGGTGATAATTGGAAAATTTCTCACTCGATCTGACCACCACTACTCAACAACAAAAGGGGCGTTCAACCTTTGGCCAAAACGTCTGCAGCCACAAAACCCACCCCCACGGATGCACATACGCTAAGTAGCACTGTGCTCCCTGCCTGTTTATCATCGCCGATGCGCCCTTTTCTTTCCCCTAACAATATCACAATGTTGAACATTTCGTGTCGCATCCCTTTGAACGCGTTTGCAGGTTATGAAACTTGTTGCAAGGAGTTGTAAATTGAATTATGCAGGCGGGTATTATATATATATAAATAGACAATTCCTTCCATTCACTTATCCTACATTGACATTGAAATAGACATTCTTGTTTTATTTGTAAAACATCGTATACCCTCCAGATTTTTCCAAGCCCTCATCTGCTAGTTGTTTAACTATATACATTCTTTGGGAAATACCAAACACACTCATTAGGCTGGCCTATTGCATACAAAAAGCATACACTCAAGTGCTACAATTTATCTAGAAACTTTACATCCCAACACTTCCACTAAGAAATATGTCCGACAGAGAGGCTCTTAGAATTTTTTCAAGACAACCGGTCAACACGGAGATGATCAACTACCTCGTTGCTACCACCAACTCCATCATCCAGGTCAAGGCACCTGCCAAATACAACACTTTGAGTACCCATGACATTTCGGTGAGCCCCATCCAGAAAAAGCACACCAGTTTGATCAACTTCATCAAAAATTTGATCAAGTACTCCAACGTCCAAACTCCCACCTTGATGGCCACTTTGATTTACCTCAACAAGTTGAGAAGCTTATTGCCCGCCAACGCCATCGGTATGGAAACTACCAGACACCGTATATTTTTGGCTGCGTTGATATTATCGGCCAAGTCTTTGAACGACAGTTCACCTTTGAACAAGCACTGGACGAAATACACCGACGGCTTATTGTCGTTGCAAGAGGTAAACATGGCCGAGAAGGAGTTGATCAGCTTGTTGAGATGGAACATTAACATCACCGAAGACGACTTGATTATTTCCTTGCAACCTTTCCTCTTGCCAATCAAACAAAAATTGGCAAAGAAATTGAATGAGGAAACTAACCAGAAGATCAACTACTACAGATTGTCCAACTTCAACTACTACTCGTCCAGATCCAACTCCAGCTCGTCCATCAACTCCACTATGAGCTCGACGTCGTCGGTCAGTTCGGCCAGCTCTGTTAACTCGATGGACAGATTGCCCTTATACCCCAAAAACATTAATCGTCTGATGAGTAATGGCAAAAACGGTTATGATTATGATGTTAATTTAGTTCAACCAAGAGTTAGTGCTTAGGCGGACAATTCTTGGATCGTTATTCTTAATGATTTTCTCAAACAATGCTTCAATTGTTTCTTATTTCTGTATATTTATGGGTGTTTTATTGGTTAATAAACGTAACGACTATTGTTAAAAATGTCTCCTGTGATTACATCAGTGGTTGCAAATCATTATTATGTTATTTTAACCTATTCCAATCTCTTTTCCCAAACGGGTAAAATTATTTGCATTGTAACCGAGACTAAAAATTTCACTTATAGGGGCTACATTTCTTCTATTATTCATTGCTTACCCTTTAAGGTATTAATTATAAAGGGTTAAAATATTTCGATTGTTCTTTTAAATTACCTCATTTATT
Source organism: Yamadazyma endophytica (assembly GCA_030571075.1). Taxonomy (NCBI): domain Eukaryota; kingdom Fungi; phylum Ascomycota; class Pichiomycetes; order Serinales; family Debaryomycetaceae; genus Yamadazyma; species Yamadazyma endophytica. Next base: position 665,716 of record JAJLXA010000005.1, read on the forward strand.
GATATATACAATACGCTTACAGTTTCCCCTTTCTAATGGTCGTGAGGATCTTCACTTGGTGGGTCTGGTTGAACTGTGATCATGGTATCAATTCTTAATATAGATATACAAGCTTCCAATGCCGACTTCAAACTTTTGATCTTGGAAATGGTTGGTTCCAATACTCCATTAGTTATTTCGTTGATGATTTTGCCCTCGATTAAATCTAACCCGTAATTCTTGTACTTTTTACGTTTAGTGTCTGTTGGCAACGCAGTCTGGCATGCTGCATGATATGTTCTTAACTTAGTAATTAACTCGGATGAATCTTTGGCGGCATTGTTGGCCAAGGTTTTAGGTATGACGAGCAAGGCGTTGGCAAATTCGGCAATGGCCAATTGCTCACGAGATCCAACTGTGGTTGCAAAATTTTCCAAATAAATGTTCAAAGCAGTTTCAACTGCTCCTCCTCCTGGAACCACAAAGCCTGATTCCAAGGTCTTCTTCACAACGGACAAGGAATCATGAATGGATCTTTGCATTTCATCTAAGGAGTATTCGTTTGGACCTCTTAATATGATGGAACTAGAGGAATGCTTGGACGTACCTTTGACTAAAATACATTCGTCATCACTGATTCTTGTTTGAACCACTTCATCAGCGTAACCCAAATAGCTCGTTTCAAAGGTTTCTTCACCATCCAAGTTGGCCAAATCGGAGATTAAAGTGGCGCCGGTGGCTCTAGCAATGCTTCTTAAATCCAGTTTGTTACAACGTCTCACGGCCATAGTTCCTGACTCCACAAACTCCTTCAAGCACAAGTCGTCTATACCTTTGGTGGTCAACACGACGTTAGCGCCGGCATCCAAGATTTTACGAATTCTCTCGATGATAATACCGTATTCTCTCTTTCTGATTTCTTCTAACTGATCTGGATCTTCAATGTTAATGTGAACACCCATAGCCATTCTAGCCTTTTGTAAGTTCATGTCCAAAACAGCAATCTTGGCGTTCTTAACCGATTTGACCATAAGTTGTGATGCAACGGTACAGTTCAATGCATATCCATTCACCAACATACTTTCGGTGGACGATTTACCATGGGCCTTCAATATGTTGACTGCTTTTACAGGATACTTGACGTCCCCTCTGGAGTTAACGGTTTTAACCCCCAACATGGCATCCACAACTAGTTTGCCGAAAAAGTCACTATCGCTTCCAATAATTTTGGAAGACATTGAGGTTTTGGCGATATTGATCAATGTGTCTTTTCCCAACGAATCCACTGGCATGGACATCACTTCCTTGATGTAACGCACGGCCTCTTTCAAAGCCAATCTATAACCGGTAATGATGGTAGTTGGATGGATCTTATTTTTGACTAATTCATTAGCTCTTCTCAATAATTCAGCGGCAATAATCACCACAGAGGTGGTTCCATCTCCAATTTCTCTATCCTGCTGTTGAGCCAACTCTACCAAAATCTTACCTGCTGGATGCTGTACATCTAAAAGAGATACAATGGTGGCACCATCATTGGTAACGGTTACATCACCAATATCATCCACCAACATTTTGTCTAATCCAACGGGACCAAGCGATGACTTGACAACATTAGCCACAGATTGGGCAGCCAATACATTCTGATTACGAATGTCGTCTCCACTGATCTTCTCTCCTCCAAGGAATAATGTATCTGAACGTGCCGTAGAGAACATTAATAAATTGATCTAGTTTTTTTCAACAAAAATTTTCAGTAATTTCGCGGTGGTTTTATCGCGGTGATGGTTCCTTCTGCTGGTGCGAACTACCGCTAAAATTGGTGCGTTCCTGCTCAAATTTACAGTGCGAGCGTAAAGCTTAAAATGCTGGCGATTTCCTTGAAACTTAAACTAGCGCGCGACTTGTGTGACACTTCCAGAAATAAACAAACCACTTAGAAATGATAACTTCCTTAAGAATTACTGCATTGACTAGCAGAAATGTGGTCAGTGGTGTCAAAATGTTGAGCATCTCCTCTGTGCACGGTTTTCATACTTCACCTGCTTTAGCTTTCCCACCCAAGAAATCCCCGGAAAAAGCTAAACTTGAACAGTTAAAAGCAAGCTTGAAGAAAGAAAAGGCTGTCTACAAGCAATTGAAGGAAAAGTTAGCTAAGGAAAAGGTCAAGGTGGCTACCAAGCAAAAGAAACTTAAACAGAAAGAAAAGGAAGCCAAAGAAAAACAAAAGAATGACAAGTTATTAAAGAAAGCTTTCAAGTCTTACCGTAACATTTCCCCCTTCAACATGTTTGTGAAGGAAAATAAGGGCTCTAGTTTGGTTGAGCTCACCGCTGAGTGGAAAGACTTACCTGAATTTGAACGTGAACATTTCAAGGAAAAGGCCGCCGAATACAATGAAGAACAATTGAAATCTTATAAGCCCAAACCAAAGGCACCAGTCTACGGGTTCGCTGCTTTCATTAAAGATAACTACACTAGTGACGGACGTCCAGCCTCTGAGGTGATGAAAGCCTTGTCACAAGAGTGGAAGGAATTAGGTGAATTCGAAAAGAAAAGCTACGAGAAGAACGAGATTGAAATGGAAAACTGGAAGGCTGACATGCAACAATGGAAACAAGAAAGAATTGACTTGTTCAACGAGAACAACAAAACCAAAATTACAGTTTGAGGTTCCATTTCAAAGCTAATGTATGTAGAATATCTGATTATTATATGTTGTTGTAATCTAATTCATATCTAATCGTCTTTTTCCAACCTTCTTTAAGACATTCATCAAAGTATTTGGCAAGATAGGTTTTGAGACAAAGTCTACCATTCCACACTCAAGCGACCTCTTTCTGTCCTCGCCTGCTACATTTGCTGTCAAAGCAATGATATCTGGTAGATATTCTTGTTTTCCTTCACTTTGTAGTAATTCACGCAACTCAATCGCCGTTGATATTCCATCTTTTCTAGGCATTTGTATGTCCATTAGAATAATATCATAGCTCTCGCCCTTCTTCAATAAACCTAAGCATTTGTCGATAACTTCAACACCATCTTTTGCGTGGTCTGCGACATAACCAAGCTTCTTGAGATGTTGCAAAGCCACTTTTAAGTTAACAAAATTGTCTTCCGCAAGCAATATTCTTAATGGATACTTCTCAGCAAAAGATCTTTCTTTATCAGCCGAAAGTGATATAACTTGCTTCTTTTGTACCCGGTTTGAATTTTTCAAATTTCGAATCAACTCTATAATCTTTGTTTTTTGGAAAGGCACCAATAACACCGAAAACAAATTATTATCATCAATCTCTTTGGGAAGTGATCGACCAAATTGAGTTATTAAGACAACTCTTATGTCTTTAGGTATTAGTTTTGGCTCCAAACACTCCACGAATTGATCGTAGTGAATGAAAATTGAGCAGCAATTCTTTGAGCTAAGATTTCTATCTTTGAGTTGATTTGCTTCCTCAACATAGTCAACAGACAACCCAAACCATTCGAGACTTTTAGTGAGTGATTCTCTGGTTAAACGTTTTCTATCCACAATTAATACCTTGTTGCTGCTGCCCACTTTTTTGGCCTCCTGCTGATCAAAGTATATTTCGGGTTGTTTGAACAACTCCACTTCAGCATTTAAAACGAAATAAAACGTACTTCCATTACCCTCGGAGCTATCAAAAGTCAACGTGCCTCCCATTAAATCTGAAAGCTTTTTTGAAATGGCTAGACCCAAGCCTGAGCCTCCATAAATTCTTCGGCTAGAAGAGTCTATTTGTGAAAACGCTCCAAAAACCTTGCCAGCACTGTCCTTTGGTATACCTATACCTGTGTCCTCCACAGAAAGAGACACTTCATATCTCTCTCTTGTGATTTCTTTAGCTGAAACTTGCACAATTATATGACCCTTTGTGGTGAATTTAACAGAATTTCCCACTAAATTTATCACTATCTGTCTAAATCTTGTTTCATCACCATAGATAGACTTAATTTGAGGACAATTGTTGAAGAACACTAATTCAAGATCATTCAACGATGCTTGTTCTCCTACTATTTGTATAGCATTCTCGACTGATTCGATAAACAGGAAAGGTTCATTTGATAATGTGAAGGATCCATGTTCAATCTTCGAAAATGCCAAAATTCCATCGATAATGTTAAGTGTGACCATTGCAGAATTTTTGATGGTCTCCACGTACTCCTTCTGCATTTTGTTCAATTCTGTATCAAGCAAGAACAAGGAAGAAGATAATAACGAATTAAAAGGAGTTCTGATCTCATGCGACATATTGGCCAAAAAGCTTGCCTTTTCTGCAGTGGCATCTTCTGCAAGCCGTTTGGCATGCTCCAATTGAGAATACCAATCTATCTTTGCTAATGCAACCGTGGCTTGAGAACATAAAAGAGCTATCAAATCCTTTTTCCTAGCGTTGAAAAATGACAGACTAGATTTCGACAGCTTTTGGGATTCCAAATAAATGGCACCTGCTACTCCGTTTGTGTCCAGAATTGGTATACATATCATCGAATTACATTGTGTAATTTTATAGTAGTCATCTCTTGCGAAACGACTATTGAACATTACTTCGTCTTCATCTTTATTTATTATTTTTCCAGTGTGTAGCACATCCAAGATCACTGAAAAAGGACACAAATCTGTCCTTGAGCTCAATGCTTCATTCTTTAAATGAAAAATATTATTCTTGTTCCCTATTGCTGTAATGAAAGGCTCGCTATATTCCTTAACAACAACAACACCATAATCAACCCCAGAAAATTTGATTGTACTTTGGAGTAATTTTGTGTAAATGGAAAAGGATTTGAAGGTGTCTGAGATATCTAAACAAGCTTGGACTGCTTCATTTAAATCTACATCATCATCCACATCACTACTATCACTTTCGTGATTGTTGTGGCTCGATTCTGGTCTTTCTGCTAAGAGTTTGGCTTTCCTTGAAGTCACCGGGAGATTTTTGGAAAAGAAAGAATTAAGTTTCTTATTTAATGGGTTTGGTGATGTTCCGGTAGTTGGAGTCCCTGTTCCAGAATTTATGGTACTGTTATGTCCACTGATGTTTGCGACTTGTGTTAATGCGGAAGCACTCGTAGGTATGCCATCAATACCTGCCCAATTAACATCAATTAGATATTCTCTAAATTTTCCGAATACGTGATTGGAAACTAGCCTCATATCCAAAACTTTAAATAAAGATAAAGCACTCTGAGCAAATGGTTTGATTCTGCTGCTTTTTTTGTTGGTCTTGAGTAGCCAACAAGCGCAAAGAAAGTTACCCCAAGCGGCATCACACCAGTTCCTCGTTCTTTTTGCAACCTCAATGGATTCCTCAAACAAGTCTAAAATCTCTAGACCACTCAAAGTGTTTTTCGAGTTTATATGTGCCTTCATCATTAGATATTTCGACTGAAAGGTAGTTGGGTTCATCTCGGCCCATAGATGAAAACATTTATATACTGTATCCTCTAACTCTTCTCGTTTCTCTGGGGTAATGGGTAAATCCTCATTGCCGAGTGTTAGACCAATATCAAAATAATAGTCTACGTGCACAAGTGTGTTCGGTATTCTCTTATTGAGATCCTCTAAAACGTCGACAATTACTTTTATTGCTTTCTCGTATTGTTCAAAGGTACAATAATACCACACTTCGAAAAAGTTTGCCGCAAATAGATAATCAGGCAGTGTGACAGATCTGTCGATTTTTGAATGAAATTCCTCAACTGTTATGTCACCATGAATCATACTACAACCATTGAATTGAAGATCACGATATGTTTCATTGATAACCGCATAGTACTCGTGATTTTGCTTCATGATAGTACTGCTAATGGATTCGTATGGATGTCCCGTCAAATAAAGGAGGTGAATCCTACACAATCCGGTGATCATGTCACGAGCCACTGTGCCTGTTTTAAAAAAGCTTCTAGAGGAGGAAACAAAAACTTCATGATATTTAAGAAGGTCTGCTAATGGTTCCATGTACGGTGCCATCGTTGATAAGTACAAGTCATAAATGTTCTGAACGTAAAAATATGAGAGTTTGTCATCTGATTCAACCAAACTGATGGCCACCTTAACATACTCTATCGCCCGGAAGAACTGCAGCTTGTCGAGCAGCTTTGCCATAGAGTTCGCTAAATATAGCAAGGGAACGGCACAGAAAGCTGATGAGCCATATTCATACATCATCAAAAGCAATTGATATACAAGGGCGTCCTTGACATGAGTTTTCCCCGAATAGTACGTTGGTTCAATCACGTCCGATATTATCTCAAATGAAAGTGAGACGGCATTATTGGTCACTCGTGGTAATTCTGTTAATTTTCTGATCTCCTGTATTGCCAAGGGCATCTTATTCTTATAATTGGTGGTGATTCTTGCACAAGTGTGCTCATCCTCGCTTATTTCAACACCTAAATCCTGAAGTCCTTTGATTGACACCTTTACGGTCTCTTCATAACGCTTGAGATTAGTCAAACATCTAATTTTTGTTACCAAAAATACAGATTCTTTGAAAAACTCTTCTTTACTGCACTTTTCTATAAGTTCAAGACATTCTTCGTATTGCTCTAGGTAGTAAGTCAACTGACAAATAGTCAACGCAGCCTTCAATTGAGCTTTAGTGTCCTTTGGACTGATAAATGAATGAGCCTTTAAGAAAAATCTTAGAGAGTCTTCTAAATTATAGGTAGCCAACGCATATCTTCCAGCCTGTATGAAAACATCAAGGTATATTTTATGTTCTTCGGGCAACACGCTATCAACCAGGTTAAACAAATGATCAGCCATCTCCAAATACTTTGCGATATTTGGATGTTTGTCAATTAGCACAACTTCATTGATTTTATTGTAATAACTCAACCCACAAGATTTGCTAATTTGCTGAATCTTGGAATTTTTGCATATACCATCGTATATGAACTTTTTCAAAGAATCGTGAAAAAATCTGTAGGTTGTTTTACTGGCTAAATGTCTGATTTGTGTTTCAGTTAATTTCAAAGGGCAGTTTTCACTCGAAAGTTCTTGATAGGGAACTTTATAAAATGTGTTAGTAGGTACAACAATTCTCAATTGCACTAATTTGTTAATTATTTCAAATGTCTTGACCAATTCTGTACCACCAACAACAGAAAGTTCGAGTAAGTTAAACTGCTCAGATGTTATTACGGACGCAAATTCTAACAATCTACGGTGTTCGCCTTTAACACAGGAATCAACAAGCAATTTTATTGAGTCTTCGAGTGTATATGGGCCATTGAAATCCTTTAAATCGAATGCCCATTTGCCCTCAACAGAACCTCTGCTTCCATAATAGCTACTTCTGCCTGTCCAATATATGTAGATGATCAAAAATCTTACAGTTAAAACATTCCCATTACTCAATTCAAAAAGCTTTTTGGATGTGCTGCTTAACAGTTCATCGGTGTAAGATGGCACCTTTTTTGGTACAGGGCTATCATCACTCTTTGTGCCACTATCCATCGCTGAAGAACTAGTTGGGGGTGTGGGTGTCAGAAGAGGTTTCTGGGGATCAAAGCTTACGCAATCTCTCCAAAATTCTTCAAACAGTTCATAACTTAGTGGATCTAAATGAAGCTCAGTTACATCTATCTTGAAGCTCTTAAATATGGAGATGATCTGGTTCTTATCATTGATGCCACCCTGAGAAGAATCAAGTGTTACAATAAATTTCATGCAAACACTACCCTCAAACTCATCACTTTGTACATAATCAAAGATTTCCAGGGTCATTCGCCATTCGTTTGGAGAAAAGTGTTGAATATCATCACAGAAAATACTAAGTCCTTCTTTAGCAAATAATGCAACCAAGGATTTGATTAAGTACCTGATACGTAATTCCAAGGAAAATGCTTTTTCTTCGTCAACTTGGGAGACGCTTGAAACAAATGACAATCCTGAGTGCTCGTTAGTAGCAATAAGCGAAGAATACTTAGGTCCCATTAGTGTTTTGAATTCTGGTATAAAGTCTAGCAACATGCTCAAATCTACAGGTATTTGAGATATGATGGCGTGCCTCCACTTTTCAATATTTTCTTTCGAAGTTTGTAGTATTTGTATGATACAAGACTTGACAACTTTAATGAACAGGGAGTATGTACTTGCATTTTTGTTTGTTTCGTCAAACTTCAAATAAATATGAAAGCCTTGGCGAGACATTATAGAAGACTCTAAATCTTGTAACAACGAGGTTTTACCGCTACCTGGATCACCTGTAATAAGAAGTGTGTTGAAACCGGTGAACTTCGAGTTGAGCACCTTATAGATCTTCTCATAAACTTCATCACGACCATGTAGCTTCCGAGGCATTATGAAAGCCGGCGGCACATCGTACTTCGGTATCATATTCAACTTTTGCAATAAAGTTTTACCACTGTCGTGGCCCTGATAATACGGATTAGACCTTATATCATTAATTTCTGAAATGTAACCATTCATGATGTTGATTATATCATTTATCAACGAAATCCCATCGTGATATCGAGCTGAAGGGTCTTTTTCGAGCAATGTCATGATTAAGTCATTCAAATCAACGTTGATCCAGCTGGCACCCAAAGCCAAAGGAGACAAGGGACGATTCATTGAATGCATTTTCAAAAGCGTGATTGGGTTTCTGGAGAGAAACGGTAACCTTCCTAATAATAATTCATATAAAATAACGCCAATAGAGTAAAAATCACATCTGTAATCAGAACCCTTGTGATTGATGTCAAGCGATTCGGGTGACATGTAAGGAAGAAAATCTGACATGTTTTCCATACTCGACCTCCTGTAGGGACTGCTGCAATTATCTGGTTGAATGGTATATGCAAATTCAAAACCAGCTATTTTTACATCAGTAGGGTCATCCCTAGATTTCAACAAATTCATTGTTGTAAGGCCATTGTGAACCACACCGTATTCATGCATAGTATTAAGCGTCTTCATCACCACAAGTATATCCCGAAGAATGTCTATAACCTCTTCTGCTGTTCTGTGTATTAATTGGCGGGGAAAAGCATCTTTGTCTTCGAATAGGTTTTTCATAGTTGATCCGTTGAGGCTGCTATTGGGATTCACTCCAGCCCCACTGAAAAGACCACCAGAGTTTATCAATGACGGGACAGTACCTGAGGTGACACCAGCACCACTTGTTACAGGGCCACTATGTAGTATACCCACGCCCATCTTGTTACTAATATTACTATGACCTGAATCATATGTGTTACTGTCTAACTTCTTGCCGCTAACCAAAGATGTACTTGAGCCAAAGCTTCTGACTGCTGCAGCCTGGTCGGCTTTTTCGCTTGCGTCACTGTAGTACGTTCTAAAAGTAACGTAGTTGTTGTTTTTATAAAGCAACCCGTAATAATCGTCTAAATCCAAGACCTCTATCGGGTATAAAATACCTGGTAAGTCATTAGGAATTGTTCGAGGAATAGGGTCCTCTATAACTTCACCATTTAGTTTTACGTTTTTTCCTGATAGCACATACCATTCATTGATAATCAGGTGTACTCCAATGTAAACATCGCTATCTGAAGCTAGTTTTACAATAACGCTCTGATCATTCAGCTCATCTGTTCCAAAATATACTAAAGACTTCATTACAAAGCTTGAATGTATTTGTGACGATAACGACACATTGTACTTGGATCGAAGAGTATCGATCTTCTCCTCTCTATATTTTTTTATTTCCACATCTGTTACGAGGCTATTAAAGTCTTGCCTATCACTTAAAAAATGTGCCTGATGTTTCACATACGAAAGCTCGCTCAAATATGTCTTAAAACTGTCAGATCCTTCTAATTGCAATACTGAAGCCGAATTGTTCCTAAAAATGTCCATTCTAGGGTTTTCTGTGTGGTTATTATTGGGCCCCTGTCGGACTTGATCGTCTACCATGCTTTAATAAGTCAATGTTTCGTTATTAAGATGCATTAGCAACCTTGCGCAGATCTACGAGATAAGATGCGCAAGAGTAAGACATTTTCTGAACGGAGTTCAGCCGGACTAATTAGAGCGAGATAGAACGATAAGTATGCATGGACTTGCATAAAAAATGGACTTAATATCCATAATGGGATGAAGTTAAGAGGTTTGAAATTGTTCATTGTGGTAACGGCTTGGATTGTAATGATTTTCTGTGTCAAACGAGCGGTTTGGATGCTACACCTAATAGCATGGTATTGTAGTAGTCAAGGCATTTGAACTAAACGCTTTACGTCAAACAAATGCAGGATTATCCTGTACTTGCCATTTTTGGTGATGTTCGAGTGTCACAATTGGAACAATAAAGACACTTGTTCAAAACATAACCACAATAATTGAGTCATGCGACACAGCGATTATTCGGGGCAGTAATGACTCTAGCCATACGTGGCATATATCAATGCGGTGTTTAATCCCAAAAACACTTCAAAACATTCAAAATCAACACATCTAACCGCACTCCAAAATAACAACACATCATATTCAAAATTGACATACATTAAGCACATCTTCTACATGTACACACTCTAACGTCGGTTTCTCACAAAATAGTACATTTTCTGGACTTTTTGATTACAGGAGGTTCTAAAGCTGCAACAATAGCCTCGTCAAACACAGTCTTCAACCCTTTTTGAGTCAAAGCACTACATTCGACGTATTTCACCGCTCTCAACTCTTTTGCTAACTTCGTTCCCATTTCGTATGAAATAGGAGATAACTTTTGTTTGTGTAGTCTCTGCAAGATTAAATCGTCATTTCTTAAATCGGTTTGAGTTCCAACTATCAAACAAGGCACTCCAGGGCAGTGATGATGAACCTCAGGAAACCACTTTTCTTTGACATTTTCAAAAGATGCAGGGGCAATCACAGAAAAACAAACTAAAAACACATCAGTGGCTGGGTACGATAAAGGTCTTAATCTATCATAATCTTCTTGACCAGCAGTATCAAACAATCCCAAGGTGAAAGGCTCGTCACCTATCATAACGGTCACCGCATAATTATCAAAAACAGTTGGGATATAATTTGCAGGGAATTTGGAGGTGGTATAAGATATCAAAAGACATGTTTTACCCACGGCACCATCTCCTACAACTACACATTTTATGGTTTGCATGTTGTTGAAAGGGATATTTTTCGCGGTAGATCGAGGTTGAGGCAGTCAAAATATGCGCGAGATGAGCGCTTACCACACCTAAGGAAATTTTAGCATGAACCAGAAGGAGTCAATTTGAGCAGGTAAGGAAGTCGTGGTACATGCCTATATGTATTCTTCTTACGCAATTTGTAACGTGATCTCTTAATATAGGACTGAACACTAACGACACTTGGAGGTTCAGCCCTTCGTCTAATAGGGGCTGGTAAGCACGCGACCGTTTCGAAGGCAGCTTGTGTAAACGGAAAGACGAGCTACAAAGACGAGCTGGCGTGTCGGTTGTATAGAGTGAACACAAACAAGCAAGGTTCGGCTGTAATCATACATTCATGCATATATATATATATAGATATTGTGATCAAAAGTGTAACAATGGTCAATGAGTATAACAATGGCAGACGAGAAACCGATTAGATTTGAGTTCGTCTGCAATTGCTTACTCGTAATACTGCTGTTATATTTCTGTTTCTATGAGTAACCTTTAGGTGTGTCTTGAAAACGTGAGTTGTGTGTAAGGTATGAAGCGTTTGTCTGAACTTTCGGGCTGATCAAATTAGGTACTCGTGTTCTTTTCTAACAATTACATTTCATTGTTGATGCACTCTGGGCTCATTTCATCACGAAATCACCAGGCTGCATAATTTCAAGGTCACTGGTTATGTCACTCGGCAAATTATCGGTATCTACTAACTTATTGGTAAGGGCATTGGTAGACTCAAAATCCAATTCGTTGTCAACGATGGAGGGACCGCCGCCGAGGAAATCAAGCATCATATGCATTCCTCCTGCTCCCCCTGCGTATTCTTCGACATCAGCTGGCAAAATACTGGAAACGCCTTCTAAAAACCACACCTTATCTTTCATCTCTGTAGTGAACGATCGAAGTAACTTATAGTATGACCTCATTATTCTCATGGCCTTTATGTCCCCACTCATCAAAAGCAGGAGAAACATCTTGTCCAATAACGCTGGGAAAGCAAAAATTCTAAGAATGAAGTCACTCTTATACCTTTCCTTGTGAAGCTTATTCAAATAGGCCAACGTGATGATATAAGGCGAGTCCATTGCAACCGGGAACAAATCGGCTATATCTGAATCATGGCATTCCAAGTCTGTCAAGAATTTGGCAGCTGCCTCCCCATTATCATTCAACGAGTTTTTATTTAGATTGATACGTTGGTTTATGATGTCTCCCAAATCTCCCAAGTCTACCGAAATGAATTTGTAAAACCTCGATGTTTCTGTCAAGGGCCACACAGCCGTTAAGATTGTAGCTGCCCCTTTCACGTGAAAGATCCAAGCGGATGCTGGTAATGATTTGGGAGATGTAGATGATGGAAGCGATGCATTGGCCAACGAATCCATAATCAAAATAAGAGCACTCGCCACTAAAGCATCGGTGTTATCACTACTTATATCAAGCACTGCTTCTCGTAATAGCCTGAGAGCATCTCCTCTATGATATGTCACACATTGATCCAAGCCTTTTTCTGTTCGGCTCAAATGAGTAGCACTAAAGGCCAATATAGAATGCATCAAGAATGGATGTTCAAATGCCAACATGGGTATATCGTAGTTCCATATATTTGTGTCGGATATACCTGCACCTGTTATCGTGCTGGCAACCTGTGAAGTATAATGGAACATGAGCCGAAGATCAAGCATATTCAAAGATGAGGATCCCATTTGGGCCATCGGGTCAGAATATGGTATATTTGGAGATATATTGGGGAATGTTTGGGGGCCACCAGTGGGCTGCAGTGATGTGTCGGGTATACTGTTGCCGTTTGCATTATTTCGAGTGCCATTCAAATTCGATTGAATATTTATGTTTCTTGCTGGATCGCCTGACGGGTTCAAATTAACACCACCCAGAGGCATTTGTGCTTGTGCGGCCATATTTGCTGCTTTGAGTTGCTGATTATCTATCAAAGTTCCCAAGTTGCTGATATCTATGGGCAATTGTGCTAAAGTAGCCAAGTTGCTCAAACTGGCAAGATTGCCCAAAGAGCTCAAATCCCCCCCAAGCTCGGTCAAACTATTCACAAGATGACTCAAATTGATATTGTTGAGGTTTCCTGCGTTCAATAGACTGTTGAACGAAAGCTTGTCCTTTGATTTGTTTTCTTCGAGTTTGGCCTTTTTGGTTGCTGGAGGTGTGGATGAAGCTAGCGACGAATCAATCGAGCTATCGTCAATATCTGGCCCTTGCAGAGGCTCCTTGACCACCGTGTCTCCATTGGTGGATGTCAGGGACTGATTGTATTCCGGATCCACCGTGTATCCACACACAAGCTTTAACTTCAAGCATTTCTGACATATGGGTCTCTGTTCATCGCATTTGACCCTTCTTTTTTTACAGGTGGAACATCCATTCCTGGACTTCTGATGGAACTTTCTTTTTCCTGTGGCAGACTTCTCTTGCTTGTCAGACATGGGATAAAGTGGTATTAACAGAGCAAAATTCTAAACGATCGTATAATGATCGCGGACCAGACGTGTATGCGATGCTATGCCAAATCTGGGGCTACCACAAGTAGAGGCTGAGTGCTCAAATGGTTATGAGAGCCGCTGGAATGACCCAGTTTATGCCTTAGTCCAAATGGGTACATATCAGGTCACGGATATGCCCAAGATCATAGAGTACACCAAGTAAACCACACATGGTACTTAAAATCGGATAACACTAAAATTCTGGTTGGAATAAGCTTTCGGCCGCTGACAATTGCCTACAGTGCATCCGAGAGTTGAATCCCTGACATATTTGGCGGCCTCAACTGCTACATGTGAAGTAGTAGAAACACCTTCATCGAATGGCCCGGCACGTGACGCTCGGCCTCATCGCAGCCAATCTGGTTAGTTTCAAATAATGTCTAACACCACACCGATTTGGGCCCGTTGGGCGAGAGTGTTTGCCTACGGTGGGGCCATTATTACCACCGGGGTGGTTCTATTCAAGTATACAACCCCCACAGATGAGGAGTTGATTGCAAGGTTCTCCCCAGAGGTCAGAGCAGACTATGAAAGAAATAGACTTTTGAGACAGAGAGAGCAGGAAGAATTAATGAAAATAGTAAAAGTCACTGCCGCCTCCAATGAACCCATATGGAAAGCAGGCAAAATCAAAAGTCCGTTCGAAAGAGATGGGCGAGGAGTGGACCCGAAATTGGTCAATGTGAGAGAATTTGAGAAGGAATTGGCCCAGAAGGCCCAACAACGTCAATTAGAGCAATCCCAAAAAGAGCTCGAAGAAGCCCAGGCTCTTCTCAACAACAAAAAGAGTTGGTACAAGTTCTGGTAAAGATTATTTATTTGTATATAATGAATGCATATGCGTTAACGTGATAGAGGCTATCTCCAGAAGCCTTCTCTTGCTTTTTGACTATTGGCTTCATCCACCGCCGACACTATTCGGGTGATGTTTGTGTCTATGACCATTCCGCCTTGGACTATTTCCTCCAAAACCGTCTGAAGCACCTGCCACCCGAACACCAAATCCAATTCACAGACGTTGGTGAAGCATTTGTCCAAACACTCGACAAACACTTGGATTAAGTCCAATATGCCGAGCTCACTCTCTTGGTCATCCACTATAAATACAAAATATAATGTTGCGTAGTGTCTATAAATCACCTTGATGTCGTCCAAGTCCTCTAGTAAGGATGGAGGGGTGATGAAGGAACATTCTTTGGCGGTTCTGGTTTTTATTAATTGGTACACCTGTTGAAGCAACAATCGCTGCGTGGGGATGTCAACTGGTGTGTAGAATTTCATGAGTCTTGGTAGACCATCGTTATTGACTGTTGTTAGTAAAGAAGTCATTTGCAGACGTGGTGCCATCTACTTACATATTAGCACTGAGTGAATCATAGTAAAATGCGAAATTTGGCTGCAAATCTGTTGTGATGATTTCATGGTGCACAGCGACAGCTGCTTAAAGGGTTTATTTTAGGTTTTAGAAAAGTGTTTCGAGACCAATTGGTACTTCTTATTGCTTTTGTGTGTTTCTGGGGTTCATTGTGCTCATTTAGGGTAAAAGCGTGTTATCCGAGTAAATGTTCAAATTTTGCATAAATCAGAATGCGCCGAGTATATAACGAAAAGTGTTAGCAATACTCGGGAATTGAAAACGTTACAGGTTTACCAAAACAAAAGATCGTCCGATAGAGAACCATTTCATAAAATTCGTTTCAAATATAAAAGGACCCAAATATGTGCATAAGCACCATCAATGAAGTCTCACGGAAAATTCATTTCTCACCATGGCTGAAGAGTGTAAGTCGTACCAAGACCTTTTTGAGGTGCCCACATTTGGGTCTCTAGGCATCAACCCACCCGACGGATTCACCAAAGAGAGCAAAAGCATATATTTCTGTGGCAATTCTTTGGGGCTTATGCCCAAATCGACGAGACAAGCCATCAACAACGAGCTTGACGCTTGGGGCTATAGAGGTGTAGAATCCCATTTCAATCACCACAATCTGACACCCTGGGTGGACATCGACTTACCTTTGGTACCATTGATGGCACCCTTGGTGGGAGCCCAAGAGAACGAAGTGGCGGTGATGGGATCACTCACGGCCGATTTAAATGCCTTATTGATCAGTTTTTACAAACCTAAAGGCACCAAGACTAAGATTTTGTTTGAAAAACAGCCCTTTCCTTCGGATTACTATGCGTTTTTGAACTTGGTAAAACTCCATGGATTTGACGAGTCTCACTTGATCCAATTGGAAGTCCCGAAAGGTGAGACATACCTCAAGACCGAAGTTATTTTGGACGCCATAGACAAACACAAAGATGAATTGGCCATTGTGTGTTTTCCAGGTATACAGTACTACACTGGCCAGTTTTTCGACGTAGAAAGTGTGACCAAAAAGGCAAAGTCCCATGATATAGTGGTTGGATGGGATTTGGCTCATGCAGTGGGTAATGTGCCTCTTAAATTGCACGATTGGGACGTCGATTTTGCTGCATGGTGTTCATACAAATACTTAAACTCGGGTCCTGGTGGAATTGCCGGTATTTTTGTCCACGAAAGACACACTTGCAACAATTCAGTTGACAACTTCCCTGCCAGATTGGCCGGTTGGTGGGGAAATAATGCCCAAGATCGCTTCAAAATGTTGGAGATGTTTGATCCCATACAGTCTGCATTGTCATATAGACAATCCAATCCCTCCGTGATAGATACAGTTGCATTGCACAATTCCTTGAAAATTTTCAATGAAGTGGGGTTAGACAATCTTAGAAAGACTAGCATTACCTTAACGAATTCAATGGAATCACGCTTATTAAAGAACAAATATTACATTGCACAGGATGATACAGCCACCAAATATGGGTTCCAGATCCTTACTCCATTAAATGAAGGAGAAAGAGGCTGCCAATTATCATTGTTATTTAAACCGCAGGATTTGATGGAACAAGTGATGCAATATTTACATGATTACGGTATCATCTGTGACGAAAGAAGACCAAACGTGATTAGATTGGCCCCAGTTCCGTTATATAACACCGCCAAGGAAGTTGATGTAGTGATTGATAGATTAGAACAAGCATTGGCGAAATTCGATAATTAATACAAGTCAAGATCGTTTATTTATTCACAACTATAGCTAATCTATAAGGTAGAAGCAACGTGGAATTTTTTACCGGCGTAAATAGCTTTGTCACCTAATTCTTCTTCGATTCTCAAAATTTGGTTCAATTTAGCTAATCTTTCGGATCTAGCTGGAGCACCAGTCTTGATTTGACCGGCTCTTAAACCAACAGACAAATCAGCAATGGTGGTGTCTTCGGTTTCACCAGATCTGTGAGAAACCATAACACCCCAACCAGCAGCGTAAGAGTCGTTGGCAGCTTTTATGGATTCGGTCAAAGAACCAATTTGGTTAACCTTCAACAACAAGGCATCGGCACATTTCTTTTCAATGGCGGTCTTGATTCTCAATGGGTTGGTAACGGTCAAATCATCACCAACGATTTGGACTTTACCTTCGACTTTAGCGAAGAAGTGGGTCCATGCTTCCCAGTCATCTTCGGCAAATGGATCCTCGATGGAGACAATTGGGTATTCGTTGATCAATTCCTCGTATAAGGCGGCCAATTGTTCACCAGTCAACCATTTGGAAGCATCGGATTCTGGGTTCTTGAAGTCCATGTCGTATTTACCGTCCTTGTAGAATTCGGAGGAGGCAACATCCAAAGCAATACCGACTTTACCTTCGTAACCGGCTTGTTTGATAGCATCCATGATCAAGTCAAGGGCTTCTCTTGGGGAGTTGACATCTGGAGCAACACCACCTTCGTCACCGACGTTACCGGCGGATTGACCGTATCTCTTTTTGGCCAAGGACTTCAAGTTGTGGTAGACTTCGGAACCAATTCTCAAACCTTCGGAGAAACTTGGAGCATCGGTTGGCACAATCATGAATTCTTGGAAAGCCAAAGCACCACCAGCGTGAGAACCACCGTTCAAGACGTTTTGGAAAGGAACTGGCAAGACGAATGGGTCTTGTTTGGCGCCAGAAATGTCGGCCAAGTGCTGGTACAATGGGACGTTTTTGGCAGCAGCACCGGCTTTGGCGACGGCCAAAGAAACACCCAAGATGGCGTTAGCACCCAATTTGGACTTGTTTGGGGTACCGTCCAAAGAGTTCAAAAAGTCGTCGATCTTGGCTTGTTCGGTGACATCCAAGTTAGCTTCAACCAATTTAGGAGCAATGGTGTCATTGACGTTGGCAACGGCTTTTAAGACACCTTTACCTAACCATTTGGACTTGTCACCGTCTCTCAATTCCAAGGCTTCGTGAACACCAGTGGAAGCACCAGATGGAACAATTGCTCTGAATAAACCCAAGTCGGTGGTGACGTCAACTTCAACAGTTGGGTTACCTCTGGAGTCGTAAACAGATCTAGCAAATACTTTAGTGATAGCCATTTTAATTAATATAAATTTCGTTGAAAATTTCTGCGACCCTTGGGTATTTATAGTGAGATCATGGACAACTAACACCCGATGAAGCGACTCGAATAAACCGCTCAAAATGGAAGCTGCAGAAGAACGAGTCAGGGGACGCCATTGGTGAATGGCGTGTAGAGGACGAATAACACCGATTGGGCCATGGTTACACCAGCCTGGTTTGGAGGGCCCGTCTGATGATTTGAGTCATATGATGTCCACGGCTATTCGGACTTTGGCCGAGAGTCAAGTGGACGTGCGGAGGCCAGGAGGCACCAGGCGAGTGGTAGTAGCGGTACCACAGAGGCACGGCACCACAGAGGCACGGCACCACAAAGGCAGCGGCACCAAGAATCTGTTGTCTTCGCCTGGTCGAGACAGCCCGAACGGCGCCCCTCCTGCAACGGCGTACTATGCAAGACTGGCTGCAAAATCAACCACAAGCGTATCGTAGCATTTTTTCAATATCAATGGGCACATTTGGTGGCAGATCCGCCAGAATTGGCCCGTAATTTCAGGGCCTCGTCAGCGGCAGATCTCTTTACGGCGATCGCTCACGCCCTATTGGCGGCACCCGGAACTTGCGAATTTATCACAAAGATGTCAGTTGTATTAATTGGTTCCACAGGCTTAGTGGGTAGCTGCATCTTAACCGAGTTGGCCAAAAGAAGCATCAGAACCACCACCTTCTCCAGAAGAGAACCAAAAGTTAAGGGTGAGTCGATAGAGTCCATCGTCAGCGATTCCTCCGAGTGGTTCAGCCACTCTTTGAAGGAGCCTAGCATTGCCATCAGTGCTTTTGGAACCACCAAGAAGGCCGCTGGGGGAATTGAAAACTTCAAGAAGATCGACGCCGGTACCAATGTTGAGTTTGCCAAGTTTGCAAAGGCACAAGGAGCCAAAACCTTCATTTTGATCTCTGCTTCGGGTGCATCCAACAGCAGCATGGTAGCATATCTTAAGATCAAAGGTCAATTGGAGCAGGACATCATTGATTTGAAGTTCGATAAGACTATCATTCTTAGGCCCGGTGCCATTGTGGGCGAAAGAGAAGTTCCTAAAGGTCTCCTCAATGATTTAGGTGTCAGATTGTCGTTACTTCCTTTTTTCAACAGATTTCTTCCTGCAAATGAGGCCACTGTAATTGCCAAAAAGGTGTTGAGTGTTGTTGAATCGTTGGATAAATACGACGCCGTGACATTCTTGGAGCCTAACGAAATCAACGCTTGAGAGGCCAAATATGATGAGAGCCAGAGTGGTTTTGTTTCATGGAGCCTAACGACGCTCTTTTTGAAACCAGTTGATTGGATCGTGTTCTAATGTGTTAGTATTGTGCTGCCTTACGTCAATTTGCTTGTTTCAAAGCAAACCTGAGTATATACGGTTGGTGTAGCTTGTTTTTTTACGATATAAACTTATGTTTAAGCTCGAGCCCATTTGGGTGTTTGGGTGGTGAGCTTTGTTGGTGCAAATGACCTGCTTCGTATCAAATGCCCCCAAGCTTATCTCGTTTTTTTGTCTAGTTTTCACTGTTCAGCCTGTAATCGGCTCTCAAGCACACCTGAACATTTCTCAGTCTCACTCTCACAACAAACTGCATGTCTAAAGAAAAGAAAGCTTCTGACGAGTACCTTGAGTACAAAAAGCAGCTAGTCAAAGAGATCACTTACAAACAGGAACTTAATAATAGGCTCACAGAGCTTGAGGATCTCATTTATGACCGAGAGAATGAGTATTTCAATGAAAGTGTATATGGAAATATCGTGAAAGGATTTGAGAACTTCAGCAAAAATACATCAGTAATATCCACCAAAAAGAAAATAGTGTACACAGACGATGACCACATCTTCAGCTTATCTTCCACGAATTACATAAAGAATTTGATGAAGAGAGAGGGCCAGAATATTAAGGAAGACTACGATGATTACGAAGATGTGGTGGAAACACCCAACGAGGACGAAGGAACACCCAGAAAGCGCAAGGGAAGAGGATATGACGAGTAAGCACGGCATTTAGTGAATTCAGCGAATGACTTGTTGCAAATCCAACGTTTCCGTGGTTTGTGCTAATTTTAAATATTATCAATTGATGCATTATGTAGAGTACTGTAACATAGAATCATTTCAGACAGACATTTCTTTTTGTATTTACAGGATCTAAAAACTCATTTCTTATAATTGTATACCCAAGGTTCGTTTGCTGGATAGTCAGTTGGCACTCTTAAGTTCATAGGATAAAAATTTTTCACTTCTGACTTGTTGGCCATTTCGAACAACTTTGGACTGACGCGCTTAAGAGTCTCCATGGCGTCTACTATGCTGTCGTACTGCTGCTTTAATTGTGTTCTTTGCTTCTCATGTTCTTTTCTGGTATAAACTTTCCATGCGTTTTGGATGGTTCTATGTTTTATGAGGTCTTCGTTGCTCAACTTGATTAATTTGGGTTGTTTTCTGGATGCTGACAAAGCCGAAAGTTGGTTCACCACTTTCTGTGTCGAGGGCGTTATGGTGCTTGTTCTTTTGCCCCTGGTGAAGGTTCTCAAAACAATATTGGAGTTCATTTGGGTGTACTTAAATTTTTCACGATTTTTGATGTTCTCAGTAGCGGCGTGCCGCGCCCAATTTGTTTCAATTACTTAAAACAGTTTCACGCATAAATGAAATTTGCAGCAAACATGTCAGAGAAAGCACCTTTTGAACCGCCCTCCTATGACGAAAGCGAAAACCAATATAAGCAAAGCGAAAGAACGCCCTCTTATGACGGGTCACAACAATATCCGCCCGAAAAAGGAAAAAGTGATCACTCAATGGAACAACAAAACTATGATCCTATGAAAGACCCTAACGTTTATAAGGTGGCACCTCAATTGGTGGATATTACCAGAGCGGACCCTTCACACGTGAACCCTTCATATCCTGAGTATATGGCGAGAGATCAACAACGGTTTCAACAGGGTGATTTTCCTAAACAATATAAACATGGGGCACCGTTGAATCCTGGTCATAAAAGTAATGAGAGGTCTGGCGGTAGTAAATTCCCTGGAAGATCGGGTGTTTCGTACAATAATGCTGCTAGGGGTAATTAGGCTATTTTAGATATGTATGTTTGTAGTTATGAATTTATGGGTATGTCTTATAAAAATACATGTAGGTCTGTAGTACATACTTTGCACTATGGCAATATGTTTTCTCCATTGTAAGTCCAACCACCAAATTGCTTTTGAACCGATTCACTTAAGAAATCATCCACCACGGAATCCTGAGGCTTTTCACTA
Organism: Yamadazyma endophytica; assembly: GCA_030571075.1. Lineage (NCBI taxonomy): Eukaryota > Fungi > Ascomycota > Pichiomycetes > Serinales > Debaryomycetaceae > Yamadazyma > Yamadazyma endophytica. The sequence continues at coordinate 687,080 of JAJLXA010000005.1, forward strand.
GTGAAATCTTGGTCGAAATTGGAGGTGTCAAGTAAATTGTCGACATTTGGCTTGAATGGAGGTAAATACTGCTTGTTTAACAACTTGGTCCAATCAATGTCTTTGAAGAAAGCATGGCTTTTGATCAAAGCCGGGTCATTCATTCTCTTTTCTGGATCTTTTTGCAAGAGTTTGACCAATAATTCTTTAGCATCTGTGTTTTCTAAGAAATCTGGGAATTTCAATGGGTTTTGCAAAATCTTTCTGTACATAATAGTGTGGTCTTCATCGTAAAATGGTGGTAATCCGGTTAACATTTCATATAATAAAGTACCCAAAGTCCACCAATCAACAGACCTCGTGTATCCCTGGTTAAGCAATAATTCAGGAGCTAAATATTCAGGGGTACCGCAGAAAGTGTTGGTCTTATCGTCATTCGTCATGTTAAGCTTACACAAGCCGAAATCACACAACGCAATATGTCCTTGATAATCCAAAAGAATATTCTCTGGTTTCAAGTCTCGGTAGATAACATTCAACTCATGCAAACTTTCTAGAGCCAGCAACAACTCTGCAATGTAAAACCTTGATCTATCCATAGAAAACTTACCGTCTCGCTGCAAGTGCCAGAATAATTCACCACCATTGATGAACGATAAAACTAAATAAAGCTTTTCCGGAGATTGAAAGGAAAATTTCAATGGCACAATAAATGGGTTGTTGATCTTAGCTAAGACCGTTCTCTCAGCTAACGTATGGGTAACCTCCATTCTGGAGATGATATGCTGTTTTCTAATTGTTTTCAATGCGTAAATTTGTTTAGTATCTTTTTTGATCACCTGCATCACTTTACCGAAAGAACCCTTCCCGATAACTTTCAATAAGTCAAAGTCTTCTATTTGTAAGGATCTTTTCAAAATAGGTTTGAAGTCAATGGTTACCATCAAGTTACCGAAAACTTCATTTGCAACCGTCGAATTGTAGTTGGTGAAGCTAAGATATTCGTGATTTAACAACCTGATTTGCTTACTGTGATATTTCAAGTTCAATGGAAGTTTTATCAGCCCAATTAGCAAATCATTAACTAAAGATTTATTAGTCTTCTCTTTTTCTGGAATCAAGGCTGTTGGCAACCTCAAAAACAAATTCAAATTAAGGAAATTTGAGTTAGAGTTAGAATTCTGCAAAGTTTTGGTAACATCAAAGGACACAACTTGGTTCCAAGTTGATTTGTTCACAGTACCGTTAATGGATTCAATGACTAAAACGTTATTTTCGAATTCAATAGTCAAATATAACAAAGATTTCACCAAGTTTTGTTCGCCTTGATGTGGTATCATGATTATCGATGGCAACAATTCGGAGTTCTCAGCAGGTTGGATGATTTCGTCAGTCTCATTAAGATTATTGTTAATCTTCTTCAATAAATCTTGTTTAGTAAGATCATTAACTGCATTCATTGCCAAAGTCGAGAGGATTTGTTTGCTGTTGTTGATACTTATGGGTAGTTTCACATTCTCAGAATTATAAACCTTGACAGTCAAAAGGCCCGGATTGTTGATATCTTCTTTGGTAGCAATAGGAGTATTGGTGCTGGAGTTTGAGCTGTTTGCGGTTGAGGCGGTATTTGGATTGGAATTTTTCACACTGAGCTTCGACACACTATCAGTGACGGAGTCAACTTCATCCTTAGACTGTTCCTTAGCCTCGTCCGAGCTCAGAGAGAACTTGAATTTGTTTCTAAATTTAAGCATATAGAAACCGTTAAAACTGAGAACAGAAAACTATGGGGGTATGCGAGCATAGGTCATGTGATCCGTGGAGGCCGCGCCGACTACGTCGCTGTGTCGCGCTATTTCATTGTGCTTTGGTGCCATCTTGCACGCCCCACGCCGCCTCAGAGCCGCAGAAGCGAAACGCGAAACCAAACAATAACACCAACTGTCGCATCAATTGTTTATCCAACTTTCCACACTCATTTAATATGGCTACTGTTGTACAGCAAGATCCTTTGGGTTCCTATACAGCAGATACTTACGGAAACGGGGGAAGAGAGTCAGACATGCGTCATATGGACTCTCACAACGTCGATAAGGTTGTTCAATCTGTTACTAATGCATCGAAAAGATTGTCCCAGATCTCCACGAACACCATTAACAGTAACAAGAATAGAAAGTCACAAAATCGTATTGGGCCATGGAAATTAGGACGGACATTAGGAAGAGGGTCTACAGGAAGAGTCAGACTAGCCAAGAACATCAACAACGGCAAACTTGCTGCTATTAAGATAGTTCCAAAGCTGAATTTCAAGAAATTGGAGAACCCAAAATATAAGAATGTCAATGGCTCTTTACCATATGGTATAGAGAGGGAAATAATCATAATGAAGCTTATCAACCACCCCAATATCATGAATTTGTACGATGTATGGGAAAACAAGAATGATTTGTACCTCATTTTAGAATATATCGAAGGTGGTGAGTTGTTTGATTATTTGATCAAAAGGGGTAAATTGCAAGAGTTTGAGGCCATAAACTACTTCAAACAAATCATTAATGGGATACTGTATCTCCATCAATTTAACATTTGTCATAGAGATTTAAAGCCCGAAAATTTGCTTTTAGATTTCAACAAGAATATTAAGATTGCTGATTTTGGTATGGCTGCCCTTGAAATCAGCGAGAAACTTCTTGAAACATCTTGTGGTTCTCCTCACTATGCATCTCCAGAGATCGTTGCTGGAAAACATTACCATGGGGCTCCCTCAGACATTTGGTCATGTGGTATTATTTTATTTGCTCTCTTGACAGGCCATTTGCCTTTTGATGATGAAAACATCAGAAAGTTATTGATTAAAGTTCAAAACGGAAAGTTCATAATGCCTCAAAATCTTTCTTGGGAGGCCAAAGACTTAATATCAAAAATGTTGAAAGTTAATCCAGATGACAGAATCAGCATACATGATATCTTGAACCACCCCTTGCTCAAGAAGTATCCAGATTCGAATTCTCAATCAAAATATAATCAGTTTAAGCATACAAACATCAAACCCATCGAATCTGCTGATAAGATCGATCAGGAAATTTTAAAGAACTTAATAGTCTTATTCCACAATTGTAGTGAAGAGGACATCATTCCTAAATTATTGTCGTCCGAAAGAAACTCCGAAAAGATGTTCTATTATCTTTTGATGAAATACAGAAATGATCATATCAACGACGGCTATGTCACCAGCGAGTCCAACTCCATTAACTCTTCGAATAAGAATTTGAAGAAGTCTTTGTCCAATAAAGTTTTGACCAATATAACTAATTCAAATACATTGAACAAAAACGGTTCATTCAAGAATTCAAATTCGTTCAAAGCTTCAACTTCTTTCAATAAAAAGAAATCCATGAAGTTCAATGACCAGGTCAGATCAAGAAATGGTTCTAAAAAAGATTTGACTAGAAAGCTTACGGGAACTGAATTGAACAAACTCAATAAGTTGTTAAATGACCATCAAGGCACCAACAACAAAAGTGTCTCTAGACCCCCAACTAAAAAATTATCCAGGTTAGAGCAACGTGAACGTGAATTAGCCCAGAGAGTTCATGAGATCAACGAAGCTCGAGCAAAGAAATATGAACTAGAAAAAGAGCAGGAGTATCAAAAAGAATTAGAGCGCAAGCTTGCCGAAGAGAACATCAAAAAAGTAGAAGAAGCAACCAAGCAAATTGCGCTTAAGGAGGCACAAGCAAAAGCTTTGGACAGACTTTCAAAGCACAAGAGTGAGCTTGACTTCAAAATTGAAGAACCACAAATAACGTCTAAAAGAAATGCAACCGAGCCAATTAAGACTTCACTTGATCCGAGAATCGTGGGTATCAATTCTTTGTTAAGAGCGAAATCATTGGCGACTCCATCCTCTTATGTTTCAGTAAGGAAACCAGGCTTTAATGAAAACACTACAAAGGTACTAGAAAAGTTAGGAATCCAAGTGAGCAACCAACCTCCAAGACAAGCACCACCAGGATTCAAAACTACGGTGAAGACATCAAGTTCTAAACACTTATCTGATTATATGAACGAGAAAGAAAATATGACCATTGAGCAGTACAATAAAACAGAAGAACCCTATGAAAGTTTAACCAAAGTTAAACATCAAAAGTATAAGTCGTTGTTATCAGAAGCAAATGATGACAAGTCAATATACCAAACTGAAATGGAACCTGCCAAGGATGACAACGTAGAAATGAACTCAATTGCTGCATCCAAAAGAAGATCATTGATTCCAAACCCCAGATTCTCTAGATTTTCTGTGAATGGATTAATGAGTCAGTTTGAAAAATTCCAAATGGATTCTGCAGGCATGAGTGGCTTGCAGGGATCTAACAAAGATGGTAACATCGAAATTTTTAATAACGTTCAAGCGTCTGGTACTGTAGTCAAACGTAACAAGTCACAATTAAAGAAGTCATCCACGATAAATCTCAGAGGCTTGACGACTGATAAAGATGACGAATTTATTTCGGTTAGTCTCGAAGACAACGAGGAAGAGGTCACAAACAACAATTCTACGTTGGTTAAAAATGCTATAACTGATGATGAATCCGATAATTTGGATAATTATAGCAACTCAGACTTCCAAAGCGAAGTCATCAGCAACAGAGTTGCAGACGTTGTCAAATTGACTAACGGCAGACCAAGCCTCGTAAAAGATTACAAGGATCCTGATGAAAGTAGCTACTCTGATTACACCTTCAACCAGGAAGTCGATGATATTCTCAACACATCCTTAGTTGACACAGTATACCTGGAAGACTTTGACCAAACTGAATTAGGCAAAAGTTTTGCCAATGACGCCGAAGACAGCATTTTGCCCGATGCAGATAGTGGGGATGAACATGGCCAAGATATAAGCGATACTTCTACGATACGAGTAGAGACAGAAGAGACCGCTGGGGTAGAAGTCGAAGAGACAAAACCAATTGAACCAGAAACGGAAGCATCAATACGAAAGGAGGTTCAACCAGAAAATGTCCCAACGCCTCGTGCTTCAATGACGCAAACAGAGCCTCTTTCTAGGCCTGTTCCTATCTACACCTCAGATGCCGTTGAGCCAGTGAAACAGGCCAATAGTGAAGTTCTCAGAAGAATCAGCTTGAAACCAAAGAGACAGGCACCAAAGGCTAAGTCGCCGCCTGTTCCTACCAGAGCTGCCAGTAAATTCGACGAAGAGCCAAAAGAGAATTGGTTTATGAAGTTTATACACTCATTAGGATCTTCGGAATCAAAAACAAAGAAAATCATCACCATCAACTCAGAATTATCATCGGTAGCATTGATGAACACTGTTAAAACAACGTTGAGATTGAAACAAATCGAGGGAAGTTTGACCAACTTTGATATTGACGAAGAGTTTGGGATGATAGATGGATTGATACCATCCAAATTTGCAGGCGGTAGAAAGTTGAAATTCCGCATTGAAATAATTGACTTGGTCAACAAATCATCGTTGCATTTAATCAAGGTTAAGGGTACCAACAAGGGATTTAATAATTTGGCTAATATCGTAAAGTATATTATCCAACAAGAAGAAGCCAAGTAGATGACTTCTACTTGTCGGGTATGATTTATGAAAGAGATGGAGACTTTTGTGTATATGTTTCAAACGATTCATGTCCGCCCTAGAGAACAGAGCGGCTAGCACATTTTAGAATTTAAATAGCATGAATAAAAATTTATTTGATAGTGATGCTCGCTTCGAATTCTTTATCGCCAAAAATATCATGAGTGGAACTATCGTGAGAGCTCTCAATTGGGATCAAGGATACGAACAACAGTTCATTGGTATCAATCCAATTGGTGATGAGGTGGTGCTTTACCAGACGAACCATGAGGACCACAATATAGAAACTAACGACATAATAAAACTAAATAGTCGAGGTGGTTTCGATAACATTCAATGTCTGTCGTACTCATACTTTCAAACTGGTCTTATAGGAGTAGGGCAAATCAACGGTAACATATGCATTTTTGACATTAACTCGCATACTTCATCTATCTTGAAGTTGAGGCCGAAACAGGGAAGGCCCTGTAACTCTCTCTCGTTTAACAATAATGGACTTGTTGTAGCAGGATTTGATAAAGGAAGACAGGACAATAGTTTGCAAATATGGAACATAGAGCATTATAGTCGGACAAGTAACAACGACCATATCAAGAGACCCACATACCTGTATATCCCTAATGAGGGTGTCCTTTCAACAGTATTCCATCCAGATAAAGAATTTAACTTACTATGTGGAAGTTACAAGTATCTCCGAGAAATTGACCTTCGTTCAGAAACCCCGGCATTTCAAATGGCCACAAAGTGCACCATGGGTATCAATATTGATCCTTTGCAGCCACAGTATTTTTCTTCGAGAAGCGAAGACGGTTCCTTGGCAATCTGGGATCAACGTAAATTAACAACGAATAATTCTGTCAAATACAACGTTATAACGGAGCTACCTGTTTTGCAATTCAACAAGCTTTTAGATTCATCAAGGAAGAATTCTGACCCATGTTTCAGATACTCAACCATTCGTAAAGGCGAGTTCTCTCTGGTATTCAATGGTGAGTTGATTCGAAGATGGCAAACAGGAATTGTTCCTGCTAACGAGTCAATCAAGAAAGTGACACCATCCACAGGCTCCGTTTTAAATTCTTTAAAGCATCAACTGAGCCAACTTTACAAATCCACTGAAGACAGCTTGTTCGTATCGCTTGTACTCGATATCAAACCTGATTTTTCTAGAATCATATCATTTGACTACTCGCCTGACTTAAATTCGTCAACTTCAACTAATTTTGTATGCATGAGACAAAGTGGTAGTGTATTCCGTATGCCAGTCGTGGAGTGTATCGAAACGCTCGACTTTAACTCGTTTAATGAGTTTACTATCGCAGGTCCTGAAGGCACTATGACCAAATTTTTAACTGACCCTAATGAGTATCAAAAAAATCAGGATAATCTACTTCATCGTATAAATGACTTTCTGTTGTCAAACAATGATTTACAACGGCTTAATGGAGGGGTAGAATCATCAATTGATGATGAAAGTGACATTAATAACGATAAAAACGATCTCAACGAATTAGAGGATGACAATGAGGAAGATGAAGAGGACCTTGAAGTTGACGGTGAAGTTCCTTTGAACAGGTTCTTAGACACATCTCAGGTAATAGAGAATGATATTTGTACAGTAATAAGGAAGCGTGCCGCAATAGGTTATGGGAATGATTGTGAGAAAAACATCAAGGTATTGGAAACCATTGATAACATAGACAATCAGCTTTCCCTTAGAAACACCTGGAAATGGCTAAGTTTAGCTAAGAAGTCACTCGATAAAGGAACAATGATATCTCAAGGTATAGATTTGGGATTTCTAGGGGTGTTAGGGATTTGGAATGGAATTGGAAAACTAACCAATCCCAACAGATTTAGTAAGGAGATCGGAACTATGAGTGATCAATTCTTTGCAAACACCATTAAGTCGATTGTCTCTCTGAAGGGGAAGAAGGCTGCAGCCATACATATACCCTCTAACAGCGAGCACAAAGCACAAAGGAAGCTTTGTTTAATTGTCAGCGGTTGGTATTTTAGTGACGAGGAGTTTGATGAACGTCTAAAGATATTGGTGAGTTTAGGTTTCTACGAAAAGGCAGCTGGCTGGGCCGTTTTTCATGGAAACGTAAACAAAGCAGTCGAAATACTAGGCAGCTCAACCAAAGAAAGATTACGCCTCATGGCAGCTGCTGTAGCAGGTTACTTGGCTTACAAGAATTCAAATATTAATAGTCCATGGAAAGATCAATGCAGAAAAATGGCAAGCGAACTAGACGACCCATATTTGAGAGCCATTTTTGCGTTCATTGCCGATAATGATTGGTGGGATGTTTTGGATGAGCATAGTTTACCATTGAGAGAAAGATTAGGCGTTGCCTTAAGATTTCTTTCCGACAAAGATCTCACAGTATATCTTAATAGAATTGCAGATACTGTGGTGCAAAAGGGTGAACTAGAGGGGCTTATCTTGACCGGAATCACCGCTAGAGGAATTGACTTGCTCCAGTCATATGTCGATAGAACTAGTGATGTGCAAACGGCCGCGTTAATAGCTAGTTTTGGCTCACCAAGATATTTGGTGGATCCCAAAGTAGATCACTGGGTTGATTGCTACAGGCGCTTGTTAAATAGCTGGGGTATGTTCGGAGTAAGAGCTAGATTTGATGTTGCTAGAACTAAGTTGTCGAAAACAAGAACAGGCAATACCACTCTTAAGGCTGCACCAAAACAAGTATACCTCCAATGTCCAAGGTGCAACAAGAACCTCACCAAGCAAAGGTCTAAGCCAGGATCGCACACTAATGCTAATCCTGTCAATTCTCATGTATTACTCAAGAAATTTAACAAGATAAATGCAGGAAATGAGGACATAAAAGTTTGCACAAATTGTGGGAGTCCACTTCCCAGGTGCTCAGTGTGCTTACTTTCACTAGGCACACCGGTCCCCTTTCAAAATTTCGACGCTGAAACCAGCTTGATAGAGCTGAAATTTAGAGAGTGGTTTAGTTTCTGTCTTAGTTGCAATCATGGATGTCATGCGTTCCATGCGGAAGAATGGTTCTCAAAACATTATGTGTGTCCCGTCCCCGACTGTAATTGTAGATGCAATAGCTTGTAATAGTAAACTTATGTAATGACCTTTAATATCAAATAATGGAGCCAGTTCTCTTTTCACACTATAAATAAAATGTCGCGAACAAGCGACATATTTCGTATGTTTATGCGAGCTTCAACAAAAATAAAAACTTTATGATTCAGAGTTGATTTACAGATTTTAATATTTATTTTGTGTTTTATTCCATTTTGCAAGATTACTAAAAAGAATTAAGACATCAATTTTATAACTGTGTACGAAATCAACGTGAAAGATGTCTCAACAATCCAATGAAAAGGTCATCAATGACATCAAGAACAAAATCGATAGAGAGTTGAAGATCATTCAAGGGTTTCATGCCATGAAAAAAAATTCGACCAATTCGGAAGTCATCCAAAGATGTAATGGTCAGATTCGTGAGACTCAGTCTAACATTGACTACTTGCAACAAACTCTTGCAAAATTATCTCTCGAGGTTAATGAAGCGTCTCTGTTCAAAGATCCTAGTCAAAAACCTGTTTATTCGAGGTTTGATCTCATCAAATATGATTGTCCTTCCTTAGGGCACAGAATCCAGTATATGTTGCAACAACTTCAATTTAAATTGCAAGTTGAAAATCAATACAAGGAGGCAAATGAGAAGATCAGTCAATTATATCTTATGGACGGCGATAAGCTGTCGAGTATAGCTGCGCAAGGAGGAAAAGTAGAAAGTGACCAGCGTATTCAATTGTTGAATAAAGCATTGAAAAGATATCAAGATATGCATGTTCATATAGAAGAAGTCACGCGTGATATGGAAATCATGAACACTCCTAAATACGCTAGGAAGCCTTTGTCTGGTAAATTAACGGTAGGTATCACCTGCATCAGGGACATCGAACATATTGCCAGCCCAATGTTCTCGAAGAGACCTGAGTCATTCGTTACTATCAAAGTCGACGATGTTGAGAAAGCAAAAACCAAAAGCACTAGATCAGGTAAATGGAATGAGGAGTTTGCAATCGATATTGATAAAGGTAACGAAATAGAATTCTGCGTTCATGATAAATCAAACAATTCTGCTGTTCCAGTGGCTGTAACTTGGGCGCTTTTGAGTGATATTACCGAGGAATTGCGTAAGAAGAAAGTGGCTAACGAGATGGGAAATGAAGGCTGGGTTAGTGCATCAAATGTAGCTGCAACTAGTGCAAGTGGCTATAGCGGGTCATCTGGCTTTGGAAATTCTAATGCTAGCTTTGCAGGATCAAACTCGGCTTTTACGAGTACCACTTCGATTTCGAATTACAAAAATGATACTTCCATGTCTTCAGCATCATCCGGTGTGAGTAATGAAAACAAGCCTATACAAATCAGTACATGGATTAATTTGGAACCAGTTGGACAAATCTTAATTACACTCAGTTTTGACAAATCAACCTCAACTGGACGTAAACAATTCATGGGTGGATTGGGACGTCAAGGTGCCATTCGTGAAAAGAAAGAAGAAGTCTTTAGTCAACATGGACACCAGTTCGTTGAAAAGCAATTTATCAACATTATGTGTTGTTCTTTGTGTGGTGAATTCTTGAGGTACACCGGTTTTCAATGTCAGGATTGTAGGTTGTTGTGTCATAAAAAGTGTTACCAAAAGGTCGTCACAAAATGTATTTCCAAAAGTAGTGTTGATTTTGATACTGATGAAGCTAAGTTGAATCACCGTATTCCTCACAGATTTGAGCCAATTGCTAACAGAGGTACTAAATGGTGTTGTCATTGTGGTTACATTTTGCCATGGGGTAAAAAGAATGTTAGAAAGTGTACCGAATGTGGAGTAATGTGTCACGCCCAATGTACTCACCTTGTACCCGACTTTTGTGGTATGTCAATGGACATGGCCAATAAGATCTTGGCTACCATCAAGGCTACGCCTAAGCCGGTTCCAAAACAACCTGCACCTTACACGAAATCATCTTCTGATCTGATACAAGGATTCCCTCCAATGGAGGCCAAACCTATCAGCTCCAACAATTTGTCTAAGTTACCATCATCTCAGACTGCATCTGATGATGAAGGTGACTATGAGACAAGACTTCCAACGAAGGCTCCTAATCAGTATCAAGCTACCGTTGAAGCACCCAAGCAATCAAGAAGACCACCTCCACCTGATATTGCAAGATCAGAAAGTCCACAGTTACCGCCTTTACCACCTACAGCCAGGACAGCATCTCCGCAGAATCAACATCCATATGCCCAAGCTGTACCACAGCAGCTCATTCCAAATCAATTTCAATATCAACATCAGCAATCACAACCACAAGTGCTACCACAAGTTCAGCCAGAATCCCAGGTTGTTGTTCCACAGGCTAAACCCGTTCAGGCTAATCATGCTGAAGTTCCCGAAGAGATGGACTATACTTTTACATCAATGAAGTCTGAAGAGAAGAACCCTTTCAATGACGAATTCCAGAATTTTGATTATCAAAACAATCACACTCAGCAGCAAATTGCACCCGAGGTTCACCAAGAAGTTACAAAGAAGTCGCCTACAAAATCCAAGCGTCGTAGAAGAAAGGTTGGCTTAGATGATTTCCAATTTTTAGCTGTCTTAGGTAAGGGTAATTTTGGTAAGGTTATGTTAGCCGAATCTAGGCACACTCAACGACTTTGCGCAATAAAGGTGCTTAAAAAGGATTTTATAGTAGAAAAAGATGAAGCAGAAAGTGTGAAATCTGAGAAGCGTGTTTTCCTTACAGCAAACAAAGAAATGCATCCTTTCTTATTGAACTTGCATTGTTGTTTCCAGACAGAAAACAGAATTTACTTTGTTATGGAATACATATCTGGGGGTGACTTGATGTGGCACATTCAGAAATCGAGGTTTTCGGCTAAGAGAGCCAAATTTTATGCTTGTGAAGTTTTATTAGCATTGAAATATTTCCACGAAAATGGAATAGTTTATCGTGATTTGAAATTGGATAACATCTTGTTGACAAATCAAGGGCACATTAAAATTGGTGATTACGGTTTATGTAAAGAGGAAATGTGGCACAAAAGCACTACTGGCACTTTCTGTGGAACACCAGAATTCATGGCTCCAGAAATCATTAGTGGAAAGCAATATGACAGAGCTGTTGACTGGTGGGCTTTTGGTGTTTTGTTGTTTCAAATGTTGTTATGCCAATCTCCGTTCAAAGGTGATGATGAAGATGAAATATTTAACGCTATCGAACATGATGACGTCAAATATCCTATCAGTATGCCTAGACAAACTGTATTAATATTACAACTGTTGTTGACCAAAGATCCAGAAATGAGATTGGGATCTGGAGAGAGAGATGCTTTTGACATTATGGATCATCCTTACTTCCAAGACGTAAATTTCGATGATGTTTTGGCATGTAGAATTCCACCTCCTTATATACCTGAGTTGACCAGTGAACATGATTACTCACACTTTGACAAGGAATTCACTTCAGAGACGCCAAGATTAACACCAGTGGATACTGTGTTAACATCCGAAATGCAAGAACAATTTAGAGGATTTTCTCACATTTCAGAAAATGCTGTAATTTAATATAATGTGTAACTAATGTAAGGTTTATTGTATCGTATATTCATAGCTTCTTATTTAAATTTGTATTTATATTTAGACAATTATGCAACATCTGTGATCATCAACTGTAGAGACAGCTTTTGGATTTACTTTCCCTTTCTGAGATGTTCTTGCTTTAGGGCCTGCAGTTGTCTTAGGTGCTATGGCTTCTCTGAGTGAATCTTCTTTCTGATCTTCCACTTTTTTCGGGTCCTGATTGCTTATTTCTGATGGGGGAAGATCTTCGTTTGAAGGCTTTTCAGGTATGACAAAAGTATCTGATTTGAATTTAGGGATCTCTATTTGTATTTTGTCTAGGTCTTGGGACGATGGGGTGAGAACTCTCTCAGGAATTGAGGACAGAGTTGACAAAACTTCTTTCAAAGATTGCATTGAAGACAAATCTCTCTGTTTCAACTGTGATAGTCTTCTTATTCGGTTTTTTGTTTGTAAAATTACCAGGACCAATGGGGCAAAGGTCTCGTTAACATTTATGGAAAGCCGGGGGCTAGCTTCTATGAATTGCACAGCATTAATTGATTTAGCAAATTCTTCGCCTTCATTGTAGCTCACGAGTCTATCATCTTCCTTCTCGGAATTCAACCCGCAAACTACTAATAAGGGCAACTCTTCTCTTAACTCTACGATCTTCTCGTACATATCCTCCATTTCATGAAAGGAAGCTTTATCTGTTATTGAGTAGGTGAAAACTATGCCAGAGTTGCTCAAAATCTGCTTCTTTTTGGATGATGCATAATAGTCTAAGTGTGCATTGGAATCTAAGATGGTGATTTCGTTATAATTACCCTCGTGCCTTATGATTTTGGTATATATTTCGTCTGTTGTTAAATCATCGCTTTCCACAAATCTGTTTTGTATGTAATGCAATATCAATTGAGATTTGGTAGATGTTTCTGATCCCAAGACACAGATATCAAAGTCTTGTTTCAACCCACCTGGATTGTCACGTAGCGAATACAACATAGAACTTGAAAATTTATGACTATAAATGAGTGTTAAAGATAAAGGGTTTTATTAGTAAGGCAAAAATTTTCTGAGACGTTTAGGAAAAACAGTTTATTTTTCTTAAAAACCGTTTTTTTAAATATCCTAACGGTTACCGAGATGCAACGGTTTTTTTTTGACAGGGGCAAGATTAACCGACCGGCCAAACTCTGAAACGGCAGCTCGAATTAAATAAAAGCATTATATGCAGCAAGGAACACATGTCCCTGTGCAAAATGGCTTATTAAGCGCTATTGTGCATTTAGCCTGAATCATAAGTTGTATAACGGATTAACCCTTATGCATCCTTCATTTTTCGGAAAATCATTTCGGGAAACCACTAATCTCACCGAAGAAAAACTTAAAATATTTTCTTTTATATTGTATATAAGTATATATTTACAATTAGAATTCTTCGTCATCAGAGTTCAAATACTTTGCATAATCATCAACAGAAGCAAAAACCGGTAAGTCCTTAAGTTTTTGTTTCTTAGCTTTTTTCTTGTCACTTCCTGCTTTACGTTTCTTACCTGAAATTTCGCTGTCACTAGGAGCGCTGTCGCTATCTAATTCATCATCTTTGTCTATGAAAATTTCAGCCCCATCATCGCTGTTGTCTAAATCTTCTTCGAATTGTGGAGCAGAAAAGTCTTCAAGTACTTTGAGCTCTTCTCCATCAAAACCGTCTACTATGAGTTCCTCTTCACCACTTTCAGCGGAATCTTCCTCACCTTCGCCACCTTCGATTTGAGCGTCATCGTCAATATCCTCGTCATCTCCGCTCAAGTCATCCATGTCACTAAAGTCTTCCTCATCAAAACCTACAGAACCATCAGAATCGTCCTCTACTTCAGGTCTTGATTTAACTAAAGCATCCCAGACATCTCCATCTTCAAGCTCTTCGTCAGATTCTTCTTTCTGTTCCTTTTGTTTCTTTACCTTTGACTCTTTGTTGATGAAATACTGATGGAAAAACTCTTCATCTGGCTTAATATCTTGAGATCTCTTGGCTAACCAATTCTCTGTGTTAGCAGGAACCTCTGCACTAAGAACATTTGTCGCTCTAACTAAAAGCGATCCAGTGTGAGATCCACCTAAAGGTTGCATAATAGAAGACCCTTTTGTGGTGGCCTTTTGTTTGGAGTTTCTGTAAACGAACCTATCCAAAAAGTGGCTCAATGTGTACAACCCCAAGTCTGGTTTTGGTTGAGGAGTTCCATCAAGTAAACTTTGAGCATATATGGCAACAGTAGGATGGTAGTGATTCAAAAATTGATTAATTTCCCATAAAGACGATTTGTTTGCATTGGCAAATTTAGGATCACGTTTACGACTATCATACTCAGTACCGTTGGCTTCTTCGCTCCTTTTACCCTCTTCAGTTGGTTTAGATATATCTTCATCCTCTGGCTCAGGTCTTGAGTTAAAGTCAATCATAAGATCCTGAATTTGTATGAAGACTTTCGATAATTCCATCAATAAGAAGAACATACCGGCAATTGTTCCTACATTTATCCAGTGAGTACAAATTTGTAAGATTCTTTTCACGAAAGCCAATACTCTGTTGATGTCTTTGTCATCTTTCAAAGACTTGTACAACAAATTCAAATAAATACTTTGTTTGGAGGAAGTCAACAATCTCGAGTCAAGCAAAGATTCATATAAAGTACGGTAGTACCTATCAGCGTCAAGATCTTGTTTGGAAATTATGTGATGAATCAAAACCAAGGCTTGCACTGAGGTGTTGAAATTTGATGAATGTGTGATTTTGAATAATGTGTCAATATGATTGTAGTAAATTTCGTTAGGTAAGGTAGCAAATGGGAAAGCACGATTCAACCCGGTCAACAAGGCCGAGAATAGTTTGCTATATTTCTCTTCCAAGATTTCATTTTGAGTCTTCTCTGGAACCTTGACAGATTTTCCACCTTTCTTACCCTTTTTAAAATTCTTTCTAGGATTCTTTCTTCCCTTTTCTGATTTACCTAAGGTTTTGTCACCAAATTGCTCTATTTTCTTTTTGTCTGTCTCAATTAAAATCTTCTTGAAGAGAGAGAAATAGGTGTTGACTAATTTGTTGGAAACTTCAGCTTCCTTTCTAGTTAAAATCGTTTGGTTCAAAGTTAAAATGGAGTAATACTGAGCATTGTGCTCCGAGTTAGGTTTGAACAATATGTCAATGACAGACTCAATGATAATCTTCTTCATTGCCGGATGAGCTTGCTCTAATTGCAAAATTTGGTATGATGCCTTACCAGCAACTTTATTTTCAATATCACCTAATTTGTTGACACCTAACTTTAACAAGTTAGCTTCTTGTTCAGGCTTCTCCCTCAACAAATCAAAAATATGACTCAAAACGTTCATCTTGACATGAACAATAGGGTCGTGAGATAAATGCTCTAATACCTGAATCAACTTGAAGTAAGCTTTCTTGACATGATCTTCAAAATAATATATAGCTAAGTGAGTATCAGAGATGTCTTTCGACATTACTCTTTTGTTGAATGCAATTAATTTTCTGTCCGGTAATAAACCATTTACGAGCAAATCCTTGAATGCGTTGATTGCTTGCAAAGCAGCGGTTCTTGATTTCTTTTCACAATAATTCACTAATGTATCAAATGCTTTTAAATTATGCAACGGGGATTCTTGGACTAACAAAGTCAATGCAGAGATTTTATCATTCAAAGTACCATCGGATAAAATTTGCGACAAGAACTTTCTTTGTGAGTTGTTGGCGGTAAATTCTTGCAAGTACAACTGATTATCGTCTTCAACAATCTTTTTTGCTCTCTCATACAATCTTTCAATTGCAAATCTGTCTAACTTCTCTCCTTTTACAGGGTCGAGAGGCGTATTATACCAATCTAGACGACCTGGAATTTTCAATTTACTGTTATCTACAGCCGAAAATTGAGTTATTTTATCGGATTCTTTAGTTTGGACTGGCTCTTTCTTTGAAACTGGCTCTGGCGAAGGCTTCTCTTCTACTTCTTCTTGTGCGTCTTCGTCTTCAGACTCACTGGAGCTTGAAACTGAGGTCCCCTTCGAGTCCTCGCTATCGCTAGCTTTTGATGCCTCTTGGCTGCTTTCATCGGCAGCAGCTTCTGAAGCATCAGAATCGTCTTCGTCTTCGTCCACTTCCTCGCCTACCAATTCTGGCACTTCATCATCATCAACTACGTTTACTTGAGTTCCATCTAAACCTATACCCTTCATAAATTTGGATAATTCAGCCCCAAAGGCCTCATTGACATTTCCCGATCCATCAAATTCTTGTTCGCTGTCTTCTGCATCTTGTACACCCTCCAATAACGCTAAATCATCTTCAGTTGCACCTAAAGACAAAGCTTCCTCACGCAAGACTTTGTCCTCTTCAGACAAATTTCCTTTGGCTTTCTTGGCCTCCTTTTTATCTGACTTGCTCTTCAGCTTTTTGTTGGCCTTGGCGATAGTTGTACTAATCTTGTCCCTAAGGGATCCTAAATTGAGTTTACCATCCATTATCTCATCTCAATTTTTTTTTGCGAGATGAGGTAGATGCCATCACGTGATATGGAAGAGACGAAGACTTTTGACATATCAATTTTTTGGTGTTATTTGGGGAAACTTAGGTTGTTTTGTAGGGCTTAGAGAGCGTCGTTGAGTGTATCTGGTAATTTAAGAGAAAATATCCGAGGTAGGCGAGATTTTCTGATTCTGTTGCTTCAGCAAAATGTGTGTTGAAGAAACGGTTTAAAAGCCTCTCGAGAAGTATCCAATGTCCGATTCAACCGTCAAATGACGTAGTTCATGTAATGCTACCAATTGAAAAGCTAGGTGGGCTTACAACCTTTTACTCGAAAATAAGTTGTCTTGAATATTAAAGAAATAAAAGTAAAACAGCCTCCTTGAGCGACAACCAAATAAAATCTCCACACATGTAACATTGGGTAGTAGCGATTAGTCCTTCAAACCAATTGCGTCTCCAAAAATGGCCCGCCGAAGTGAGAAACTTGGCCGTTAGTGGGGTAACTTTTCCCTTCACTAGGACGGCAGTGTGTATAAAGATGCTAATTCGACAACTAATTCGACAACTAAAACCCACACCCAAGCTAGAGAAGCAATTGAGATAATTGAGTCACTTTATAAGGCACACTTCCATCCAATCAAGGTGGTTCACATCCACCCAATTAAGTTAGACGGTACAATTCAAAAATAGCCTTTTTGATGTGGTGCCTCGTTGGCGTCGAAAGAACCAATAGGAGTTTTCGGACTTATGAACCCTACAGGTAATCTCAACTGGTTATGATCCACCCCTGGCCTATTCTTAATCTTATTCCAGTAAACTCCGACAAATGATGATGCATCATGTAAGTAAACAACGCACTAGGCGCTCGTTCTTACAAATTGTGAGTATGCTTACTAAGGTCCAGAATGTGCACTTGGTCTTTCCTATATACAAGACTACATGTCCCAACAAACTGACAAAATTTAGCCATTGATTACTAAAAGCAAGTCATTAGGGGTAATATATGCACACTCGAGAGGGAAACTAACGTGGTAGGCTAATAATTGCTGCACTGGACCCCACTATAAATTGGGGCCGATTTTCCATTACAATTCAATCATGTCCGATTTTCCTTCTAACTACAAATTAAAATACGTTCCATTTTCAAGTTCCAACAAAAGCTTGACCCAATGTGTTATGCCGATTACCCTCGATGTCAATGCTTTCTTAAAAGGTAAGAAAGTAGTCATCACCGCTGCACCCGCTGCTTTCAGTCCAACATGCACTGAGGAGCACATTCCAGAATTTTTGAAATCAGTTGACAAATTTAAGGCTAAGGGTGTTGACAAAGTAATAGTGTTGACCACAAACGACGCTTTTGTCAATTCTGCTTGGAGTAAAGCTTTGGGCTACACCGATAGTGAAAACTACTTCATATTTGCCAGTGACTACGAAGGAAAGCTTTCAAAAGAGCTAGGCGACAACTATGTGCTTGACTTGTCAAGTGCTGCTTTAGGTACCAGATTGGCTAGATATTCCGGTATTGTCGACGACGGAAAAATCGTTTACTTGGAAAGTGAAGGCTCTTTAGACTACACGGCAATCAGTAGTCCAGCTACAATTTTGGAAAAGTTATAAATTCTAAAATTAGGTCGGAAGAGATTTTAAGAAAATCTAAATAATTGGAACGTTCCAGGTTGTCCTTGTTTAATTAGCAATTGTGTAATTGTGTAGTTCAATAATAACAAGAAAACCAGATCTGCCGTAATTGAATTAACCATCATGCACGACATCTGCACAATTAGATGCATCGAAAATTTTGGAGATCTTCGGGCCAGCAGATGAGTGACTTTCATATTAACGAAATACGTTTTGAAATCTATCTTGGATGCAAACACCTACTGCTCCATCCCCTCTTCAGCCTTCTTCCCCTATCCTTTCCGAAAGCCATGTAACGTGATGCGCCCCAGTCGTGCCCCGGTTTCATCTCGGAAAAACTAATCTGGAGACGGCATAACAATTTTTCCGATATATATAGAGAATCTCCTCGTTTTTTCCGTGTGTATTTTTTCATGTCGAAAGAATCTTCTACTTTGACCTGGCCTCCGACCGAGTCCACAAATTTGAATAGGAATAATCTCCAAACGTTCGACTGTCCTTGCAACTATATAGTTTCAAAGATACCACTTGGTGTAGGATCATATTCAACCGTTTTTGAATGTAAAAATTTATCTACTTCAAAACATTATGCTTGCAAGCGATACACTAAAAAGCTCATTTTTGGAATGGAAACCATGTTACAAAACGAATTTCAAGTATTAAAAACCATAAGTATGGCACACAAGAACATACTTAGTTTAATAGACTACTTTGAAACCGAAAAATACCTATTTCTTGTGACGGACTTGGCTAAAGGCGGTGAATTGTTTCAAAGAATTGCCGAGAACAGCAACATAATAGAGAAGAACGCTGTTAAAGTAATAAGACAGTTGGTAGAGACTGTTGGCTACTTGCATTCCAACAATATCGTTCATAGAGACATCAAGGCTGAGAATATTTTATTTCAAAGCACCAAGGATTGGGATATTCTCTTGGCCGATTTTGGTTTAGCCAGAATTTTAAAAACGGATGAAAAGTTGACCCAACTTACCGGTACCTTGAGTTACATGGCCCCCGAAATTGTTGATAAAGCTGGTTATGACTACGGCGTTGACATTTGGTCCATTGGAGTTGTTACGTACTTTAGCTTATGTGGGTATATGCCCTTTGATTGCACGACCGACGAAGAAACCAAGGACGCCATTAGAAAGGCGGATTACATGTTCGATCCCCCAGAGTACTGGAGACACATAAGCGAATCAGCTAAAGATTTTATAAGGCAGTGTTTTGAATTGGATTCCAGCAAGAGACCTTCGGCTTCTCAGTTGATGCACCATGACTTCCTTGCTATCAAACCAATTGTGTCCTTTGATTCCTTACTGCATGCCACATCGTTAAGTTACAACAACTCCGCCAGTAGCTTGAGCCTTTTAAACAAGTTGAGAGAATCTCTCAAAGGATTACAGTCCAACGATGGTTCAAGTACCTCATCCGATAGACTTCAAGGTGCGTTGTGTGAAAGCCCATATGTGATATCCAAATTCAACACACCGTTGACTCTGGCTAACATCTCCAGGGCTCAATCATTCGAAATGGATGTTCCCAAAGGTTTGGCCCCAGAAGACAATAGAAACGAGGTCAAGTTTTTCTTGTAGCTGCAAATTTGAAGTCAGGCTATGGAAGAAATTCACTGGGCTTGCATAAGATGCAATCTTTACGCACACGAAATAATGATAAATAATGAATAGAATATCCACGTCTAACTCCGCGTCGCTTCCCTTTGTCTGAACCCTGTTTTGATGTCAGCATTTGGGTTATTTAAACTAAAGCATTACCCAATAAAATGGTTTGTGCCAAATTAATGTATTATCATTTTGCAACGGATAATTGCTGTTTCCAGCATACTGTGTAAGATTACGTCATGTAAAATGAAGGCATCGACCGTAAGCACATATTGTTTAACAAGTTTATGCTCAAAGTCGCCTAACCTCTGCAGCCCCATTTATTTAATCATCACTAAAAATAGCGCGAGCGCGTTAATGCTAGGTCTAGATAATAAACCCAGGGAAGAATGGGACTTCAAGGATATATATCCTGATCTTGACGATACCAAACACCTTCCTGTATTTGTTGTTAATGAGAAAGAAGAAAACTTGGACGATTATCTCGACAGAATACGACAGAACCAGCCATTTGTGGGAACTTTAAAAAGCGCCAACTTTGTAGAAGTTGAAGAATCAAATGAAGAAGAGAATCGGTTCGACCGTAAGGTTCTAGAATATGGTTTTGATAGAACGGGTAAACGAGCAACGAAGCGTCAAAAGGCTACATATATCAGGCCATTTTCTTTGGAAGAACATGAAAAGATAGAGGATGTATTAATTAATAAGAGCCAGCAAGTTGAATACGATATGGATGAGCACGACTTCCAATACCTAAACCATCGTAACGACCAAGAACAAAACATCATCAAGCTTAGTCCTGAAATCTTTGAAATTTTGATTACTGTGCTAGAAAATGAGTGGAATTTACTAGAAACCCAAATGAATTCATTGAATTCAGAGGACGATAGCTTAAACGGCACTTTCAATCTAGGTAGCAACAATCACAAGTATGGTAATGATGATGGAATTGTATTTGGAACTGTAGATGACCAAAAATGTGCTGTTTGTAATGAAAGTGATGGAGACAACTCCAATGCAATTGTTTTCTGCGACGGGTGCAACATAGCTGTACATCAAGAGTGCTATGGGGTTGCATTTATACCGGAAGGACAATGGTTCTGCCGTAAATGTATGATAAACAAAAACAAACAATTTGATTGCGTATTCTGTCCGAGTAAAACAGGTGCTTTTAAGCAATTAGATAACAGTTTGTGGGCACATGTGATATGCGGTTTATGGATCAATGAGACTTATTTTGCCAATCCTATATACATGGAACCCATCGAGGGTATTGACTTTATACCCAAAAGTCGTTGGAAATTGAATTGCTATATTTGCAAACAGAAAGTAGGTGCCTGCATTCAATGCACCAATAAGAACTGTTTCCAGGCATATCATGTAACCTGTGCTAAACGATCCGGTTTGTACATGGAGATGACAAAGGGCTTAAAAGGAGCTGTGCAAAATAAGGCTTCTTTGGTTTCATACTGTGACAGACATGGTCCGCTACCCGACGCCTACAAACATGAAATAATAAGTGGTATAAATAAAACTCGACTTTATTACAGAGATTTGAAGTTATTGAATCTACAAAATGATCAATTGACTCAAGATAAAAAGATGAACAACAAGTTAAATATTTTCAAATGGAAAACAGAGAATAACACGCCCATTGCGCCAAAACGATTTGCTAATATTTTATTCAATAAATTGATAAGTTTCAAGTTAGACGAAGACCACGAAAAACCTAAAAATAATTTGCTTAGAGATTTGGGTTACAAACCTAAAAGAACCAAGCAAGATTACTTTAAAGAGCTTGAGGTTATAAGCAATGATATCTGCAAGTACTGGTGTTTGAAACGGGAATCCAAGAACGGGGCACCATTGATACGTAAAAATAATAATCTTATTACAAATTCGCTGATTTTATATGGAAACACCGACCAAATTGAGGATAAAATTGAATTCAGTAAGATATTACTAGCAGATTTGGAAAAGGTCATAAATATCAGCACCTTAAACAAGGACAAAAGCATAATAGAATACAACAAGTTTCACAATGAAGTGGAAATGATTAATTCGTTGTACTTCCCCATCAACAAAGTTATCAAAATGAGGGTGAACCAAATGTTATTGTTCGATCAGAGAAAGCATCTAAAGAATTACAAGTCTAAAGCAGATGAGTTTCCTTTATTGACAATTTTTAAAAGGATTGAAAATTACGAAATAAACTCATTTGCTGAATTGCATAAACAATTGAACGAGTTCAAAGCTATTGTATTGAGTGAAAATAACGCCAAAAACAGTATAGTCAGATTGTTGAACAGGTTCATGAATAAATTTGATGAAAGCTACCCCAAATTTTTGCGCATTGAATCCATATTGCAGAAAGTGAGTCTCCCTATAGAGGGTACCGATATCATTTACGAAGAGAGCGATTTAAGTGATCATAGCGAGGATCTCTGTGACGAAGAAGCAAAGAAATTTTTCGCCTAATTCGAAAATGCACCAGACTTTCCTATTTGGGAAAGATTTGTCTGAGCCTTCCAGAACTGTTTGTTGAAAGTCTAATTGTTGTCCAGTCTAAACCTTAATCTTTATAGTGATACCTTCATCTACTAAAGGACGCCCTTGTATCAGCTGGAGTTGATTGGACACAACAATTCACATGGTTGTTGCCATTGAAAGCGTGTTCGGTTTCTCACAAATGATTGTTTTCGTGGTTGCACCCTTCAACATTTATGTTTCCGGACTTGTATTATAACAGAATTTTCGTCAACTGAACAATTGTTCTAGACTCCAGGGGAACAATAAACCACAGCAAAGAAAAGTACGGGAAGAACCCCGTCTTTGTCCCTCTGTGCATGGTTGACAATAAAGGCGTGTTGTTATTATAGGATCCGGTTAACACTTTGTAGTTTATCAACACGCTAGTAACCTTATCCCATACCTCTAATTTGTCGAAGATCGAATTTTTTAGACGCACTGCACGACCCCTCAACATTTTGAAAAGTAAAAAAAACAGACACCCAAACAAGTAATATATATATATACGGGTTTATTTCTCGTTAAAGTTTACAAATTCCAATACCACAACACATTCTTTTGAATCCTCGAACCATGGATGAACGCACACCAACGCAAACCCCAAATAAATCCAAGAAACTACCTATGATTGTGGATATAGCATTAGACGACAATGGGAAACAGTTATACCAGGTTCATGAGCTGTCCAAGTTTGTGAGGAAGGAAATGCCTAAATCAACAAAGTTCAGCACCAATTCATTGATGATGGACGAAGAATTTGAAGAGAAAACTCCTATTCGGAAAATTCTAGGGACCATAAGTCCCAGCACGTTAAACCAAAAGAGAACAAGCGATGACGATTCAAGTGAAGAATTATTGGCCGAACCGGAGAGTGCCACACGAGGGTCAAGTAACTACTTCCGAGATGGCGAATACGAAGTTCATGATCAAATGGACTCCAAGAACTCTACCGATATCTGGAGTGAAGATGTTGAATTGGCATTCGAAGAGGTTTTGTCCATCATACCTAAAAATGGGCTCAACAAGATCAAAATAAGCGGACGTTCCTGTGGAAGAAACGAGTTGATTTCCGATTATATATTGACCAAGACCGGTAAGTTCAGAACCCGTAAACAGGTTTCGAGTCACATACAAGTGATCAAGAATTTGGGTCAAAAATCACACATTATAAAGTTAATAAATGAGGGTCCTAGCTTCAGATCAAAACAAGAGCAGGAGGATAATACCAAGAGATTTGAAGAGATTTTTAACAAGATCAACCTTGAAAAGTCTCTTGGTTTCAACAAGTCTAAAAGAGTCAATGTAGGCACCGAGGCAGAACCTAAACTGAAAAAATTGAAAATTCACGTCAAAGACAAACTTAGCATTGAAAACTTTTACGTGTCTATTTATGACAGCATGTTCTCCAATCCATTAATTTTCACCATTCAAAATCAAGATCAAGAAATTAAGAACCTAAAGTTAAAACCCAATGCCAATATCTCTAATCGTTTTCCGAATTTAAATGACGTTAACAATGTTCCTATATTCCATAATTTTGTGAAAATGTTTTTGCCTTTGAACTTGCCTATGAATTACACCATAGAATCCGGCTTGAAAACAAATTATTTAATCAAATCCACTAACTTCAATGCTACTACTGATTCCAATATATCCATTTTTACCACTATTTATACCTACGGTAAAGAGATTTATAAAGTGAATGAGAACGATGTCAAAGTCAACCAAAACATCGATTTCTTGAGCAAATTCTGGAAGTATTTTTTAACAAACGAATACACTAAAAATGGAAACAATATTAATCATTTAACTATGAAGCAAATCGTTTACGAATCTAATCAAGCTGATCAATTCAAGATTCCAAAGCTGAAAATCAAATGTTTGATTCTTTGGGAGTTTGCCAAAATTGATAATGTTAAGGATGCCATCACAACGACTAGCAAATTGATCTTGCCCGATTTGATTGACTTGTCCAATATTAACCCAGCATCTCAGACGCCTCAATATGCACCCCAAATTCATCCACAACATGTTGCTCCACACCAATCGCTTCATCCACAGACTCAAACTTCATTACATCCTGGTATAGGCTCGCAAGGTATTCCGTACGCAGCCAATTATCCACCTACGGAATTATCCCCCAATGTTTCCTCCACCTTATCTTTGAATAACCCATACGGCATGGATTCGGGGTTTTATTCTTCGAACACTGTCATATCCCCAGCTAAAAAAGTCAATGGCAAGGCATACGATGTGCTAGACTACGCCATCAAAACCGAGCCTGAATACAACCAGGATATCTCTCATCAGAGTATACCAGTGCCACAATCTGCATCATTAGGACCCTTTCAAAACATAGATTACGACTATCAATTATTCGATCCTAATTACATAAATCCAAACCAAGAGTACCAATGAGCTCTTCACACGCATTAAGCGATGCTTGAGTGCTATTATCATTGAGCTACTTATTACATTACCTTCAATTCTTTAGATCTGTATAAAATTACGATAATATATTTAGAAGCACGCAGATATGCAATTTTAACTGTCTGCCTTTTTGACTTGCTCGTTTCTGTAAATCTCACAATTTTCATTGATTCAAACTCTAAAACTTCTGCAAAAATGTTCACTAATTACTTGGCACCCCGAGCGTAGGCAATGTATAACAACCTTTCAATTAAGCAATTGACCTTTACTGTTTTAGCCCGTGTATTTTTGATCTTAAACCAAGAAAAGATTCTTTTCTTGTTTGCAGGTCGCTTTCATTGTGATGCATGGCGGAGGGGATTGCAACTATGGTTGAGGAAAGATTCGAATTCCGAAATTCCTATTCAAGGGATCTCTAGACCTAAGCTTAAACTGTATCAATGATTTGTACTGTGGCATTCCACTGACGCTGAAACTAAAAATACAATAAGATTAATTGGAGATTAAGCTCAAGCAGAAGCGTGAATTTCGATAGCAAAAAAGCGGCATCTTTTCATTGATATGGGCGGGAATTTGGCTCGGAAAGGAGCACAATATAGGAGCACAATGTAGCCGCACAATATAGCACCTAGTGACGCATACTTCAAGTTTTTTATGGAATACCACATTTAACAAGAAGTAGATTCAACAAGCTTAGGTGCAAATTGCGTTTTCACAATTTTGATCCCAAAACGAAGCAAGGCAGGGAAAAGGCTGTAATTGGCTTCAATAGACGTCCCCCAGATGTTTGCAACTTAAAACCACAAACAGCGATGATTTTGAGTTTCTCTGAAGACCTAAGCCACATTTCAGTACGAGTTTCTTCGCATTTTGTAGAACAGGCGTTGAAATGGCTGGATAGACCACCCAGCAACCAAGAAAATTGTGTGATCATCAAAAGATATACACAAAAGTAGAAGTGATCTTGGGAAGACAAGAAAAATGGTTATTGTCAACGTAGCAGCTCGCAAGATTCCTCGCTAATGCCCCACATTTGGAATCTTGAGTAAAATCCGGGGTAAATATATAAGATGCAGAAAAAGCCCAAATGACTGCAGAAATGGACACAGGAAAGCCAGGAAAACCCGAAGTTACCCATTTAGAAGATGTATATGGCTCTGACCAGTCCTCGTTCAAGGAAGATTTGAACAAAACGGCTTTCGTTTTAGAAGAAGCTAAAGAGGCCACCGATGCAGAGCACGACTTGACGTTCTCGGAGGCCGTAAAGTATCACAAAAAAGCCATTTTCTTCAGTATGATAATGAGCTTAACAATTGTTATGGAAGGTTATGATAATATCTTATTGACCAGTTTCTTTGGATATCCTTCGTTCCAAAAAAAGTACGGTGAATTGACAGAAAATGGAGATTATGAGTTAACAGGGCCTTGGCAAGTTGCTTTGGGGACTGCTCCATCAGTAGGAACAATTTTTGGCGTCTTCATCAATGGTATTTTGATTGAAAGGTTTGGCCACAGGTACACAGTAATGGGAGCCTTGATTTTAATGACGGCTTTTATCTCCATAACATTCACTGCTCAGAATATTACAATTTTGTTGATTGGTGCCATCTTTTGTGGAATTCCATGGGGTATTTTAGCTACTTTGTCGGCGCTGTACTCCAGTGAAGTTTGCCCCATGGCCCTTAGAGGGTATTTAACAGCATACATCAACATGTGTTGGGCTATAGGTCAATTTATTGCCGCTGGGGTTTTGCAAGGATTGGTCAGTAACACCACAGAATGGTCCTACCGTATTCCATTTGCCATTCAATGGGTTTGGCCAATTCCTCTTTTCGTATTGGCAGTTTTGGCGCCCGACTCACCATGGTGGTTAATAAGAAGAGGAAAGCACGAGGAGGCAGCCAAGTCTTTACGGAGGTTAAGTCACAAGGATGTCCACCACAAGATACCTAACCAGGTAAGTTTGATGATCCACACCAATGCATTGGAGATAGCTCAACATAAATCCACTCATCAACAAGAAAATGGGTTGAGAAGTTACCTTAAATGTTTCCAAGGAACAAACTTGAGAAGAACAGAAATCGTTTGTTTGACTTTCATGGGCCAAGTGTTGTCGGGTAGTTCGTTTGCATACAGTCCTAGTTATTTTTTCCGTCAGGCTGGATTGAATCCAGACGACGTCTACAAGTTGAACTTGGGTGTCACGGCCATCTCCTTTTCAGGCTGTATTTGTTCTTGGTTTTTGATCAACAGGTTTGGTCGTAGAAGCATTTATGTTATTGGGCTCTCCATATTGACCACTCTTTTATTGTTAATTGGTATTCTTGCAACTCCCGACCAGAGTACCAATCTTCAATGGGCACAGGCTGCTATCACCATTTTATGGGTAGCCACGTATGCCTCCACTATTGGCCCTTTGGCATTCACTATTGTATCAGAGATGAGTTCCACAAGATTGAGAGCCCAATCCATTGCTTTGGCCAGAAACGGTTACAACTTGGTGTCTTTGCTCTCCCACATAGTTGAGCCGTACTTGATTAATCCTGGTGAAGCTAACTTGAAGGGTAAAACTGCTTTCGTGTGGTTTGGAACTGCGTTGCCGACCTTAATATGGGTTTTTTTCAGATTGCCAGAAAGCAAGGATAGAACATACGAAGAATTGGATATTCTTTTCGAAAGAAGAGTATCTGCACGGAAGTTTTCGTCGACGAAAATGGACGAGATACCTGAAGTTGATGTTGAGATTAAGTAGGAATTACTAATGTACGAAGTGTGTTAGACCTTTATATGCAGAGGCTACTGTTGCTGAATAGGCAGCTTAGCTTCGATATAAAGTGTTTCACAGCCCACATATTAAAGTGACCTTAGCCATGGTGAAGATACACTGACAAGTTCTTGATACTAACAACCCAGTTTAGCTACAGTCTCGGCCTGCTTACGGATCTACGACTTTCGGTCTTGTCATTCGATCTAAAAATACAGCCTTGTCATTCTTATATAACTAATTACGGTAACCCCCACCTTTTGAGATCCGAACTAGTGGGTGAAAGATATTCAAATAATAACGATAGGAAGAGGGGTGTAGGAGGGGTCTCGTTATGTAACTCTTTCACGTATGTTACACAATGATGGTATTGAAGAAGTGTTGCGGGAATTTGCGAAGTGGAGTAGATAAGCAGCAGAGGCCCATAACAAACACAGGTGGTGATGATTTCTCGTGTTCCTGCGCCGTCTTGACGTCACGACTTGTCACCAACAAGCCATCTTGAGAGTCTCGGATTTGGTTGCAAAAGTGTGCAGGCACCTCCACAAGTATCGAAATACGACGGTTAGAGGGAAGCCAGCTATAACTTTGCAGCCAGAATCATATTAAATAAAATGTCAATGATGCGCCGAGTTGTACAGCAGGTAGGCACTGGAACAGGGTTTCGAGACAGGGTTGCTTTTTGAGAAGGCATTTTTTTTCGGCGAAATTACAGCACCCTGCTGGACTACGAGGTGTCTATGGTGACCCTAACAGGACGGGCACAAAAGTATCAAGAAGGAGTCAGCATTAAGCAGACCAGCCTGACATCTCATAAAACACGTCTTTCTAAAGTGGAGTAGAATGAGGGGGAGGGTGACGCTACATGAAGTATACTCAACACCAATTCGGTTAACCTGCAAAAGCGCCAGCCGGAACCAAGAAAAGAAAGTTTCCCGATTGAGGCTTCCACAGAAATTGTTAGATGGCTGCAAGATCGCTGTACCGCCGACACAATTGCGTGTGCCAAACCCGTATTGCCGGCATGCTAAAGAACCTATCCGAATCAAATTCCAGGTGGCATGCCTGAGCCAATGATGAAGGTGTATTCTTCTATAATGGTCATTGTGAGGGTTTCAATAGATGTCGTCGATAAAGGTGCTCACGTATTTGGTTCAGCAAGCTTCCTATTGTTGCAACCTTCGTATCTGTACAGTCTTAAAAAGCCATGCTTCGGCGGCCGTGTCTTGACCGCTCTTGAGCGTGACAAGAAGGGCCCTCAAGGCGGGAGTGTGTTCTATAAAATAATGGTTATGTGACTATCTTGACACCGTATCACTAATAAATTGAATGGTTATGCTACTTAAACACGAGCGGTATCTCGGCACTACACGATCGCTTTCATAAACTGCATTGTTGGAGCCGTAGCAATCACATATATGAAACCCAATAAGGCAACTGCACCTCAAATATTCCCGTGCTTACTCAGTAGCAGTTTGTGGTGCCATTTGGTCAAAGGATTAAAGCCGGAAATAAGGGCTTTGTGTTGACTAAGGTCCCTGACCCATACAAAATATTGAAAAGTCGGGGACCGCTAGTCCACACCGTCTAGCCTAATAGGTCCACTTCATGCATGGGCTTCACGTCTATGATGTAGCTTGAGCTCCGCCTTTCTGGATGACTATTCGTGTTTCGGGCACCTGTTAAACTCTATGCTGCCTATTTGGGTTAACCTGCAAATGAATCTCGATTGTTCCGGGCCTACTACAGTCGCATTTTATACGACTTTCCTTCTAAAGAACCTAGCACGGTGTCTAAGCCATGTATACTAACGTGTAGAGTTACTTAGCTAGCCCAACACATATCTAGCACGAAACTTTGGGCTCAAAGATCGTCAACTATCGTTTTCCCGAAGTATTCGGAAAATTTATAGTATATTTCAATGGTCTTGTTTCGCAAAATTTCTCGCTATCCCCCACATGCGACTTTGAGATTCGACCTTTACGACTTGAAAAATCTGGGGTAATGCCAAATTTTATGTATATATAACCACAATAAAATCCTTTTAAATTTGTCATAAGGAAACATATCCAACAATTTAACAATGGATATCACAAAGGAACACAAACCAGAGGTGGATCACCTCGAAGATGCTTTTGGTTCTGATCAGTCTTCGTTCAAACAAGATTTAGCGAAGACGGCTTTTGTCTTAGAAGAAGCCAAAGATGCTACCAATGCTGAACACGAAATGACCTTAAGCGAAGCTTTCAAATATCACAAAAAAGCCATTTTCTTCAGTATGGTGATGAGTTTGACCATTGTTATGGAAGGTTATGACAACATTTTGTTAACCAGTTTCTTTGGTTACCCATCGTTTCAAAAGAAATACGGTGAATTAACGGAAAACGGTGACTACCAGTTAACCGGTCCATGGCAAGTGGCGCTCGGATGTGGTCCTTCTGCTGGCGCTATGTTCGGGGTTTTTGCTAATGGGTTTTTGATCGAAAAGTTTGGTCACAGATATACCGCTATGTTCGGTTTGATATGGATGAGTGCTTTTATTGCTATTACCTTCACTGCTCAAACTGTAGGTATTCTTCTTGCTGGTGGTGTCTTGTGTTCTTTTGCATGGGGTATCTTTGCCAGTTTGGGTCCGACTTATTCCAGTGAAGTTTGTCCTTTAGCTCTTAGAGGTTATTTGACTGCTTACGTCAATATGTGTTGGGCTATCGGCCAATTTATTGCCGCTGGTGTTTTGCAAGGATTGGTCAGTAACACCACAGAATGGTCTTACCGTATTCCATTTGCCATCCAATGGGTTTGGCCTATTCCTCTCTTTATTTTAACCTTGATTGCTCCTGATTCTCCCTGGTGGCTCGTCAGAAAGGGCAAACACGAAGAAGCAAACAAAGCCTTGAAAAGGTTAAGTAACAAGGCGGTGCATCATAAGATTCCTAATCAAGTTAGTTTGATGATCCATACTAATGCCCTTGAAATTGCTCAAAACAAGTCTAAAAATCAACAAGAAAGTGGATGGAGAAGTTACATGAAATGTTTCCAAGGAACAAATTTAAGAAGAACCGAAATTGTGTGTGTCACCTTCATGGGTCAAGTCTTATCTGGTAGTTCTTTTGCTTACAGTCCTAGTTACTTTTTCAGTCAAGCTGGATTGAACCCAGATGATGTCTACAAGTTGAACTTGGGTGTCACTGCTATCTCATTCAGTGGTTGTATTTGTTCTTGGTTCCTCATTAGTAAATTTGGAAGAAGACCCATTTACGTCACCGGTTACTTCATTTTGACTTCCTTGTTATTATTAATTGGTATCTTAGCATCTCCTACACAAAAATCTGGTCTCCAATGGGCACAAGCTGCCATTACCATTTTATGGGTTGCAACCTATGCCTCCACTATCGGTCCTTTGGCTTTCACCATTGTGTCAGAAATGAGTGCAACCAGATTGAGAGCTCAATCTATTGCCTTGGCTAGAAATGCTTACAATGTGGTGTCTTTGATATCGAATGTTGTTGAACCTTACTTGATTAATCCTGGTGAGGCTAACTTGAAGGGTAAAACTGCTTTCGTGTGGTTTGCTACTGCATTACCAACTTTAATTTGGGCCTACTTCAGATTGCCAGAAAGTAAAGACAGAACATACGAAGAATTGGATATTCTTTTTGAAAGAAGAATTTCAGCTAGAAAATTCGCTAAGACAGATATTAGCGAAATCCCAGAAGCTGATATTGATCTTGATGAACCAAAAAACTGATCTCAACACTCAATAGGTTGTTTTAATAATGTATAAAAGTATGATTTATTTCAAGTCGAAAATTGATAATTTACATTTGCTATAAATTATGTATGTGCATCCAAAATATTCTCTACAACTCCGTCTACATCCAAATTGGAATACTTAGCATTCATTAAAACTTGAAGTAATTTCTTGATACCAATATTCAAAATCGGCAAAGATTTATCGCTCGCTTCGTAAATATACGACAACTTATTCAAAATTGTTTCTCTGGCGGTTTTGTCCATAAATTTGATATGGTTCATAATGACTTCGAGCTGAGTCAAATTTGTCAATGGTTTCATTTCAATGGTTTTTGTGAAACTATCCACCAAATTCATCGATTTCAAGATCAGATATTGCGATGTCGTAGCCAAAATTAATAATCTTCTGTTACCAGGAGGCTTTTTACTAATGTAGACCATAAGAAGTTGTAAAATGTCGTTAGAAAATCTAGGTCCGATTGGCACATAATTGATAATGGCCTCGATTTTATCGATGATCAAGATATTCAAAGGGGATTTATAGACATCTCTAAAGATGTTATCAATCGTATTGATTTTCATTAATTCATTCATACCAACAAGCGATTCACCGGACAAAATTTTGATGAACGGAAACTTGGATTCCAAAGCCAATTTGGATACCAAGGCTGTTTTACCAACACCGATTTTACCGTGGTAAAGCACACTGATTAGACGTTCGTTCTCTGAGTGAGAAACTTCATTGATGAACGAGTGTCCCACTTTTAAGAAACGACTAATGGAGTCATCAAATGGAATGATGTCGTAGGGGAAGTTTTCGTACAAGTTATCCTCATTAACACCGAATGCAGGTTTAACCTCATTCAAGGCCATCTCGAAATGAGACCAATTAAGCTTCATCTTGCTAATGGCATCGTCAACTTTTGCTAAACTATCGGACTTTGTGTAATTGTTAATAGCAAATGATGTTGCACTGTTAACCAAACCCTCTAATTCAGCACCAGTGAAATTCTTGGTTAATTTGGCTAATTTACCGAAATCGATGTCGTTATCCAACAAATCATTCGTTTTCATTTTCTTGGTGTGGATTAAAAGAATCTCATATCTACCTTTTTCATCGGGTAAACTAATTTCAATTTGGATTTCAAATCTACCCGGTCTTAACAAGGCATTATCAATTAAATCTAAACGATTGGTCATACCAATAATCAAAATGTTATTTAATTGATCCACACCGTCCATCTTGGCCAACAATTGATTCACGACGTTATCTCCAACACCAGTACCATCTGACTTGTTTTGACCTCTTTGTTTGAAAACACTATCTAATTCATCGAAAATGATGATATGCAAGCCAGAGCTTTCACCCTTTTGCTTATACTCTTGTTCTGCATCCTTGAATAAGTTACGAATATTTTCTTCAGAGGCACCCACGAATTTACTCAACATTTCAGGACCATTGACGATCTTTGGCTCCTTGACGTTCAACATCTTACCGATTTGTCTTGCAATCAAGGTCTTACCTGTACCCGGTGGACCATATAACAACAAACCCTTGACATGTCTAAGTCCCAACTTACTCACCAAATCAGGACTAATAATTCTGGATGCAAAAGCTCTACGGAAAATCTGTTGAAACTCTGTGTCTAAACCACCAATTCCTAAAGAATCTAATTTGAAATCGGGGTTGATGATTGGATTGGATCTAGGTTTATTGGATACTCTGGTTTTGCTGTGTTCATCCTTAATAAGATTAAGTATAGAATTTTCCCCGGGATAGAAGTTGACTTCTGACTGATTGATCAATATACCCTTGCAGCTAATATCACTGCTAAAGCCCTGTTCCACAGACTTTCCAGTCAAATCCATCAATTCGATCGAATTGATTAGCAACAGGTAGTAAACACCTTTGAAGTCCATCACTATTGGCTGTGTTGGTTGTAAAATCTGGTTGTTGTAGTTTGTCAAAAACTGCTGAATTAATGCGTTATGGTCAATTCCATTAGAATGTGCTTTGCTCTTCATTCTGAAGTCAATGAATACCTCGATCAGCTTAATGTAGATGAGATTATCTTGAAAGCTGTCTATCGAGAAGCTTTCAACCGTAACCAATTGATTCAAAGAGCTTTTGGTCCACAAACGCACTCCTCCAGCAAATCCCACTGTTCCGGGTTTCATTGAAGGTTCTTTTACAATCGAATAAATGAACAATCCGTCAACCTTGACATAGTTGACATTTGCTGGAACATCGTTAGGGTGAACAGCAAGCAAGTTGGCCACCACAATCGAATTGTTTGGACAATTATCAACACGCAACTGACGCTTGAAAGGAGTAGGCTGATTGTGGGTGATGGTTGGGTTACCAGGACCCGGGTTGTTGGATACTTTGTGGAATCCAAACTTCTCCATGATGTGTTAACGCGATTTTATTAGCGTGGCGAGAAAAAAATGTTTTTGGGTCCTTTAGAGGGGAGAGGTCCGCGCACACGGGCTGTGCTTGAGCCATTCTGGGTTTTGGAGATGGAGGCTTCTGGTAGAAGATGAATGATTCAGAACTTGAGAGTGAAATTTGGCACCATAACCAGACCTTCATAAGCGAAAGGGATTGTTTGTTTATTTAAAGAGGGCAGTATAGTGGAACACGGGGGGTCTTGTGGGCGATTGTGATCTGCTCGTGTCAAGAACATTTGTAGCGCTCTCAGAGCAATTTAAATCTATGGATGTAAGGGATTGAAACATGGAAACGCCTACGTATCCAGCTACATTTCAAGGTTGCACCCAATTGATAGAAACAGAAGCATCGGGCACGATATAACAATCCGACAGGCTCCACTCCAAAACACGCCAGCTTCAGCATGGCTCGAGGTCGGCGCAGGGCTGGTGCAAGGCCCGCACTGAACCGCGCTAAAATCGGCGGACTGCGTGAAGTATTAGACCTCCATCTGCCACATTACTCTACCTACATAGCAAAAATAATCGAAATACCTTGTTCAAGGGCGAAAATGGTCCCATTAAGGTATGATGCTCTCTACAAGAAATATTTGCTAACGAATGTACCCCCCAAAAATCCTTGTTTTTCGTGTAGGGGCCCTATAAACTGGGTGTCTCAAAAGCTTATGAGAAAGGGCGGCTATCTCAAACATAATTTTTGCAGTCAAAAATCACTGTGGCGCCCGACGTCGGGTTTGAGTAATTAGCGACGACGCACACGCCGCTCGTGGTAGAAAAGGCATGTGCAAGTCGCAGCCAGAACGACGCTGGTGCGAGCCTCGTCCCAAATAGGAATCGACATTAAAGATGACATAGTGGCCATTGATCGTGTTCGGAGACCTATTTGTGCACCGTTTCGGTACTAGACCAATGATCTGACTAATTGCACGCCATTTGCTTCCCAATCGCCACCACCTAACCGTTATTAGCAAGCACAACCTTGCCACATTATAAATCTGGTGCGCGCACGTCGGGCTCCGATTACAAACTCTTTTCCATTCTAGAATTCTAAAACAAGTATAAATACCCCTAAGTTCGTCGCAATTCGCTTCACATTAATTTTACTTGATTTTAATTATGGCTCCACAAATTCAAAAACCAGCTCCAGCATTTAAGAAAACCGCCGTTGTTGACGGTGTTTTCGAAGAAATCTCCTTAGAACAATACAAAGGTAAATGGGTCTTATTGGCTTTCATTCCATTGGCCTTCACCTTTGTCTGTCCTACTGAAATCATTGCCTACTCCGAAGCTATCAAGAAGTTCACTGAAAAGGAAACCGAAGTCTTGTTCGCTTCCACCGACTCTGAATACTCCTTGTTAGCCTGGACTAACGTTGCTAGAAAAGACGGTGGTTTAGGTCCAATTAACATTCCATTATTGGCCGACACCAACCACTCTTTGTCCAAGGACTACGGTGTCTTGTTGGAAGACGAAGGTATTGCTTTAAGAGGTATCTTCTTAATTGATCCAAAGGGTGTCTTGAGACAAATCACCATCAACGATTTGCCAGTCGGTAGATCCGTTGAAGAAAGTTTGAGATTAGTCGATGCTTTCCAATTCACCGAAAAATACGGTGAAGTTTGCCCAGCCAACTGGAAACCTGGTGAAGAAACCATTGACACTTCTGACGCCAAGAAGTACTTCGAAAAGGTTAACAAATAAATAGTTATAGAGTAGAAATATAGGAACACGATAGAATTACTGGCGGTGATGGGCGGACGCGATATCCGAGGTGGTGCCACACGAACGCCACAGCGGATCTGACCATCGCCGCGTCCAGAGCAATCCGGCATGGAAGGTGGACGCGGACGAAATCGGTTTGCTGGGAGTTCGCACCGTTTATCAGCCCGCAGTGCCGAACTTGGCGCCATGTTGGTGCGACTGGACCCGTTTGTACCGCCCTAGCGAATTCAGCGCTTTGAACCATGAACGACGTCTACTTCTATAAATATATAGTCACCAAACAGGTATTTTACAGGTCAAAGCACTGCTACGCGTTAGTGAACCTTAAGCCCTTGGTGGCGGGCCATGTTTTGTTGGTTCCGTACGACACCAGCATCAGAAGATTCAACGACTTGAACGAAGAACAATCCATCGATTACATGAAGAGCTTGCAACTAATCAGCAAATTCCTTATCTGGAACTACAAGGCCGATGCCATGAACATCTCCATTCAGGATGGACCCGAAAGTGGCCAATCAGTTCCTCATTTGCATACACATCTTCTTCCACGTCACAAGTCAGACAAATATAACGGCAACGATCAAATGTATAAGGATTTAGAGGTGGTAGATTATGTCAAGGAATTCGAACAAAGAAAAAGTGCCTTCAAGCAAGCTCCTAGGGTGTTCACGGAGGACGAAAGAGTCCCCAGAACCGAGGACGACATGCACAAGGAAACATTAGAGTACATCCAAAAGTTGAAGGAGTTTCAAGAGTTGAATAGAGCGTGAGAAAAAGTTGCGATTCTTCATACATCATGTCGGTAGACCAGCTTGATGAGATCCAGTGGAAAAACCCAGAATGGATCAACCAGTTTGGATTGCACACAGGTAACGTGCTAGATTACTTCAGCGAGTCGCCTTTCTATGACAGAACATCCAATAATCAGGTCATCAAGATGCAGTTTCAGTTCCAGCCTCCACCAGCAAATATCTCCACTCCGTTGGAATTCACAAAGTACTTCGAAAGCCGGTTGGTAGAGATGGTAGGAATAGAGTTTATTATTGCATATATCAGGGAGCCTGACTTTTGGATAATACGGAAGCAAAATAGACTTAATAAAGATAACGTGGAAATAATCAACGATTACTACATCATAGGTGCCAACGTGTATCAACTGCCTAAAGTATTGGACTTGGTATATTCAAGACTACTCAACTCGACGTTGATGATTAAAAGAGTGATGAATGGATTGAATGATATGGAAGCTTGTGCTATCTCCAACGAAGAATCCACCGTAGGTACAACTACGAACACTGGCTCCAACACCATCAACCCCAGCACGGTGGTGACTCCATACGTAGCGGCAGAGAAGCGTGATGTGTATTTGAGTAGCTTATTGAACGATGCTCTCAGGTGAAGTGGCGGAAGGAGCGACGAACCGGCTTGCGGAAGAAAAGAGAATGCCTAACGAATATTGCAAGAGGGCATCAGCAGGCTTCCTGGTACTTTTTGCTACTTTAGTTGCCAACATGATAATGCTGCTTTGTATGTTCGTTGCGCCAGCAAATCTTTGGTACGTCTTGTGTAGTAAACTTGTATATTAAATAAACCTAGATCAACTACAATTCATCTTTGACTTCTGACACTGTTTCCACAAGAGCAGCCTTTTCTTCTGCAGTCAACTCGACTTCACCAGTGCTACTGATCTTCAATTCCTTGATTGGCTTGTCTCCATAGCTGGTCTTGACCTTTTCCATGTAATCAACCACGTCAAAACCATCGAGGACTTTTCCGAAAACAACATGCTTACCGTTCAACCAGCTGGTAACCACAGTGGTAATGAAAAATTGAGATCCATTAGTGTTCTTACCAGAGTTGGCCATACTTAATCTGTATGGTCTGTCGTGTTTAAGCACGAAGTTTTCATCGTCGAATTTTCCACCGTAGATGGACTTACCACCATAACCCTTACCGGTTTCGTAATCACCACCTTGAATCATAAACTTAGGAATAATTCTGTGGAAGATAGAGTTGGTGTATTGGAATTCTGGGTCGGTGCTTAAAGTAATCTCTTTGAAGTTTTTAGCGGTTTTTGGCACTACAGTTCCGAACAATCCAATTGTGATTTTACCAATTGACTTGCCATCTTCAGTCACTTCAAAAAAGACCTTGTCGGTGATTGGAGGGTCTTCAGATAAGGCTCTACCGAAGTTGGAAAAGATAAATACAGCTGCTAGTAAAGCGAATAAATATTTCATCATAGCGTTGAAGATAAAATGCGATCGACGTGGCGTCAGAGATAGCTGCTACCCATCCAATCGGATCACGTGACCAATGAATACTTTTTTAAATTAACTATGTACATATTAAAACTCTCTTTCACCTTTGGCTTCGGCTTCCAATTCGTTCTTCTTGAAGTTTTCTTTTTCTTCGATCCTTTCTAATGCTCTTCTCTTTGCCTTGACTAATTTGGCTTTTCTTTCACCTCCGTTCTTCTTCTTACCTCGTTTGTGCTCTCTTAATGGCTCCAAGTCGTTTAAGAACTTGTGTTTCCATCTTAACATGTATCTTCTTGTGCTGACCTCTATACCAAGTTTTTTCAACTCCTTTCCGTCGCTGGCCAAAAACTTGTCCAAATCGTTCTCGAAGGTCTCCAAGTGCTCAACACAGTTTCTACCGATAAGTGTGAAAAAAGTCTCCAAGTCATGCACGTTCTCTTTCGTTCTTGTGGAGGTATTTGTTTTGAATGTCACTGGTGTGTAGTGAAAGCTTCTTACTGTGCTAAACACAGTTCTGGAAGGCCTTATTAGAGGCCTTATATTTTGAAATGCTTTAAACATGAATAAAAATTTTCAGCTCGCGAAATTTCTCTACTATAACTTTGAGAATACTCTTTAGATGAACTGATGGTGTAGTCGCAGAGATGGCGGAGATGATTGTTTACGCCCAATATTATCGAACAATAATGATGCTATGTATCTGACATGTGTATTTTCCACTACTCAATTCAATGATTTTTGAACGAATTAATATCTATTTGATCTACTATCTATGAATAACGTCTAAATGTGTGTTCTACTTAATCACTTCCTGGTGATTTACCTGGCGGAGCTTACCATATTCTCACCCTGTCCATTTGCACTATACCGCTCCAAACTTACACCAAGGTGTAGCCACCATCAACCCTTATGTCTGCACCCGTGGTGTAACTACTAGCATCACTGGCAAGATAAATGTATGCACCCACCAACTCATCTGCTTCTCCCTCTCTGCCCATAGGGGTCAATCCCCACCATCTAGCCCTATCGTCTGTAGGAACAGGGTCGGACAAGGCGGTGTTGGTGTAGCCTGGAGACACGGAATTACATCTGGCAAATGAGGCCCATTCGACTGCCAAAGATTTGGACAAGTGCATTACTGCTGCCTTACTCGTATTATACGCAGCTTTGTATTCCGGCACGTTAACTATGTGTGCAGACATCGACGCTGTGATGATGAAGGAGCCCTTGTTGGCCTCTTTGAAGTATTTACCCACGTATTTGGCGCAATAGAATACTCCATTGAGGTTGATGTTCATCATATCGTGCCAATCCTTAACTGTGGCACTGTCATCCACAACACGTCCTTTGTACCATGGCACCCCTGCATTGGCCACAAATATGTCCAAGGTGCCGAAATCGTCGAGAATTTCCTTCACTGCTAGCTCCACCATTTCAGGGTTGGTCACATCCATTTTATATGTCTTGGATTTGATTCCATATTGTTCTTCCAAAGATTTGGAAAACTCCCCACCGTCACTGGCATAGTCCAAGATTATCACATCGGCCCCGGCCTGTGCATATCCTGTGGCAATGGCTTTACCAATTCCACCTAATCCTCCTGTGATTGCAGATACCTTATTTTTTAACAGAAAACGCTCCATGATGTTACTACTAAGGTTTCTGGGTTTGGTGGGCACATTATTGTCCTCATCGGGACCTTTGATGAATGACTTGTATATTTTGCTTACTATGGACATTATAAATTTGGCAGCAACTTCACACGGCTGGTCACTTACCTTTATATCAAAAGACGCCCCGCCGGTGTTAGA
Organism: Yamadazyma endophytica; assembly: GCA_030571075.1. Taxonomy (NCBI): domain Eukaryota; kingdom Fungi; phylum Ascomycota; class Pichiomycetes; order Serinales; family Debaryomycetaceae; genus Yamadazyma; species Yamadazyma endophytica. The sequence continues at coordinate 726,820 of JAJLXA010000005.1, forward strand.
TATTTCTTCCGAAAATCTGGGGCAGTCGACCTAGGGAGCATTGCTCGGTCCGCAGAGCGGGACAATTCTGGCGACGTGCCCCACTTTTTGCACGGTTCGGTACAAGAATACGAGATGGGGCTCATAGTGCTCGAAGTTATTTAACTAAGCTTAGCTTCATTATCTTGGTTATTAGTTCCAAGCCTGTTGAGCTGGAAGGTCGACTCGCTTTCTAAACCTACGATTCCTCAAGCCTCTTAAGCAACAGCTCATCGAGCTGTTCCTGTTCCTGTTTGTAGCCTTCTCTTAATCTTTCACCGTTATAGTAACAGTATAAGGGAAATGGCACACCAAGAACCAACGCAATAATGGCACATAATGTGTTACCCCAGCCGTAATTGAGCTTTTCATACATCTGGTCAGCAAATAATGGGAATGCAAAGCCAAAAAGTGATCTGAATAAGGCTGCTGCTGCTACAGAAGAGGCAGCAAATCTGGGGTTCATATCAATTAAATAACCTTGACAGCATTGGAAGGCACAAATGAACCCGAAAGCGAAAATCCCTGATCCGATACCAGGCATGATCCAATGCAATTTCTTTTGAGCTGACCATCCATACCAAACCAAACCAATTGGTATGACAATCCCCACGACAAATAGACATGGCAATTTGTATTCCGGTTTAGGGACTCCATCGTTTTTCCGTGTCAACCTATTGTAGGTTTTTCCGATTACGTAGGTCCAGAATATAATTCCTAAGGTAAAGCCAACACCCATTGGAATGTACATGAGCCCAACAATGCTTTTGCTGAATCCATACGTCTGGCCAAAGACTTTAGGAAAAGTAACAATCAATAAGTACATAAATCCGTAAACAAAAGCAAGGAATGATCCTAAGCCAATCACCATCAAATTGGTGAAAAGCAATTTTATGGGTCTGATCATAGTCATAGCCATTCGTTCCCAAAAACTCTGCTCTGTGATCTCGTAAATAGTATGCAAATTAGCGTTCCCCGTCTGTTTACGAAGTGCTTTGGCTTTGTTTTTTAATAACTTTGGAGAGTAAGTCTCTTTGAAGAATAATAATCCAGCAACAGCGATAAAGCCATTGAATATACTCAAAACATAAAAGACCCACCTCCAATCCTTGTGCTCCACTATAAATCCTGCAATGACCGGTGCAATCACAGGCCCTAACAACGGTGCTAAGGTGAACCCGGCTAATGCAACGTTTCTTGATTTCGTTTCAAAGAGATCGCTTATGACACCTGCCCCTACATTCAAAGGCGAGGAACCAAAAAGACCCCCTATGAACCGAAACACCATCATTTGAGTAGTGGTTTTACTAAGACCACATCCCAAATTGAAAAAAAAACTAAACCAGATGGAACAGTCTAGTATGGGCTTTCTCCCTATGTAATCAAATTCACTTAAAGGTGAAATAAGAAGTGGACCTATGGCCCATGCAAGTATCTGTATCGATACAATCATTGATGCTATTATTGAGTTGGTAATGCTAAATTCGTGTGATATGTCAGTGACAGCTGGCGACAACATTGACGAGCTCATCGGACTAACTAATGCATATAGGGAAACGAACCCTAAAAGATATACTTTTTTGGACAACGGCCAATTTCTAGGGTCTTCGGGATCTTGGAAATCCCAAACCACAAGTTCAGGGTCTATTATACCATAATCCTCTCCATCTAAAGGCAAACCAGTTTCGGGCAATTTGAACGGTATCGGTTGACCCACTTGCAAATCTTCCTTCAACTCACCCACCAAATCTTTTCTTGTTTGCTTACGTTGCAATTCTATTTGCAGCTCGTTCAAATCACCATAGATTTCCTTTACCGAGTATTGGGAACTTTTACTTTGAACAGACTCTGCAAACGATGGCCTTTCTTTGGCCTCTATTGCTGTTGGTATCACTGTAGACAGATCAGAAACATCCGATGCTTCCTTAGAAACTTCTGACGATCTAGTCGTTGCAATCGAAAGAGACATGTTGATCAATTTTAGAAATAAAGAGATTTTTTTGCTTATATTTATGGCATCAAGTGGCTACTCCGAAACTTCAAATCAAAAATGGCTGCAAAATTTTTTTTGCAGCAATTCGGTTATAGGTGGGGCCGACCTTAGGGTCGAACGGCTTTTGCGTGTGCGAATCATTTCCAGGTGGGCTTCCATGGGGAAATCCATCATATTGGGGGAGAACCGAAACTGATATACACAATTGGTCTTGTTCACTCCACTGATATGATTAGTTAAATACAACGTATCATTCCAAGTCACTTTTGTTTTGAGCTTAATTTAATTGAACCTCTGTGGAAAAAGTTATAAACCTTTAAAGTCAACATCCCCTGCTCGAAGTGGAGTTCAATCGGACTACATGGCTTTCCAGTAATACTGTATATAATTAATGAATAAAACTAAACTAAGACGACAATGAAATAAAAAAATAAACTTCTGTGACGACTACGTAGTCTCTAATCGTCGTACTTGACCACACCTCCCTTGCTCTCGGCGTAAGCCACACAATACTTGTTAGCAGCAATCTCACTACACCTTTCGTTCAATTGATGGCCTTTCAAATTGTACGAATCGTCGGATGCAACGACTGTTTCTTCATCGAACAATGATTTTATGCCTAAAATATAATTGAGTAAGCCCTTGATATGCACTATACTAACATCGCTGTCAGCCGATGACAATGTCACGCCCATGAAATCATTGAAAGAAATAGGGTAGCTTATGCTATTCTCATCTCTTTTGTTGATCTTGGAAACCTGGTGAGCTTTTTTGTCGGACAATTCGTCGTTTGTAGGAATCTTGTCAAAGTACTTTCTCGAATAATGTACACCATCCTTCACAATCGATTCAATTTCCCAATAAGCAATAGAGTTGGGGATCAAAACATTTCTTAAGGATGCATCACAGACCGATTTCTCATCGTTGTCTTCGACTAAGTTACCGTCATCATCGAATTTAGGAATTGTCCATTTTTGTATAATAGCATTGAAGTCAATAAAGTCAGACACATCACCCATCTTATAATAGAATTTATTAGTCTCTTTGTTGTAGTCCTCTATCAATATAATCAAATTTGGTCTGTATAAACTTTCACCACAACCACACTTGGTTAGATGAGTTCTTGCCCAGCCAACATACACTTGACGGCTCGCAGGGAGCTTAATATATTCCTTGATGTGATCAGGAATCATATCATCCAATGGCAAAGGCTGTAACTGTGAGCCACCTCTTAATGGACCGTAATTGTCAATGTCTTCCTTGGGGACTTTTTGTATGAAGTGACAGTTACCAGTTTTGATTTCACATTGAACAACTTCCAAAGGAGTTATACTGTAAACAAAATTGATCAATTCTTCGTTGTTGACGTTCTTGGAGAAGAATGGAGTCCAATTTTTCTCGATGTTGGCGTACGGTTCGTCAGTCTTCTTCAACATTTTAAGATCGTTAGAAAAAGGCAAGAACGAGTGCATGACTCTTTTCACGATTTGTAAAGATTTCATATTGAACACAATCAAGGGCTCCTCGTAGCCGAATTTAGGATGAATTCTCTTTAAGATTCTAGGATCCTCTGGACCCCAGTAATATTTGTTGTTCTCAGTTTGCATCAAGTAATCAAATGGAATTGGTAACAACGAAGGGAACGACATTTCTCTGTAAGCAACAGTACTGTCTAACACAACCAGACTAATTGAACCATCCCCATTAATCACGTTACGAACAAGCGTCTGCTCGTAGGGGATCTCCAAAGTTTCAGTAATCTCTTCCCACTTTTCGTTGTAAATTTGAACATAAAGAAAACTGGCAAACCCTTTGTTAGGTATACCAACAGGAGAATAGATCAATCTACTTACCAAAAAGTGGACCTTCAATTCATTAAGCCACACAGAGGACCCGGCGAATCTGAACCATTGTTTATCTCTTGGAATATTTGGGTTGAATTCACTTTCTGCCTTTTCAACAAGCTTCTTATATGCCTCGTTTTCTGACAACTTCTCCAATAAAACTTCGAAATCAGCCGGCAACAACCTTTGTTCACTTAAAAAGATATCACTTTCGTATGCGATCGCTTCACAAACTTTATCCGTGTCAAATTCAAAGCCGTCAGGTTTTCCTTTGATCTCATTGATCGGATCTGTAAACGTCACAAGCGTGTCTTTTTTGTAAAGTTCACTCTTTGTCATGAAATCACTCAAGGGAAAGTTAAAAGGGGCAGGCTCCTTGTTGGAATTACCCTTCATATACGGAACCATATTAAGTAGACTTCCCGCCTGTTTTGGGTTCTCTACGTTTGAAGAAGGATTCACATGCAATGGAAGAGAGTCAAACTTGATATCCTGCCTTATAAATAAGAGCAATATCACTGTTATGACAGCAACTACCACCACAAGTATTCTAAAGTACTTCTTACTATGCATGAAAATTTTCGAACGGGCGCGAGATTTGAAACACGTAAATCTTCGATATGGGAAAAATACATTGTTAGAAGAAATGTTGATTCTCTTTGAAGCATCTTCTTGGTGTTTTAAGAAGGGCGTATTCAGACCGATAATCACACCCCTGATCCTGCCAGTTTGAGGGAACTGGCAAATTGGAGACCTCTATTATCTATGTCTTCAAATGTCGTATCGCAGTGGTTCAGAAGCTGCAGGACTTGACGTAACGTACTATTAAGCCTCGCGACTAATATGGATATCATTCAGGTACGGTTTCCGTTTTTTAAGTGCTTTCGCTTTAATCCAACCTTAAAACGTAGGAGTTGGTTCCGGAAACAACTCAAAAACCAAAGGATAATAGAGCTATTTTTACATTAGTATACATGTTAGATTTACAAGAGTTAACCCTTTGCTTTCATCAATGATTCTTCGATCCAGTCGATGGAGCTTTCGACCTCATTGATATCCATACCACAACAAAGCGAAATCAACTTTCTATATTTGTTCAACTTGTCGTCAACAATTTTATCATCAGACGCATTCTTTTCCTTGTTGACTAGCGGTACGTTTGGTGCCACCTTAGTAAAAGTGTCTACGTTCTTACGATACTTGAATATTTCTTTCTGAAGGTGTAAAGCCAACAAAAACTTGTCGTTATCGTCCACTATTCCTGGCTTGCTGCTGTTAGAAGCTTCAATAAGCTTTTTGTTGATCAATTTGCTATAGTTCGCTTTAAATAGTTTCAACTTTTTACTGACTTTATCTAGTTTTTGAACCACTTGAAATGTTAGATCATTGACCAACCTATTGATTTCATCCTGTATGATACGATCTCTGGCAATGTCAATTACCTCCAATTCATTCTCAGTATCCTTGATCAAATAATCGAGTTTGAAAATCTTAAGAATCAATTTTTGTTCCACTAATTTAAAATTCATTAATTTACCGCTGATGTTGATAAGCTTTAAGATCTTTTCGTCTTTTTCCGACAATTCTTTATCGATAGCGTACTGTAGTTCCGTCAACTTTTCGGCGATCGAATTCGACGTAGAATTTGTTAAATTGACCGTCATTTTGCTATAATACAATTGACTCTCGAAACTCTGCACATTGAATGATTTCGTAATAACGTTGCTTTGGTCCTCTACTTTGATACTTTGACCTGGAGTTTGAGGCACATGAACCTTGGATTCCTGGCTATTCTCATCGTTATTTTCTAGTTTTAATACAAAATTATGAGATGCCAAATATTCTTCAGCAGTATAATTTACCAAGTTACGTATTTCCAAATTGATATATCTGTGATAATTGATGAAAACTTTGATGAGCTTCTTATTTAAATTGTATGCAATTAAGTGGAAAGCTGTATTACCATCAGCATCCTGATAATTTATAAATTTTTTGATCAATTGGTTCAGATTTTCATCATTGTTGTTGAACTCTTGGAACTCTATGATTTTGGTGAACAAACACTCGACATAATACCTTGCGACTCTTTCTTTATTTTTCATATAATTGTTGAGTTGGTTCTCGTCATGCCCGTTAAAGCTACCCTCTACCACTTGTGGTGGCAGGACAGATAAAGCTATATGGTGCAAAACAGTCTTGTTGTAGTTATCTACACTTAGTACCGAGTCGAATAGTATATCTAGCAAGTTTGGAAAATTCTTCAACTGATAACTGTTGCTAAATTTAATTAAAAACATTAAAGGTGTTTCTCCGTTTCCGTTTTTCACATTGGAATTGATCAAATTAGGAAACGTCTGCAACAAGAACTCTATGATTGTGTAGTTAGCCATAGAACATGCCCAGTGGAATATGGTATTTCCATCATTATCGATAGGCTGATTGACATTGATTTTCGAAATTGGTTGTGGAGGGTTCAACAAAATCTTTGGGATCACCGTATCCTTAATCTTCTTGGGTGGTGCTTGAGCCTGCAGTGTTGTTGCAGGGTTAACATGAGATGTATGCGCCAACTCGTGTTCGTTCTGTGTTTGTGATGCCTGGTTGTCCTCCAAGAAGAAATTCAAAAGATTCGTAAAATACTCAGAATATATCAGATCATCCTTGAATGATTGGAGCAGGTTGTTTTGAAGGGGATGGTGATATTGAGAGAGACCATATGGATCCTGATGATAGCCTCTTGAACCCATTCTAGCAGCGTATCCCAAATTTCTATCGAAAGAGTTTCGTGGGGTACCAAATAATTCTCTCCCAGTCATGAAATGGTCATCTTCGTCATCTTCCTCGTCATCTTCATTCGCCATATCATCACTGGTGTTATGTGCTAACTCTATGTCATTTTCAGAAATCTTGGGTTTTCTATCCACATCTTTGAATGTATCTTGACGTTGCAATATAGGCGTAGTATCATTATGCTTTAAAGTAGGGACTCTTTTAGGCCTTCCTCTTTTCTTAGGGGGCTCATTCAATGAGTTTGTAGATTTAGACTTCCTTGCTACTGCTACATCTGAGTTCATTCTTGCCGCTACATTTGATGCCGAAGCGTGGTTATGCTTGGGTGCTGGTGGTGGTGTAGCGGACTTGCCTTCAATGTATTGAAAATCGAAAATCGGCTTCAAAGTCTCATACACGCCAAATGACTTGGCCAATTCTTCGCCCAAGTTCAAAGGAACGTATGTTCCTTGATATTTACCGTATCCCCCTTGAACCTTTTCATGTATTCCCGTTTGCACATCTTTTTCTAATATTCTGGTTCTCTTTGCCTTGGGGTACTTTGCGATTTTCAAAATGTGGGTAGCATTAATCCATGAGTCCTTCTTTCGTCTCATTATAGGACCTTCCAGCGTTACAAATTCAAATACTGGGACATTGGAGTAAGTAGCTGAATAAATTTGTTTAGACATGCTGGTGTAGCGTTGTGCGAACGAGCGAGGTAATTTAATGCGAACAAGAGAGAATGCACTTGTTGAGAAGAGAAGCTAAATTGGAAGTGATTAAAGACGGCGCTGCTTCAATTGAAATAGCAGTTGACTGAAGTGGGCATATAACGGTCGTATCCCAAAACCGGCATAAGATAAAGACAAAATAGAGTAAGGGAGCAAAGACTCACAAATGAAACGATCCTAGTATGGAAAATAAGGAAATTATGCGAGAATGACAGGAACAATGAGCATGCTTTAATAAGAGGAAAATAATACTTGATTTTCCTAATCTACAATTATACATATGTGTATTCAGGCGAATTGGCAATGAGGAGAATCCCCCGATTGTATGGAGTAATCAGCATACTTGACGAAGAGCTCCTGCACTGACTCTAAATTCTATGCAATGTCTATAATACACGAGATTCTATCTCGAACTGTTCCATAGCACAATACAGCACAATCGGTACACCAAAAATATTAACAGGATTGTTAGGATAACCCCCAAATAACTGAAATATATGTTAACTGATCTCAATGACCCGGTGGCGCTCTGCTCCTCTGTTAGAGGAATGGAAACAACATTGTCAGCGGCGGTGTAGCAAATGTTTCTTCTCTTGATCAACTGGCAATCATCAAAGTCGATTTCACGTTTTAATATGGCCTTCCCTAATAAGATGTTGGTGTACTGTTGCAATGAAGGGTCAAATGTCTTGAATGCTGTGTCGAGAATTACCGACTCCTTTTCGATGCCAGAGGTTATCTTTTCTATTTTCTTCAATTGTTTAATGATCAGTGGGTCTAACGTTTGTATGGATGACAAATGGTCCGCTATCGTGCTTAGACGGAAATAATACAAGGCCTTTTTCAAGCTGTTTATAATCACCTGCGTTTGGCTTAATAAATAAGGTATCAACAACTTTTTCAAGTTATTGAAATTTTCGAAAAACAAAGTCACACAATTCAAGTTCTTGTAAATTTTTTCAAACTCAAATAAGGTCAATTCTAAGATATTTTCACTGACAACTTTAACGTTCTGTTCGTATTTCTTATACTGCCAAGTATTGATTTTTCTGATCAAATTGGCATCATCCAAGTCTCCAAATATATCGTTCATTTTTCTCTCCAAAACATCTATGTCTTGCTTGGTGTTATGTGTAAGCGACGTTATGTCGTCGTAATTGGGTATTTTATTTAGAAGCGTATCGTAGATGGTGATTATATCATCAAATAAATGGACTATTTTTTTGACATTAATGAGATAGTTGAAGGTAGCGTTATTTAAACAGAACTTGAAAAGGTTTTTATGCGTGAGTACCAACTGTTCCTCTTCAGGCGATAGGGTTTTCTTGTCCAAATCTATCTTCCTATCACCTATTGAATATGTCATTAATTGGAAAAATGCATCGCGCACTTTACTTAAGGTTTCTAAAGCAACACAATTGAATGGGAGTCTTTAGCTTATTCAGAAGCGACAAAGTCTCCATCGAGAAGTTTGAAGCAGAATTGAATGTGTTGAACAATCAAATCAACAAGAAGACACATCACATCACCCGCCTCAATGCTTTGAAAAAATCCATTATCGAATTTATCATTTCTTACGGAACTATCATTTATGTTGTAATAGTCAGTTACGCCTACCTCAAACTACCCAATAATGATGTAAAGATGAATGCTATCAAGTTCTTTGTGATTAACCAACTGCGCCAGTACATTACCTTGTTAATTGGATATCCTGTTGTTTGTGCTGTGTTGGCCAAATCGGTGATGATTCTGATTAATTATTTGGTAAATTCCAGACAATCCCAAGTTCAAGCCATGAAAAAGAAACAAAGGGATAAAATAGCCGAATTGAAGAAGGCAACCAATTTCAACACCACTAATGAATTGTTGAGTAAGTACGGCGAAGGCGAAATTACCGGTTCTACTATGCCTCAGGCCAAATCACAAGGCAAAGGCAACCCACAACCACAGAACAACCTTATGCCAGTAAAGGACGCCATGAGGGCACCTGTGGCGCCTTCAGGAAGCATAAATACTGCAAATAATTCCAACCAATTGAACAAAGCAACCGGGGCAATGCAGAAAGGGTCCCCAGACGAACAAGTTGCAATTGCATCCAGGCCACGTGATAGCGCCCCCACCAGAAAGCCCATTTCTGACAGGTTATTGGACCTTTTAGTTGGTTCGGAGGACGACTCAATAGAGAACAGGTATGCTTTGATTTGTAAGAATTGCTTCAACCATTGTGGACTAGCACCACCAGGTGTGAAAGACCCATTCACTATCAAATATGTGTGTCCATTCTGCAAAGCCTTCAACGGCAGAGTTTCGGAGCAGGATAATGAGGATTTAGAAGAAATGGCCATTCCGGAGCCAACCCTTGAAGAGAAAGAGAAGAATGCTAATGACCATGACGAAGAAACATCCATTGAACACAAGGCTTCCACTCCACCGCCTCAAAAGAAAACTCCTTCCCCTATACCGTCACCTTCTTTATAAGTATATGTACATTAATAAACTATACCTAAGACAATTCCATGATAGCATTGACCATGTCACCACCGTGTTTCTTCAAAGCTTTAGCGGCTTGAGCTCTGGATTTTTGGGTTTGTTCAACAATGATGTCAATGTCGTTTTGGTCTAAACCGGTTTCGTCGACTTCCTCGTCATCTTCCTTGATTTCTTCCAAAGTGGCTTTTTCCAAGTCAGCAGTGATGGCTTCTGGAGATTTGTCGTGTTCGTGTTCGTGGTCATGATCATGGTCATGGTCATGGTCATGTTCACCAGCGGCAGCAGCAGCAGCGGCTTGTTCAGCGTATCTTTGGTTCAAGTCGTCAACTTTAGCCTCACCGAAAACAACGTAGGTTCCTGATGGGGACTTGTAGACATCTGGATTGTCAATAGCGTAAATCAAGTTACCTCTTTGTTTAAAGGTAACTCTGGTGATACCTTTAACTTGCTTCAAACCTAACTTCTTGATGGAGTCTCTGGCTTTCTTTTCGTTCTTGGAGATAACGATGTTGGCACCTTCTGGGATTTGTTCAGCGGACATTGTGATTTTACTGTTGAGTGAAAAATTTGAAAAATCTCTCGAAAGTTGTCGAGCAAATTGGCCGAGTCGTGTCTCTGGTATATTTTTTCACGTCAGATTTATTTCCCACTGCGTCACGTGGGGCCCGAACGGAGGTTTGGCCCAGATCTGAACCGCGAGTTGGTACGTCACACCCGCATTCGCCCTAGACACATCTGTTTGCTCGGCCGGAACTTATAATAACCGCTAATGCCGTTCCTTGAATGCGCAGTATAGAAATTATATAATCATTTATTCCCTTTTCAATTTCTTCTTTTATCAATACTAGTCTTAGATATTGAAGCAAATACTCTTTCATCTCGCAAATGGATCTGGAAAAATTGGGTCTAGACAATCCAGAGTTGGAGAAACTGCCAGCAGATACTGAAAAGTACCCTGGGGTAGACGGCCTGGTTGACACATCTCAGAATAACAACCTGAGAACCGCCAAAGAAATGATAGATGCTACTCCTCCTGACTTCACGCAGAAAGTGCAGAGGTTTTTTTACAATAAGGGTATTGGACTGATGCCCAAATACATGAAGGATATATATTTTGAAACTCCTAGATATATCTATGTGAATAATGAGTTACCCAGCTACATGCAAGATGCTAACGGTTATCCTGTGTTGCAGTATCTGAAAAACAAGATTAGAACTACAAAGTACACCATTTTGAGTTTTTTACCTAAAAATTTGCTTTTTCAATTCAGAAATGCTGCAAACACTTATTTCCTTATTTTGATCATTTTGGGGGCTTTTCAAATTTTCGGTGTTGAAAGTCCTGGTTTGGCAGCAGTACCTTTGATTGTTATCGTGGCAATTACCGCAGCGAGAGATGCTTTTGAAGATTACAGGAGAGGATCCAGTGATTCTGAATTGAATAATTCTCCCATCCACCTTCTTAAAGGTATACACAATGTGAACGTGGAAAAGGACCACATAGGTAACTGGAGAAGATTCAAGAAGTTTTGTACAAGAAGCAATCGTAAGGTATTCAAAGGAATCAAAAAGGCTGCTATTATGGTTTTTGCTAAAAAGGAAACTAAACAAAAGTTCATACGAGAAGAACATCAAGATGATTTAGCATTGCGTAGAACTTCGACTGTTGTTTCTGATCGTTCCTTATTTAGCGAGAATCCAAGGATGTCATCTCAAAGTGAAAGAAATGGCAGACCTTCCAAGCAATTTTCCGTCAAGCCTAAAGACATCGCTCACTCGCTTATTAATCCTACATTGATCGAGCAAAATAGAGACGCTGATGTTTCATTTAAGAGCAAACGTTGGAAAGATGTCTGTGTGGGTGATTTCATAAGGGTAAGGGCAAATGAGGAAGTACCTGCAGATATTGTCATTGTGTCTACCTCCGATATTGAAGGTAACTGCTTTATCGAAACGAAAAATTTGGATGGTGAGACAAATTTGAAAAACAAAAAAGCTCTCGAATGTGGTGGCTTTAACCATTTGAAGCATTCTCGTGATTTGGCTAATACCAAGTTTTGGATTGAATGCGATCCTCCTAATTCACAATTATATTCCTTCAAGGGTGCTATACATTATGAGGATTATGATAAAGAGGGAAATCTTGTCAACCCGGACGAGAAAGAAAGTATTAACAATGACAACGTGCTTTTAAGAGGATCTACTTTACGTAACACTAAATGGGTGATTGGTGTTGTAGTTTACACCGGTTCTGAATCCAAGATCATGCTTAATTCTGGTATCACACCCACAAAGGTCCTGAGAATTTCGAGCGAATTGAACATATCGGTCTTTATAAATTTTGCACTTTTATTTATTCTTTGCTTTGTATCAGCTGTGGTGAATGGTGTGTTTTACGACAAAGACGATACATCTCGTGTATTCTATGAATTCAAAGCTTATGGTTCCACTCCTGCTGTCAACGCAATCATTTGTTTTTTTGTGATGGTTATTATTTATCAATCGCTTGTGCCAATTTCCTTATATGTCTCCATTGAAATTATCAAGACTTGTCAAGCATTTTTTATCTTCTCTGATATCAAAATGTATTATGAGAAGCTTGATTTTCCATGCGTGCCTAAATCATGGAACATTTCAGATGATTTAGGTCAAATTGAGTACGTTTTTAGTGATAAAACTGGTACTTTGACTCAAAACGTTATGGAATTCAAGAAATGTACAATCAATGGAAAGCAATATGGTCTTGCTTACACTGAAGCTAAACAAGGTTTAGATAAACGTAATGGCGTAGATGTGCTTAAAGAACAAGAAGTTTGGAAAACCAAGATTTCCCAAGATCGTGAACTTATGATTCAAAGTCTCGGAAAGTATGCATCCTCAGATCAATTCAGAGAAGAGGCATTGACATTTGTTTCAAACGATTATTGCGATGATACTATTGTACCTGAAGTAAAAGACACAGCACAAAAACAAGCAAACGAAACCTTCATGTTAGCCTTAGCATTGTGTCATACGGTTATGACTGAAACTAATGCTACTGATGATAGTCTTCGTGACTTTAAAGCTGAGTCTCCAGATGAAGCTGCATTAGTAGCAGTTGCTAGGGATTTGGGTATTGTTTTCAAACAACGTCAACGTAACGTTTTGTTCCTTGAGGTTTATGGGCAAGAACAGCGTTTTGAACTTCTTGAAACTATTTCTTTTTCTTCTGCTAGAAAGAGAATGTCATGTTTCATCAAAACGCCTGATGACCGTATTTTGCTCATTTGTAAAGGTGCTGATAACGTTATTTATCAACGTCTTGATAAGAGTGCAAACTCTTCTAATGTTTTGTCAAAAACTGCATTGCACCTTGAAGATTTTGCAAAAGAAGGTTTGAGAACTCTTTGTATTGCACAAAGAGAGATCGACCAATCCTTTTTCGATCGTTGGGTTCGTAAGTACAGAGATGTCAAAGCGTCGATCGAGGACTCGAGAGAAGACTTGTTAGCACAGCTAGACGATGAAGCTGAGCAAGGTTTAACGTTATTGGGAGGAACTGCTATTGAAGATAGATTACAACAAGGTGTACCTGATTCTATTTCCATTTTATCTCAAGCTGGTGTTAAGTTGTGGGTTTTGACAGGTGATAGAATTGAAACTGCCATCAACATTGGATTCTCGTGTAATTTGTTGAACAATGATATGAAATTATTCGTGGTGAGACCGGAAGAAGGCAACGAAGAAGATATGGAGCATATAGACAAACTCGTTTCCGAATATTTATCTACATTCGTAGATGGCGGTGATGTCTCTAATGCCGCAGTTGATGCATTGATGCTTGAAGCAATAAAAGATCACTCTACTCCCACATCAAATGTTGCTTTGATCATAGATGGGGCTGCTTTAACTCACGTTTTTGAAGAAGATATGGATGGAAAAGTTGACGAAAAACACTTATACCTTCGTAAAAAGTTTCTTTTACTCGGTAAGCAATGTAAGTCTGTTATATGCTGCAGAGTATCACCTGCTCAAAAGGCTCAAGTAGTAAAGCTTGTCAAAAAAGAGCTTTCGGTAATGACTTTAGCCATTGGTGATGGTGCAAACGATGTTGCTATGATTCAAGCATCTAATGTTGGTGTAGGTATCGCAGGTGAAGAAGGTAGACAAGCCGTCATGTCTTCTGACTATGCTATAGGTCAATTCAGATTCTTGACCAGGTTACTCTTGGTCCACGGGAGATGGTCCTACAAACGTTTAGCTGAAATGGTTCCATGTTTTTTCTATAAGAATGTTGTGTTCACCTTGACATGTTTCTGGTATGGTATTTACAATGATTTCGATGGGTCCTATCTTTTCGAATACACCTTTTTGATGTTCTATAACTTGGCTTTTACATCCTTGCCAATTATCTTTTTGGCAGTTTTTGATCAGGATGTTTCCGATACAATCTCCTTGTTGGTACCACAGTTGTATAGAAGCGGTATCTTAAGACAAGAATGGTCACAATCCAAATTTGTATGGTATATGCTTGATGGTCTTTATCAATCTGTGGTATCATATTTCTTTACATACTTGACTTTTAGATTGTCCTTCCAAAATCCGCAAGGTATGAGTGTTGACCATAGATTTTGGCAGGGTGTGGTTTGTGTTGCCATTTCTGTTATTTCCTGTGATCTCTACGTCTTGTTGAAACAATATAGATGGGATTGGTTAAGTGTGTTATTCAACGCCATCTCCATAGTATTGGTATTTTTCTGGGCTGGAGTCTGGAGTTGCAGAACTTATGCAGGTGAATTTTATAAAGCAGGTGCTCAGGTTATGGGCACATTGAACTTATGGTGTGCTATCTTCATTGGATGTATTGTCTGTTTGTTACCAAGATTCACACACGATTTCTTGAAGAGAAACTTCGTACCTCGGGATATCGATATAGTAAGAGAGCAAATTAGAAGAGGAGAATTCGATGAATATCCACAACATGGCTACGACCCTACTAATGCTGAAGATCTTGAAAAGTATAGATTATTAAAGGAACTTTATGAAAAAGATCCTGATGCTTTGGCCAGGCTTGAAAAGGATATAAGCTCTGAAAATGCGTCATCAGCTGAATCAACACCCTCAGATAATGGTGCTATCACAAGAACTTTTAAAAGCATAAGAAGAAGGGCAACCACGCTACAAAGGTCAAGAAAGAACACTGTAAGCGAAGACTTTTTGAACACATTTCAAAAACCAATCGATTTGGATAAATTAAGGTTGCAAATGATTAAAAATGGAGAATTGAAAACCGGGGCAAATGGTGGGAATTTGACAAGAATCAGTACCACTCACGAGTTGCCCGGTTTGACCCAGGCAGAAACTTTAATTAGTTACCACACACGTACTAGTATAAACTTTGATAGACGCTGAATCTTCGCCGGGTTAATAATTATAATGTATGAATAGAAAGACGTTAGTAAATTGTTGCGCCCTAACACCAACCTCTTCAAAAATGTGCGCGGACTACTTGCTCAGTATGTTCAATTTTTCATTACTTGCATCTAATGCAGCCTCATTTAGAGCTTCTATATTAAGCTTTGATGGTAGTATAACTATACTTGCGGATCCAAGATGGGATGGTAAAGACCATAATGATATAAATTTCATCGAAGACACCTTGAAGAACACAAATTTGATTCTTTTATCGCACTCCACACCAGAGTTTATTAGTGGATACATGATGATGTGTTTGAAGTTTCCACAGCTAATGGACCAAGTAAAGGTGTATTCTACGTCTCCCATCACACAACTAGGAAGAGTTGCCACAATTGAATTCTATAGATCTTTGGGTATCATAGGTCCTTTGAAGGATGCGCTTCTTGAAGTCAGTGATGTTGACGACTGGTTTGATAAGATAATCACATTGAAATACTTTCAGGCAACAAATATAGTTGAAAGCATAGTCATCACACCGTATAATTCTGGTCATACATTGGGGGGCTGCTTTTGGCTCATCAACAAGAAGATAGAAAAAGTCATTTATGCTCCAAGCTGGAACCATTCTAAAGATTCGTTTTTGAACTCAGCTAGTTTCCTTTCATCATCCACCGGAAATCCAATCTCACAGCTTATGCGTCCAACAGTGTTGATAACTGGAGCTGAGTTAGGATCCAGTCTTTCACATAAAAAAAGAGCTGAAAAATTCTTTCAACTTGTGGATAGCACACTAGCAGGTGGCGGAACAGTACTTTTGCCAACCTCATTAGGTGGTAGATTCCTTGAGATTCTTCAACTCATTGATAGCCACTTAAAAGGGACGCCCGTTCCTTTACTTTTATTGTCCTACAGTGGTACTAATGTTTTAAGGTATGCAACAAATTTACTAGAATGGATGACACCAAAACTTTCAAAAGACTTGGAATCTGTCACAACTTCCATGAACAATGCATCACGTAAAAATTACCCATTTGATCCCTCAAAAGTCAATTTGTTAACAAATCCCTACGAGGTGACTCAAACCATGGGTCCTAAAGTGGTCTTTGTTTCTGGTGTCGAGTTCTCTAATGGTGATGTCTCATCAGAGGCCCTTCGTGCGTTGAGTCAAAACGAACAAACTACGATCATTTTAACAGAAAAGGCACACGCGAAGGATTCTGTGAATTCACAGTTATATCAAGAATGGAGCAAACTATGTAAACTCGAGAACGATGATAAACTCGAGGAAGGAAAAACCGTAAACCTTAACAAAGTGATACAGCTTGATAACTGGACATTGGAAGAAGACCTTGTGGGTAATGAATTGTCTGATTACCGAGAAAAAGTCGAACTCAAACGAAAGACTAAATTGATTGAACAGGTCCGTAATAGAAAAAAGAATTTATTGGATGATGATGCATTTGACAATGATGAATCATCTGAAGATGATGATGATGATGACGATAATGACTCTAAAGCACAAGAAAACGCTGATGGAGTAGATACACCTGCTCTGTCTGTTACCACCAATGGATCTGAAGAGAAGTCAGGCAATTTAGAGCTGGAGAATGATAAGTCCAATTTGCAAGCGACTACAGCCAATCTTTTAGATGATGCTGCAACTCAGGAAGCTTTGATATCTGAAAGCATTAAGACATCTTTTGAACAAAATCTTCCTCTAGATATCAAGCTCACCTCTAAAATTAGGCCAAGACACGCTATGTTCCCATATTTTCCCCAAAAAGATAAGGAGGATTTCGACGACTACGGTGTCATTATTGACCACAAGAATTACGAAAAGAAAGATGACAGGAACCATCAATTCGGAATGGAAAATAAGCGTCACGGAAGAAGAAACTGGGGTAAACATAACTATGATGATAATGATGCAGAATTCAAACAACAAAATAAGTTGACTCCGCAAGAAATGCTTAACAACGAAGTAATCAATCAAAACCTTGACACATTATACCGTCCCCGTAAAAGAATTTTCATCAATAGTACAGGATCGGCTATAAATGGAGGAAGCAATCTTAATCAGCTCACTATTAAATGCACTGTTTCTTTTGTTGACTTGAGTGGACTTGTGGACCTTAGATCCTTTGGTTTAATTATGTCAGCATTAAAGCCGTTGAATCTTTTGTTGTTGCCTTCATTCAGCACTGTTGAAGAAGAAGATGGCGTTGCTAAAATTCGTAACTTTTTAGATCATCAACAGGAGCAACAGCAGGTCAAACAAGAACCTGGAGAGGGTCTTAATGGATCCAGTACCAAATCGAATAAGGTCTTGGCACTTTCCTCCATCAGAACCGGTGGTTTTGGAGCCAACAACAAGACTGCACAATGTGAGATACTTGATGTCGTGGCTAATAAAGAGATCAGTATTGGTAGTGAAGAGGGAATGAGTGTTGGAGAATTCGAGGTTAAATTGGATGATTCAGTCATTCAAAATCTTCAATGGAAGTCAATTGATGGAAGCTATAAAGTAGCACAGATCATTGGGCAATTAGAAGTTTTGCACAAAAAGATAGCAAATGAAGAGGAAGAACCAAAGAAGAAACGTAAACTCAACAACATCTTGAACAGTTCAAGTGAGTTTACCATCAAAGCAGTTGACAATGCACTTAGCGGTTCCAGCAAATATAAGTCAAACGCATTTGGTCCTAAATTGGCAATCGGTAATGTGAGATTGCCAGAATTGAAAAAGAAACTTTTGGAAAGAAGCTTCACTGCTGAATTTAAAGGAGAAGGAACTTTGGTGGTCAATGACACCATTTCTATTCGAAAAGTCACCTATGGTAATGCTGATGATGATGCAGGTGATATTATCATCAATGGACAGATTGGGCCTTTGTATTACGAGGTGAAAGAGTGTATAAAGGAACTTTTAGCATACTTAACCTGAATTAAACTATACTTGAGGTTTGTATAGAGTGTAATATAGAATCACCTAAACTTTCTTCGTGATAGTATACCGTTCTAAGTTAAAAAGTTTTTGGTTGCGAGCACGCTCATTTGGGTCTTATTTCGCGATGTCCAATAAAACTATTCCAAATTATAATGCAACCATATTCAAGATCTGGAGGAACCAGGAAATGTTTTTATGAATTCCAACACATGGTGTCGTGTTACACATCCGCTGACACGCAGGCCAAGAAGGAGTGTCTTCCGCAATTAGAAGATTATTACGAATGTTTACACGGATTCAAGGAAAGAGAAAAAGTCAGATTAATGTTACAACAATTAAAGGATAACGAAGTTTCACAAAAAGGTGTGACCGCCTCCGATTTATACAAGTCCGCTGGAGCTGTATACGAAAACTTAGACTTGGTCAAATAGCTGCATCACGTACATAAATTGAATACAAATAGAATAATATCACGAACTTGGAGGGCGTGTTTCAAACGATTGTCCACAAGCAAAAGAGCATCTTGTTTGAACCTAGAACAAATATGTGTTCGAAGGCTTCGTGGAAGTATGCTGAAATCCAACAAATTCCTGAATCTCTCATAAAAGTAAAATTCTCTGAACACAATGAAACTAATGCACAAACAGATAAAAAAAAGAATAGCAATACGTTACAAAAAGAGCCGTAAGCAAAGGGGTTGGAGACATGGCTGCAATGCGGGAAGAAAGAAAGATTGTTCACTTTTACTAAGGAAAACTAAAACCTTGATTTTAAATTTGGATCACGATATTGAATTAGAAACATTGAACTTAAAACAGATTAATAGATATTTGCATTCAGCCGAAAGACAATCGAAACCTACATAGTATTTAGCCCTTGCAAAAAATAAACAAAGTCATACTTAGAGTTATTGACCTCAGTAATGCACGCCTTGTAATGTGCAGTGTCTAACATCACTATTGAGTCAACACTTAGCCTCGAAAATACCTACAAAATTAACTGATAGTTAACTATTGGACTTGTCGACATCAGTCCATCACAGAGAATAAAAATTGAAACGTAGAGGATTACTTACAACTATCGGTCAAGAACGAAGTGGAGCAAATTTCTGGGATCCTCTCAAACTATTCTATAAGTCTTCATTGTACTACTGAGCAGTAACAGAAGCCCATATTCTTTTTGTTAAACTTCTGATCAAGTCTACAAATTCTTCTGCAATATTGGTATACACGTTATTCAATGATATTATAGTTTTGTGCTCCTTTAACAGGAAGAAAGTCCGATATAGTGTAACGGCTAGCACGGTTGCCTTTCACGCAGCAAACCGGGGTTCGACTCCCCGTATCGGAGTTTTTTTTTTATAAATTAAAATAAGATCAGTTGTAGCTTACAAAGTTGGCCTGAAGTCCAAGATTTACGAAAATCGCTTAATCAATATGTTTATATTTACTGTTACAATACATTTGTAATTTGTAGAAAACTCATGTCTATTTAGGTGGTGCTGGTTTGGAAGCTGGTGGCGGCGCTGGTTTGCTTTCTGGCGGTGGAGCAGGTTTAGTTACTGTTGGAGGTACTGGCTTGACAGCGGTGGGTGGTGGTGCTGGCTTAACTACTGGTGGTGGTGCTGGTTTAACTGCTGGTGGTGGCGCCGGTTTAGTTACTGGTGGTGGTGCCGGTTTGACTACTGGTGGTGGTGCTGGTTTGGCTACTGGTGGTGGTGCTGATTTGGCTACTGGTGGTGGTGTTTGGCTAGCTCCATCGTTAATAAACGCAGGCACCTCTCGCAGAACTACAGGAGGTAAAGTACCACGAGTTGTTGTAGGAAACACCCTTTGTGAATCTTCTTCTGTTTGAGCCCATGGAGGAAGCACTTCCATCTTTTGTCTCTTCGGTACATCATACTGTTCTGTATCGGGGGTGTCGTCATAGGTAGGGAATTGGTCTCTTTGCTTACAATCTCGGGCCAAATGTCCCACATTCCCACAGATTTTACAGTATATTTTGGTAATATCGAAGGAGGGACGATTGTTTTGTTTGTACTTATTGGGATCAAAAGGCTTCGTTTCCCTCAAGGTACCATTTAATACCGCCAACTCTCTCAATTGTTCACGCTTGAGATCATTTTGCCCAACAGGTGAAGATATAGCCTTCTCTATGACCTCATTTGTCAATTGAATGGCTTTTGCTATTGAATGCTGGCTCTCAGCAGTGACTACCACATGCAAATCATCGTCGTCTTCGGGGTTCCCAGTTGACCTACCATCTTTCACAGACCCTTTCCCTCTAATTGCCAATTTGGCTCCACTATCCTCTTGAAGCTTTCTCAAGGTATTTCCTCTGGGCCCCAAGAGAAATCCCACGAAGTTGATATCAGGATAATCCTTTATAGGTATATACAATTTCTCATGAGTTCTTATGGGCTTCTGATAGTCATATGGAGGGTGGTAGTCTTTCACTGTACTTGCAGCCTTTTCCACTAAATAGTGTCTCTCTTTATCCAAATCTTCTTTGATTCTCACCTCCCTAGTGTTTACCCTGTTACCTGAATGATCATATTTAGGTGGGGGTGACGGATCTCTCTTCAAACTAGGGTGAAGTTGTAAATTTCCCGAAGGAAGTAAAGCCAAAAGACTTTTGGAGGATTTTTGCAGAGCTCTGAAGAGATCTGATATCTCTTCCACTCTGAAATACTGTTGGTACGCATCAATTTGTTCGCTAGTTAGATTCCCTACTATAATAGCATCGAGCTGCTTATCACCTACAACTTTATATCGACTTGGTGATCCTGACCAATAAGTCTGTCTTGTGTTTGTAACTCTTCCTCTTTCTATTTGCGTGTGTTCCTGCACGAATTCTCTGCCATCTCTTATGGATCCAGCATCCCTATCATTCGTTCTTCTACTATACATGAGATAATTTTCTGTGCGATGAGAGTATATGGTATTGAGCGGGCCATCAGTGAATGTTTTTATTAATGTGCTGATTGTGACTTGTTTTGGCATATTAGGGAAATGGCAACTCGGGTTGCTCACAATTCTAAATTGCCTGTATTACAATTCAAATAATTTGAGTTTACTAATTCTGCAGATTTCGTAGTTTATGTATTATGATTATAATGGATTATGATTATTATGAATTATAATGAGATGGCACCAAACCAGATATGATTCGCAATTGAAACCAGCCCAGTGGTTTGACGAAAAACATTAAATAATGCTAATTGCTCTTGAAGACAAACACCGGGCAAGCCTTTAACTTTCTGATATTTACAAGAACCTCATTGCTTACTGAATCTAAGCACACTTAAGACCTCCCAACCAGCCTTTCTTTTAAGTACTTCTGTTACGTTCCAGCCTCTTTTTTGCATCACTGCCATCACAGAATCGGGATTGTTCCTTGCACAGAATAATATATACGCCACACCGATAGAACTGAGAGTTTCTTCCAAACGATTCAACACTTCCCATGTCACCACCATTCCATCGGATCCTCCTAAAAGCGCAAGATCAAGCCATATGGGGTCATCCAAATCTTCGGGTACCCGAGGAACTTCTGATGCAGGCACATAAGGTGGATTGAACACTAATAAATCAACAGTTTTAAATCTCAAAGCAGTTGTCAAATTCATTTGTAGCGAGTCAAAAGAGCCCGATTTAGAAGCATTGTTTCCAAAAGTGGTTAGGCATGCCCGGCAAGCATAGGGATTGAGATCAGTGCCTACGTATATTCCATTTGGTATCACATTGGACATGATAAAAGAACCTACTATTCCAGAACCAATTCCTATTTCTGTTACCAAGGGTATCCTTCCGTCAAACTTTTCTTTTAAATGTGATAATTCTTTCTCGAAACAATCTAGCAAAAGAAAGCTATCCTCTGCAGGCTCGTAAACCTTGTCGAAATCGACATTTTTGACTATTGGTGTGGGTAGCATCACCAGTATATTTTCGCAGTAAAATTCAAATTTATCCAACTATGCAAGTTAAAGTGAAGACATTAACTGGTAGAGACATCCCTGTTGATGTGGAACCAACCGATAAGATCATGCACATAAAAGAAATGATGGAGGAGAAAGAAGGAATCCCACCTTCGCAACAAAGATTGATTTTCAATGGATCATCTTTGAACGACGATCAAACTGTTGAAGCTTCAGACATAAAGGCCGGTTCCTCATTGCATTTAGTATTAACATTAAGAGGTGGTGCAAGATGCTAATCGAGGATGTTGGAAGTTCCTATTTGACCATGTTCCAGCTGAAGAGCAACTACTTCTTTGGATGTAATTAGTAATACAAAGATTAAGACATACTGCTTATCATATTTGCCGTTCTTTGGTCGACCGTGTTTAGCTTGAAGATACGTATCGGTGATAAATAATAGACTTCAAGTCATAAGCTGAATCAACAGCCCTTACGTGGTCAGGAATCTCTCTCAATGCGTTCTCTGAATCGTTGTAAATTTTCGAGATTATATCCTTATGCAGCATACTAAATCAAACTTGCATGAGATCCTCATATTCAGGGAAAAGCTGCTTTCGAAGACAGTCGGTAATCGAAGAGAAAATAGCCCATTTTTAGGTATATGAACAGCATAAAATTATTTACTGATTATAAGCTCGAAGAATGGTGCTTATAGTTTTCTCTCGTGCTAAAAGTTTGTAAACACAGGTATACAAAAGCTCTTTTTCAGCTTCAACTAGGTCAAATTTTAGTTTAAAGAGATGATTCAAAGATGTGATCTGTGTATGGAGTCTCTCAAAAGATTTGGGTGCATCTCATAAAATATACTGTATGCGCATTTTTCTAGCATCTTCATCTTGTGCCCGTTATATTGAATTAGAGTCTATAAATCATGGAGGGGCCTGAAACAACACAGATTACAAGTAGCAAGATCATTCAAGATTCATTGGATCAACAAATACGGCTTGAAAAGCCTAATCAGACTATTGAAGATCTTGAAGAATTACGATCTCTTCAATTAACCAAAAGAAGAGAATTTGAACAACAATTGAACAAAAATAGACTCAACTATGGACAATGGATACGATATGCAAAATTTGAAGCAGAGTTTAATCATGATTTTAAAAGAGTTCGTTCAATTTATGAAAGGGCCTTGGAAGTCAACGTCGAACACATACCGTTCTGGATAAATTATATCAAGTTTGAGCTAAGTAACAATAACATCAACCACGGGAGAAATCTTCTAGATAGAGCGGTGACAATACTACCGAAGACAGACAAATTCTGGTTTATGTATGTCCAAACAGAAGAAACATTACAAAACTACGATAAAGTTAGGCAGCTATTCAAAAGCTGGATACAATGGGAACCATCAGCAGCTGTTTGGGATGCCTATATAAACTTTGAAAGAAGATACGACGAGTACGAGAACATCAGAGAAATCTACAAAATGTACGCCAAACGGTTCAGAACGGGATCTGTTTGGCTTAAATGGATTAATTTTGAACTAGGGCAAAAGAATATCGCGATCATAAGGCATCTTTTCGAGCTTAGTGTAGACAACTTGATTAAGGATAATCCGAGCGACCCCCTATTAGCTGATATTGTCGAGAAATGGGCTATATGGGAGGCTAAAGAAAATGAGAGAGAGAGATCTGAGGCAATATTCAAGAATATTTTAGATAAATCTCTATTTCAATTTAATGCACCTCAATATCAGGCTTTATTGAATGCATACGGGAATTTTGATGCAAAGTATGGCGATGTAAACTCAACTGCAGATGCTAAATTCAAAAGAAAATTAAAGTATTTGTCACTGGTAGAGGTGAATCCAAACGACGTTGATTCTTGGTGGCTCTTAATAGAGCTATGCGAAGGGGAAGAATTAGAGGCTCATCTTCAGAAAGCTGTAGCATTCGTACCAAAAGATTCCTCTAAAACTGTTTTGTGGCGAAGGTACGTATTCTTATGGCTCAAGTATACTTTTCACTTGGAATTTTTCAAGCAAAACATAGATGATGCTAGGGAAGCTTGGCAGAAATGCATTGAAGTAATACCAAAAGGTTTTACTTTTTCAAAAGTCTGGATCGGGTTTGGTGAGTTTGAACTCAGGAACAGTGGTATCGAGGCCTGCAGGAGAGTTTTGGGTATGGCTATAGGGAAGATGGCCTCTATCAAGCATTCCATCTTTAAATACTATATCGATCTCGAGAAAAAGTTAGGCGAGTGGGATAGGATCCGGATGTTATACCAGAAGTGGCTTGAGGTGAGTCTTGTCCAAAGTCATGCCCTTTCATTAAAAGTTCTTTTGCAATACGTGGATTTTGAGAAGGAGTTGGAGGAATATGATAGGTGTGAACAGATATTTCATGTAGGGTTGACATTGATTGATAACGAGCTTACTTATAACAAAATCAGGCCATATGATTACTTATATGTCTCCTTCATGAACTTCTATAAGGAGCAATTTGAGTACAACAAAGTGAGAGATCTTTATGAAGAATTAATCGAATCAAACGGCAATGTCAAATTATGGATATCGTATGCACTTTTTGAATCCTCGATACCAAGCGATGAACAACTAATGCAATTCAACAGCTCTGACGACCAGGAACTCACTTTTGAAATTGAGGAATCTCAACGAAAGAACTCCAGAAAGGTTTATCAAGACGCTTTAGCCTATTACAAAGAGCAAAATAAGAATGAAGAACGGGTTATTATTTTGGAATCTTGGAAAGATTACGAAGAACAAAATGGGAATGCCGAATCTCTTAAATCAGTGATAGGGAAATTCCCAGAAATAGTCAAGAGAACAAAAATTGAAAATGGTATCACTAGAGAGTATTTGGATTATGTTTTCCCTCAAGACAAGCCCTCAGTAGACATAAGTGAGTTCTTGAAAAATGCTCAAAAATGGGCTGCTTCACAGACAAACAGCTCCTAAAATTTAACTCTCAAATTCTATTAATAGATTGTGTAGACTACTGTACTATAAATAAATGCATAATATAACGCGGGAAACATGGCTACGGACTATAAACCTTGTCTTATCAGGCACATGGTAGATAAGCGAGCGTAAGATTCGCAATAATAAAATTATTTGACAGGCTTTATCATGCAAAGAGAAAGAAGGTCTAATACACCTGAAAGCAGATCAATCTCTTCTAATACTGAAACACAGCCATTATTACCAACACATTACGAGCGGAATCGTGCAAATTCCGACGCATTTACAATCATTTCGAAATATAGTGAGCTGATCACTGATAAAATAGTAGAGTTTTCTAAAAGGAGATTTTGGTGGTTTTGTGGTTTTGGTATCATAGCCATCATCATATTCCAACTATCCTTCTTACCCAGAACATCATTGAGTCGTGACTATCGTAGGTGGAACGGTCTCCATTTGACAAAAACCGACGTGAAAAGAACTTATCTCCTCTACAGTGGCTACAACAGGTTTGAACCCATTACTAATGAAGAGAATATCGAGTTTCTTTTGAAGAACTTTACTGGTATCAATAACGGTCTGCCAAACAACTTAGCGGATAGTGAAAATCCCAATTTACGGAAATTTGTGGAGAAGAAATTCACCGAATTGGGATTCAAACCTCAAATTTTATCCTATGATCTGAATATCACGGTGCCGGTGTCAAGTACTTTGAAGTTATGTGAAGGTTCTTCAAATGATTGCACGGGTCTGCATTTGGTCTATGCAGCAGATTTGAGAGAAAATAAGCTTACTACTGTGAGTTATAACATAGGTGGAATTAACGGGTCAGTAAAAGCGGACTACATATACGCAAACAGAGGAACAATCGAAGATTACGAATTGTTGAAAAAGAATGATTACAATTTGACAGGCAATATTGCTATCATAAGAACTAATTCATTGGGACACCAGAATATTCGTGATAAATTGTTAATTGCAGAAAAGTATGGTATTTCAGCTGTCGTTCATTATCATGAGTTTGACAGCATTTCTCAAAACGCTTCTACAGATTCCGAAGACCTAAACAACGTCATCATCAGGGACAATGTTTTGTACAACTACTTCGGACTCGAGTCTTTTGTGAGACCCAAGGTCCTTTCTTTGCCAACCAGCTATAACGCAATCAAACCTATCTTAGATACGTTAACAGTTGCTTCGAAAAAAAGTCTCCCTGGTTGGAACTTGAGCCCTAAAAGTAGTTCCAAATATAAAGTTGAGGTCACTACACTTTTTCATGAGAATAAAAAAGGTCGAGTGACCAACATAATAGGCGACTTAAAGGGAATAATTAAAGATGGTGATATTGTGATAGGTGCTGCTAGAGACTCTTCCACTTCAAATAACCCTATGAGCAATCATGTAATCATGCTTGAAATAATGAGGCATTTCCTGAAATTAGTAAAATTGGGCTGGAAACCTCTTAGAAACATAAAATTCATTTCCTTTGATGGAACAATGAGTGGATTGATAGGATCTCAACTCCACGTTGATTCAAAGAACTACAAAAACAACATTTTGGCATACATCAATGTTGATAATGATGCCATAAGAGGTAGCGAGTTCGAGGTTGATTGTAATCCATTGCTAAACCACATGATAAAAAAGGTAGCGAAACAAGTCATGGTACCTAATGATAAGATGAAGAAGTCATCCGAATCTCAGATAGCTGAGCTATCAGACAGACAACCCCAGGAAATTAAATTTAATGATGATAACGAATATAATAACGACGACATAAACGATGATGATGAAGATGATGATAGTGACGAGATAAGTTTATTCAAGTATTGGAAAAAACAAAATAACAATACGATCAACAACGACTTGGGCGAATCGATAAGCAAGTCGAATGCATTTGTATATCAATACCACCTGAATGCGCCCATTGCAAACTTCAAATTCAGTTATAACCCTAAAAAAGATCCCTCAGTTTACACACCAAACCTGAACTACTATTCCTATAAATGGTTGCTGGAACGTCAAATCGACGAGAACTTTAAACACCATTCTCTGTTGATCAAGTTCTTGGGCATGCTAGCAATAAGCTTAAGCGAACACGAAGTTGTAGGTTTTAAAGCGAGGGATTATGCGGAGGTTGTGCACGAAAGATTTACTAAGTTTGTTAAGGCAAACAAACAAGAATTCAACAAGTGGAATAACAGAACTTTGGATGACGCAACATTTAAAACTTTTGGTTCTTTAATCGATGGGTTTTCTACATTATTGACCAATTTAGAAGATCAAGCAGTAATTTTCGATGGCTATAATAATAATGTTCAAGACGGCCTAATTGAAGACTACCCTTGGTTTAAAGTTTACAAGAAAATCAAGCTCTGGGCTCAGTTCAAGGTCTCCAATCTAAAGCTTCTATATATCGAGAAATATCTCAAAAAAGATTCACATGAATGGATAAGTCATCTTCTTTACAATTACCCTAACAATACCAACGAGTCGATCTATGGTGACCTTTATGATGCCGTATCATATAATCAGTTCGATAGGCTTACTAAGGAAATGTCGGTACTTTATAATAAGTTTGACGCAACTTTTAGAAGAATGTCTTGATTTTTCGCAGCCAAAGTGATAGGTTTCTTTATCACTTTCAAAAATCTAGAAAGTCCATATAACGTACGTAAATGCATAGTAAAACGAAGTTCGTATCTAACTTTAGATGAACGTTATAGATTTGAAAGAAATCAAAACAGTTTGGTATTTATCAACTTTAGGGCTGAAACATTACCGGAAGCTCAGTAAATCTAACCTAGCCTCTTTACTGATACCTAAGACATGTGAATTGATCTATCTGAGTGAAGCACCTTTAAATTTAAGACTAAGCTCTAATTTGTTGTATGGAATTGCATTAGTTTACAGGATGCAAGTGAATTATTTCTTGTCTGACCTCTCTCTTATAACTAGCCGATTGAAGCATAGCGCTTGTTCAATACATGAACAAGATAGTCAAACCCAAAGCTTACAAAACAAGAAGCGATCGTTTTTAATGGATGACGACCAATTTACTTACCATGATATTGTACCCAACATCGAATTCTTGGAAAACTTGGAACTTGAAAGCGGAAGAGCGGTTACCAGCTTGATTGATGAGTTTCAAAACTCATTGTTGGACAACACTGAGATATTAGCTATCAACCCTATCGAAGATGATTTAGACCTTGAGTTCAGCACTCCTAGGACACCTCAGCTCGGAAGAAGTGGGAATTCTGCGTTAAATTTCGATTTAGGTTTCCCTCAAACCCCAGATGTGGATATGCACTCTGACGTCAACAGCTTGGGTGATACTAGGAGAGCTGAGCGAAGAAAGAGAAAATACAGGTACATTCTTGATGAAACTACACTCTTGAATGATGTCGATTTTCAAGATCATCATCTTTGTTACTCGATCAGAATGGAGCTTGAGACTCTCAAGAGAAAGTCCTCTACGCGAGTTGAAATCAGAGATAAAACTGATGATACCTCTGATGTGAGATTTCATTCTACTCCAGAGAGAGGGCGTAGGCGTCACGAAGTAAATGAATATCTGCATTTGGACTTAATGGCTGTCGATAACAGCTTTTCAATTGAAAATTTCAATTTTTCGTTTCCCGAAATATCAATACCAGAAATAAGAACAAGCTCACGAGGACCTGTAGTTGTATCTCAAGGTGAAAATTCAGAATCAACTGATAGGTTTTTCTGTTACATTTCAAGTTTACGTGAAGCTGGCGCTCAGATCACATTTTCAGATATATGCCCTCCTGAGTGTGAAAAGAAATTAGCTAGTACATCATTTATCAAAATTTTGGAATTGGCAAGCAGAGGCAGGCTTTCTATATCTTCAAACAGGACTGATGGCTTTGAAGTAATGAATGCGACAGAGATAATAATACAGGTGCATAATTAAGAGAGAGGGTTAGCAAAGAATCGCACACTAACTTTTACAATTATTACATATAATACACTAGTTAACAGTCTCGTCGTGTTTAGCGAATTCTGCTTCAGCATTTTCAACTTCACCATCTTCTTCATCGTATTCAGATTGGTGCAATGATAAAGTAGGCTTGATAGCAGCAGCATCCAAAGTCCAAGAAGCCAATGCATTCTCAGCATCAATGATAATTTGCTTGGAGGCTTCGTACCCATCATATGATGGTCTAGTTTCACCTGGTGTGACAGAAGATTCGTCTAATAATTCTAATAAAGCTTTACCATAACCTGCGATTAAAGCGTACTTTTCAGCCAATTCTCTGGTAGCATCGAATTGGTAGTTGTAAGCAGCTTTCAATTGTTCTCTGGTAATGTTGGACAATTGGGCTTCTGCAACTAAAGATTCAGCTTCAGCTCTGACTAATTCTTGTTCCAATACAGGAATCTTTGGACTTTGTGGGTCCTTGTATTTCAAGTGAGCAATTTCGTCAGTGATTTTTTGCTTCCTGTCTCTGGATGGTTGAACAGAAGCTTCAATGTTTCTGATTGATTTCAAAGTGATTCTGTATTGATCGTACTTGTCGATGTATTGATCTTCCAATTCACCAATTTCGTAGATTAAAACACCTAATTTATCGGTGATATCAGAAATATCATCATCATTGTCTTCACCCCAAGCACTCAATTGCTTAGCAGTGTCCTTTCTTTCCTTGGCGGTCAATTCCAATGATCTCATCATGTTCTTTTCCATCTTGATGAATTGACTCAACTTTCTTGATAATTCAGGACCAGTGTTACCAGCAACGGTCTTTCTGAAAGTGGATGCAATTCCACCTTTAGAAAAGTATCTGGACTTAGTAGAAGATGGTGGAGGAGCAGGGCTTTGTAATTGAGCAGCAGTTGGGGCCTTGTTGGATCTTAAAGAGTAAGTTCTGTGCATTTTGAAAGCGTTTTGAGTATTAATGGATTAATTTGCTCTTTTATAGTGAAATTTCGTTGGCGGAATTCGAGGGGGTTTTCTATGCAGGCCGAAGCCTTACATACAGGGAGATACTGTGAGAGGTGCAGAATACTTCCAAATTAGTATATATTGGCTGGGACACGAAATCGTTTAATCTCAGAAGCAGACAGCCCATCTCGGACTGATGAGGCGAGTTTTGTAAATATTTAATTATAACTAAAAGCACCAAAATTTGAACGAAGTGACATTTAGATTGATTGATACCACTTCGTTACTAGCAATTGTTAGACTTTGATCACGTTTTGGTGCAAAATTTCCAACCTTACAACATGCACGGAATAAGAATGACCCTTAATTGCGATGACGTCAATTTGAAACCCTGCGACTCGTATAACTGGGCCAAACTCACTATGACGAAGTAGTGTATATTGATTAAATCAATAGATGCTGCAGTTTGTAATAATTAGTATACAAGATTGGGAACTCAATTTGGTGTACAAAAGTGGTGATACTCTAAAGAACCAAATTTTTTCTACATAACTACATAAGCACATCAACAATAGTAAATTGCTCGAAAGTTTTACCTCTTCATTGCATTAAACGTAAGGCTATTTTGAAATATGCAATCTTATATAGTCTATGCGTTTATGCAGATTTTACTTTCTTTCTGGCACTCTCGTTCTTGAGGGCGACTTTGCTCAAAATTCTGTTGTAATCTTCTTCTAGAGACATGTAGGCCGTCTGAAGTTTGTCCAATCTCATTGGTTTCTCTAACGTTAACAACGCGTCTTTATTCTTTTCATATAACCTTTTCTTTATCAATAATCTTACATCCTTCAACGAGACTTGTTTAAAACTTTTATGATTAAAAATCATGATCATTTCAAGTAGCCTGTCAAATTGCCTTTGTTCAAGTTTTTGCTTTCTTTTGAAATCATCCTTCCATTTTTTGTCAATAACTTGAGAATAAGCTATCAGCTCAATTTCAAATAAGTCGTTCAATCTTTCGAGGTCAGTTCTATCTCTAAGGTCATCAAAACTGTCATTTGGATCTTCGACGACAATTTCGTAGATATCATCATTTTGAAGCCAAAGTTCATATAATGACCTGTACAATTTACTTCCTAGCCTTTGGCCTTGATAGTTTGGTAAAATTATGAATTGGCTTATCTTCTTACGAATTTGTTTCTCTCCTTTATCAAACTTTTCACTACCAGGGTATTTCCAGTAGTTATAAGCGGTACAAAAACCTACAATAGAGGGCTCTGTTCCCTTTTTATACATGACATAGAGATCCCATAAAGAATCTTCATGATCAATATACAGACCAGCCTCCACATACAAGAGAACCAAAATTTGTAACCTTTTATGTAATTCCACACCTTTGGGGGTTTTTAAGTCGATTCTGTAGATCGTATGAAGATCATCCTCAAAGACGTTCTCACCTGGAATACTATAATCGATTTTCTCTTGCTTTATGGAGTCGACCCACTTAATTTCGTCCTTATACACAACCAGAGATGGCAAATACTTTAGCATGAGTTCTTTAGGGTCGGTTATTTCGTCGTCATCTAATTTAGCCTCAAACTTTACGTTCAAGAATGGGTAAAACGTGTAGTGGTCGAAGCATAGGAAAATAACTAAATCTTTATAACCATAAATACTTTCGCTATCGCCAAATATGGGATAAGTAAAAGTAGGTGTAAAGTTTATTGCTGTCCCATTAGGTTCTGTTACGAATAACTTAAGTGCCTCGTTGGACAGAATAGTCCATAGTTCAGGCTTCAAACGTGATATATCAGACATGAATTAAATGAGGTTCGCGCTACCGCGTTTTCAGAATATCTTAAAAGCAGCATAATAACACGTACATTTCTTTTAATTATTCTATAACTACTACCAAATCACCCGCTTCGACCATATCACCATTATTATGGAAGATTTTAACTACCTTACCATCTACTGGTGCTGAAACCACCATTTCCGTCTTCATAGCCTCGACAACAACTAAACCATCGCCTGATTTAACTTGTTGGCCAACTTCGACTAGTGGCTTCCAAAATCTACCACTATATTCGGAATAAACCATTTCTGCATTCTCACCGAATTGGTCCTTAGAATTGTCAACAGGTGCTGCACTCTTTGCTAATTCGGCATTAGAAACTTGGATTAATCTGTTGAATTCTTCTAATTTGTCACCACCTTGGTTCTTTTGGAATTCTTCGATAGATTCGCTATTTTCTTGAACCCAACGCAAGTATTGCTCATGATCAAAAACAGATTCAACGATGTCGACCTTAAACTTACCTGCATTCATTTCCTCGCTGAACTTGTCTACTTCTTCTTCGCTGACAGGATAAAATTCGACTTGGTCAAATGGCGACAACAACCAAGGATGCTCATCGGAATGAAGTCCTAATGTCAATTTGTCCCAAATTGGAATTGTTCTTCCAACCAATTGATACCCTCCTGGTGATTCCATTGTGTAAATACACATGTAACTACCACCAATACCCACAGTACCATTTGGAGTGAAAGTTCTGGATGGATTATACTTGGTACCCAAAAGTCTATGTCTTGGATCTAAAGGTACGGCACAAGGAGCACCCAAGAAGACATCACCTAGACCCAACACCAAAAATCTGGCTGTGTACAACATATCATGAACATCCTTTCTATCAATACCATTGATGGATGCAATGAAGTCTACATTGTTAGGTAACCAAGGCGCATCACTTCTGATGGTTTCAGCATATCTTTGGACAGCATCCATTGTCTTTTTGTCTTCGAAGGCCATTGGTAATTTGATGACTCTTGACTTCACTTTCCATTTATTAACAAATACGATTTCTTTCTCAATAGAAATAAGAGTCTTGAGTAATTTGGATTGGCTGATGTTCTCATCAAATTCTATCAAAACTGATCTGACACCTCTTGACATTTCAACAATTCCGGGAGTACCCCTCTCATTTACAATCTCAATAAGTTTGTGAATTCTGTAACTCAAATTGAGGTCCATGATATTTTCACCATACTCAACAAGAATGTACCTGTCACCAGCTTGTCTGTAGACGACCTTTGGCGCATTATCAGAAATCTTCAAAACAGATAAAACAGGGTCATCTGGTTTCTCTAAGGCTTTACCGTCCAAGCTTGGAATGTTACCCTTCAATTCCTCGATAACGTTATCTTGATCGAGTTTCAAGCTTTTGGCGTTCTCCCAGGATAATGGAATGAATTGAATCATATCTCCCGGTTTCACTTGTCCAATCTTCCACATTTCAGCCTCACAAACCACCGCTTCACAGACAAAGCCACCTAATGAAGGACCATCACAAGTTAAAATGACGGGTTCATCACCGGTGAAATTAATTGCACCTAAGGAATAGACGTAATCGTGTGCATTGGAAGGATGAAGGCCTGCTTCGCCACCATCTGCTCTTGCCCATTGAGGTTTTGGTCCGATAAGTCTGACACCAAACCTATTCGAGTTGTAGTGCACCTTCCATTCTGTCTTAAAGAATTCTTCCACGGATTCTTTCTTGAAGAAGTCAGGAGATCCATGAGGCCCACAAGTGACACCAACTTTCCAAGCTTTTTTGGAATTGAAATCATAAGATGGAATTAAACTTGATGGAATACTGGTTGGAGCAGAAATTGGAGCAGGCAAAGTACAGCTGGGTAATTCTGGCTGACCCAAGAATAACACATCACCCAATTTCAAAACTCTTCCATTATAACCACCTAAGTTACCCAAGGCGAAAGTGGATCTTGAACCCAAATATTCAGTAACATCAATTCCACCTCTGATGGACAAATATGCTCTGCAACCACTTGTCAATTTGCCAATGGTTAATTTATCACCTGCTTTGATTTGGATGGGTTCCCATTGATTGACAGCCTGGCCATTCACATCACAGGCAACCTCACCACCAGTGATAGCAATCACGGTCTCATGGTGGAATAAAAGTTTTGGTCCATTCAAAGTAATTTCAATACCAGGGGCCGTTTTGTCATTACCCACGATTCTGTTAGCAATTCTGAAAGCATATTCATCCATACAGCCTGAAGGGGGAACACCAATGTGCCAATACCCTTTTCTACCAGGGTAGTCTTGAACGGTGGTGTATGCACCAGGAGCCAACACTTCAAATGCGTTAGGCTTGTATGGGTACGTATCTAAAATCTTGGTGTGCATTTCACAGTTTTCAAACATTTTGGAATTGGCAATGGATCTAAGGTAATCCACATTTGTGATACAACCATAGACGACAGTTTCGTTAAGAGCCTTCCTCAATTTAGCGAGCGCCTCATTTCTGTCCTTTCCATGTACAATTATTTTAGCCAAAGTTGGATCGTATTCAGCTGAAATGACGGTACCTTTCTCTACCCAGCCATCAATTCTAGCCCATTCGGGAAATTTAACCTCAGTAAGTTGACCTGGCGAGGGCATGAAGTCTTTCACTGGGTTTTCTGCATACAATCTAGCTTCCATGGAAGCACCAGTTACGGTCACCACTTGTTGATCAAGGTCGGGTGCCATGTCGGCAGCAATAAGAACCATCCATTCAACCAAATCAAATCCTGTAACCATTTCGGTAATAGGATGCTCGACTTGTAATCTTGCATTAACTTCCAAGAAATAAAACTCATCTCTTTTCTCATCGTAGATGAACTCGACAGTACCTGCACATTTATACTTTAAAAGAGAAGCTAAAGATTCACCAGCCTTTCTCATTTTGGCTCTGGTAGCCTCTGGTAAGTTGGGTGCTGGTGTCTCTTCAATAACTTTTTGGTTTCTTCTTTGTAAAGAACAGTCTCTTTCACCCAATGCCTTTGCTTTACCAAAACCGTCACCAAGAATTTGGACTTCAACGTGTCTAGCATTTTCAACAAATCTTTCTAAGAAAACACCATCATCACCAAAGTAAGACTTACCCTGATGTTTGACTGTCTCAAAAATACGTTCAATATCTTTCTCAGAATCACATTTTTGTAAACCAATACCACCACCACCTGCAGTGGACTTGACCATGACTGGATATTCCAATTTGTTGGCGACCTCTCTGGCTTCCTTTGCGTCTTTGATTAAATTAGACCCTGGTACCAATGGAACATTTGCTTCTTGAGCAATGGCTCTGGCACTGTGCTTTAAACCCAAATCTCTGATAGCTTTACCTGAAGGACCTACAAATACAATACCTTCCTTACCACATCTGTCAGAAAAATCAGCATTTTCAGATAAGAAACCATAACCAGGGATGATAGCTTCAGCACCGGAAGACTTAGCAGCGGCTATAATCTTGTCAATAGAGATATAAGTTTCAGCAGCTGAAACACCGTGTAATGGAATAGCAACATCAGCCATTAAAACATGCTCTGCATATTTGTCCATGTCTGAGTAAACAGCAATGGCCTTGATGCCCATCTTTTTAAGTGTTTTCATTATTCTAACTGCGATTTCACCCCTGTTGGCAACTAAGACACTATCAAATGGCTTCTTTTCTGATACTTTTTTTTGACTGTTTATGAATTTTGCCCAACCACCATATTTTGTGATTTCTTGTGTTCCTGGCGATTTATATCCAAACTCTTCACAAATAAATGACTTTACTACTTCTCCATCTTCAAGCTCTACACTACCAATCCCCAATGGTTGTGGGACCATACTGATGAATTGACCGAATGTTTCGGTTGGTACAGAGTAAATCTCCACAACAATGTTAGATCCACCTGTTTCCTCTTCTGGATTGATTTTACGAAGACCAGGCTTCATTACTGGTCCCGATTTAGGCAAACAGTATAACTTGTAGTCTTTGGAGGTTTTTGTCAGCTTGATAAATGTGGCATTACATTTTTGTAATTGCCAGTGTAACTCAAAGCCCTTCAAATGAGCTCCTACAACTGCTAACTTAACAGTAGATTTTGGATTTGGAGTGGGTATAGAAGGTAATAATTCATCACCAATGCCAACGAACTTGTTCTTCAAGTTACCAACATATCTCTTAGGCATGTGGACCTTCAAGAACTTGTTAGCAAGATCCAATAAGGCGTAATCGTTAAATTTCTTTGACAACAAGGTAATACCAAATGGCAACCCATCAGGTCTGAAACCAGCTGGAATAGCCAAAGCAGACAAGTCAGCCAAGTTGACGAAATTTGTATATGTCCCCTGATAGGAATTGAGCTTGATGGGCTCGTTTTGAATTTCCTCGATGGTAGGAGTCAATGGTGCAGTTGGAAGGATGATTACGTCGACAGAATCCATTACCTTATTAATTTCTTGCAATAAATCGTGTCTTTTATACTCATATTTGAAACAATTGGCAGCGGTGTATTTTTCACCACCTTTCACAATGGACAACACGGTTGGATCCAAATCTTCTTCAGGTGGGTTTGTGGCCAAAAAGTCTTTGGTAGCCAAGTATCTTTCACTAACCCATGGACCATCATACAAAAGCTTGGCTAATGTTATGAAAGATTCAATGTTGACAGTCTTAGTTTCGTATAATGACTGGAACGTTTCAACGGACTTGGCGTAAATTTTAGGGTTTTCCTTCTCGCCATACCATAACAAGCTGCTTGGAATACCTACAACAGGTTTATAGAATGAAAGTAACGGGTTTTCAGGCATGGCTCTCGAAAAACCATCGTTTTCGAAATCAGGTTTGGCCATCACTTCCAAGCACACTTGGGCATCTTGCACGTTAAGGGCAAAGATCGAAACACAATCCAATGATCTACAAGCAGGCACTACACCTTTGCATGAAAATATACCCTTGGTTGGTTTCAACCCGATTAAATTGTTCAATGAAGCAGGAACTCTTCCAGAACCAGCGGTATCAGTTCCCAAAGCAATTGGCACGATACCTCTGGCTACTACCGATGCACTACCAGCAGAGGAGCCTCCCACGACGTATTTTGGGTTGAACGTGTTGGGTGTTATGCCGTAAGGAGATCTAGTACCGACCAAACCGGTAGCAAACTGGTCCAAGTTGGTTTTACCTATGACAATGGCACCAGCAGCCCTCAAAAGCTTAACCACAGTAGAATCTTGATCTGGAGCATAGGCGAAACTAGGACAAGCGGCAGTGGTATCCAAGAATTTGGCATCGATATTGTCCTTGACAGCAACCGGAACACCGTACAACGGCAAGCTCAGTTTGTCCTTGTGGCATTGTAAGAAGTCCCATTGGTGAGTCAAGTATTCTTTATCAGCTAAAGATATCCACGCAGGGTCATCACGAGATTGTGATTCCACTAGATCGATGATTGTTTGTAAAGACTTAGCTGGAGTTGCTTGGAAATGAAATTCTTTCCATTCTTGAATACTCCACCCTAAAGTCATTATGTGTTTGGGAGCGGAGGATGTCTTTTGCATATATATAATTATTATCGAGATGGGAATTTCCGTGTGGACGTGCGCGCACCGACCTTTAGGGTAACTTATAGAGAGATAAGAAATGACAGCACTTCGGGCCCCCACAAACCTCCTGGATGGCCCACAAGCACGGTCGAACAACACTGGACGGGATTCCTAGATAAGCCGCCTTACAAACTACGCCCGCATGCACCGTAGCGGCAAATGGCTCGTGTTATCGCTGTTACAATCTTTCAACGTCTATCGCTATCAGCATATGCTTGATCTGATGAGATCTCTCGTCCGGCCCCAGACGGCGGCCCGCGATGGGGGCCGGTAAAGTTGTCCCAAATCGAGGGCTCGCAACCTCTTATACACTGAGACGGCCAAACACCGATGCAAACTGGGGTAAAAAACATATCGGCATGCCGGAGGCTACTCCTGGCATGATCTACGCCGCTATAGGGATTGGTGTAATCACCAGCGGCTTAAGATGTATTTACGAAGAAGAATTACCCTTTTGGTATGGTCACGTGACTGATTGTTTGAAACAGTGCCGACATGGAAGCAGGGGTCACCTGGGCATAGAAATGCATGTGTCTGAATTGAGCTACAGAGGCTTCAAGGTACAGCAAGAAGATCATTTTATTTTATTTTTTTTGATTAATGTCGTAGTACTGGGCTATTCCTGAAGTCTTTTCACTTTGTTGCATCTCCTGAAAAAATACGGTGTAAACCAGTTCCACCGCCATCTCTGATCAAATGCAGCCTTCGTGACATCATTACCCCGTTTTGATGCATAATCCATGAGGTGGGCCACTTTGAAATTGCTTGGACCCTACCCATGCTCATTGGCCCATGATAAGATAAGATTTGTATGCAGTCCATCTTAAAGTCGCTAGTGCTTTACAGGGTTCAAAAATGATAGGCTGCAGATTATCAAAATACATATATTCACTATTAATATCAAATAACTTCTCTATAGGATCAA
This sequence comes from Yamadazyma endophytica, assembly GCA_030571075.1. NCBI lineage: Eukaryota > Fungi > Ascomycota > Pichiomycetes > Serinales > Debaryomycetaceae > Yamadazyma > Yamadazyma endophytica. Next base: position 765,192 of record JAJLXA010000005.1, read on the forward strand.
GCCTCAAGCCTTATCCTGTTTAATTTCGCTCTCTTCGTTACTCAAGTAACCGTCTATGTTTCTGCCTTCTACAACATCTGCTTCTCTGCTCATGGCTAACAATTGCGATTGCACTTGCGATTGAACAGCATGAAGTTCTTCTGGATGTTGTTGTTGGTATTGTTTCACTTTCCAGCCTTGGCCTGTAAGATCCCAGTACATACCCTTAAAAGTACGAGTGATGGATGGGAAACTTTCCACCAATGGACCAATGATGACAACACCAGCAGTGAAGAAAATCCAGATGAAACCAACAACCACCCAACCAGTGAAGAACTTCTTACTGAAGATGTATGATGATCCATACATTGGCATTGGCCATAATATGATCAAACTGATTGTCAAAAAGGTACAAATTGCAACCACGATTTTGAAAGATTTGGCTAAATTAGCACTTTCTTCAGCGAACTTATCTTTGTTGGCCAATGCAATGTCATGAGCTACTCTAGAAGTAACGGAAGTTACAGGCATCACCTTTTCGACTCCATCTTCGTTCTTTTCGAGATCTTTATCCGATGATTCGGCTTCAATGAGCTCTTCTTCTTCATCCACTCTGGTAATACCCTTCAAGATATCCCAGTCGAAATTTTGTGGCTTGAAAATATAGGTGAAAATTGGAATGGTGATCAAAGGAGTCAATAAGGCAACAACATTACCTGTCAACATGGCATCATCTTCAAAAGTAGTGTCGACGTTGATAGCACCGAACTTGGCTTTGGTACAAACTAACCAAGACATGATGGCTAATGCAGTTGCAATAGGTGGGGTGTAGATGGCAGCTTGAACGTTTTGTTTCTTACTCAAAAGAGTCAATGCTGATGGCAAGACAGCACCACCGATCATGATACCCATTAATTCATAAAGATAACCCATGGAAACACCAGCATAATACAAACCAATAGCAAAACCTGCAATAATGTAAGCAAAAGCAAACACAGAAATGTGGGAGACGGTCATTAATTGCTTACCTGTTGCTTTTGGATTAATGTGACCTCTGTAGAAATCAAAAGTAATAATGGACGAGACAGCCACAACTTCGGAAGACATGGCAGATGTGACAGCAGTAAACAATAAGATCAAAGTGGCAACTGCCCCACCCTTACCTAAAAGGGCCACAGAAGCGTTTGGAAGAACTAAACCAGCATTGACTTCGTAGGTGCTCAATTTATTTGGATATGTTGGCCAGGAAGGGGTGTCTTCCAAAGCCAAAGCAGCCATACCCATAGTGGTGGCGGTGAAAAATGGAATTGCAAACCAAGCCAAACCACCCAATACATAACCAGGCATGGCAGAAGCAGGATTGGCAGCAAAAGCTTTATTGAAATAACCATTATCCAAGAAGACAGTACCAAAGTTACCAACAATGTTGATGACAAAGAAAATACCACCAGATCTGGAGTGCATGGTCAAGTAACTACCCTCAGCGTTACCTTCTCTTGGCTTTGAGTCTTTCAATTTGCTGACAATTTCCCAGACTTTGCCTGGAGAGCCTAAGGAGTCACCAGTGGCCCATGTAGTGAAAGCAAAAATCATACAGATGATAACCACACCAGCACCATGGACGTAATCAGTGATAAGAGTAGCCTTCAAACCACCGAAAAGTGTATAAATGATGACACCTAATGGCAAAAGAAGACAACCAGCTGCAACATGCATTCCGGTCAAATCTTTCAACACGGCAGAACCACCAGTTAACAACATAGCAGTAACCAAAATGTTGGTGATTAAACCCCAAATACAGTAGACGTAATGGGTAGTACTACCGTATCTTTGTTTGACGATTTCCAAGTATGTGTGGGCACCTGGTGCTCTTTCTTTAGCTTTAATGGCAAGACAACTGAATAAAATAATTTGGCAAGTAGCACCCGAGGCATAGTAGAAGGCACCACTGACACCATTGTTGTACGTTTGCGTGGTACTAGTAAGAATTGTAGCCGACCAAGTCCAAGAACTACAGACACATGCGGCAATTAAAAACTTTTTCACTGATCTACCAGCAGTAGAGAACTCTTCTGCTGTCATAACTTCACGGTTATAACGTTTCAAAACGTAAGTAATGAACATCATACCTACGGCAAAGAACATACCCAAGCCGAGTACAACTCCATAACCAGCACCTTGAGGTAATGGCACATATCTTAATCCAGAATCAGACATGATTGAATTGATGCTTAAAGAGAACGTTACAGGTATTTATAGGATTTCAGAACCTCTTTTGATAAGATAAGACCATCGCGACATCCGACAAATGTCTTATTTCTTCGACGGCCCTTTTTCGGCGCTGCGGTATGGGAGATAAAATACATTGGTCGAAGCTTTTTATCTGTATTGGGAATGTACCTGTATGTATGGGCTAAATGCAAAGATTCTTTGCATAACACAAACAGGAGATCAAACGTTAGGGTTTTGAAGTCTTTCATGTATTATTATTGCTATGTACTCTATAATCCAATTCCCCCACTTGTCCTAATATATCCGTTTAGTCATATTGGTTACTGAACCCTGAACACCAATGCTTAAATCCAGGAAAAATCACATTTCCATCTAGCGGTTTTCCCAACCAGCATTTCCGTTTCATAAAATTTTGGAACGGCACCATAAAACAATCGTCTCTTTTGAGGCTTTTGATATTAGCTTTGAAAATTGCTTTTGCTGAATAATATCCTCATGCTTATCTCAACGGTGGATTAAAGGAAATTTTATTGGAACCTATTAACAAAATAAAATGTTCCCATGATTGTCTTATCTATGACTATCATTTCATCGTCTATGAGCTTATCTAACTCTTCGACTGTGATGTTGTTAGACCAATTGAAGTGTCTGCTAATACTACTCAAGTTGTTTTGCTTTAGGCTTTCGCTTTTGAAGTCCTGCTCTTGATCCTCGAGGTACTTTATGATGATTTGGGAGTAATTGTCATACCCTGAAAATTTCGGTTTAATGATCTTTAGCCCGGAGTGCTCGTAATGTTTGACTAAAATTGGCAATTTTAGATTTTCACCCATCTCAATAGCCTTCATCATATCTTGACTTGTCACTAATTCTGTTCCAAATCCCTGTGTAAGAATCAAAAATCTATTGTAGTCTGCAAAGACATCTTGCGTAGTCACCATGCTTGAACTGTTGACCAAGACGTATGTCATCAAGTATTCACTTAAGTGTCTCGCCAACTCTTGATGGTATAGGTGAGATGACTTGGATACTGTAAGAGGAGAAATTTTGTTGTCGTACTTGGTTGATACAGGCTTTACCAACCTGTTGAAAGAGCTGGATAACTTGATCAAATCTTTCGCTTTATACATGAGTTGATCCAAGTCCTCCAACGAGGTGGACAAAGTCATTTCATTCTTTTTCCTTGATTGTTCCCGTAAGAGTTCTAATTTATGAATGCCGCTTTCCTTCAACTTCACTTCTAAAGGTGGCTCGTTGATCTTCTGGCCTTCTTTGTTAATATTACCTGAATTAACGAGCTTGTCCCACTTTTGCTTGTCGATCATTTGATTGAGATTATCTTTGAACTTGACTTCTCCCCCTTGTCTAAAGCTGAGCTTGATGTACTTTTCACTGCCGGTATATGTTTCCTCATCCTGGAGGATAATATTCAAAGGATTACTTGATTTGGGGTTCTCGTTTAATAATAATTTACGTTGTAGGTCGTCCAGAATGGTAGACCTTAGCTCACTGCCACACATCTCGCAAAACTTTAGGCTTGGATGATTTATGAAGGTGCATTTAGAGCATTGATCATCCCTTCGATCAATAAGATCTAGGTCAATTTCTTTCTTCTCGTCTAAAATCAGCTCTATGTACGACTTCTTAGGCGGGATCCCGCATGAAGTGCAAGGCGGTAGTCTATTAAGGTTGTAATTTTGCTCCAAATGATTATTAAACGAACATATTTTACAAACCCAGTCAATGGATTGTATTGTGTCGTTTGCCTTCAGTATTTTGTCAAGATCAAAATATACCTTGACCTTTGGCGAAGATCTCAAGAACCCTTCAACAAACTCGACTCTCACAACACAAGCTAGATCAATGCATATGGACAATGAAATATCATTGATATCTATGTAAATGATCCGAGAATCCGTTAAATAAAGCCTGCCAAACTGTCTATTGACAATCTTAGACTTTCCTTGGTACACCCCGACATTATCAATCACGCATTGAATGACTTCTCCATCTCTGAGTACCGGGCGGTGGCTCCTATTGACACTCACTCTAGACCACACATCCATTTATATGCAGTTCGATTGTATTACTTTATCTGTATAGCTTCAATGATAATCGATTACAATTATATGTGTATAAGGAAGGGACTTAACACTAAAGTCAACAAGCTATGGTAGTCAACACAACAACAATTTCAAGAGTCTGTCTCTAATATTCTGAGATCAAAATTTAAAGAGATTTCTGCGCGCAATACCTACAATGTCCTTTCTTTTCAAGAGAAACCCCAAAACGCCACAAGAGCTCATTAGATGTCTTAACGAGCAAATAGTCAAGATCGACTTAACTCAAGATAACCACAGAAAGTACCAAGAAGAATGCGCCAGATTTTTAAAGCAGATGAAAGTAATATTAAACGGGGATGACGAAAATGAACCTCAACCTGATCAGATCAGTTCATTGGCTCAGGAAATTTACTCGACAGATTGCTTGAGTATATTGGTAAGCAGTTTACCTAGACTAGATTTTGGGAGTAGAAAAGATGTATCTATACTATTCCTGGCCCTTTTAAGAAGAAAGATAGGGAAGAACTCCCCTACTGTAGAGTATTTGATGTCAAAACCAAATACCATTCTTAATCTTGTCAAAGGTCAAGAGCAACAAGAGATAGGTTTGATCTGTGGCTCTATCTTAAGAGACTGTATCAAGTTTGAGCAGATTAATGCGTTTATCATAAATGATGCCATATTTTGGAAATTCTTTAACTATGTACAAAACGAGATTTTTGAAATTGCAACAGATCTGTTTGCAACTTTAAGAGATTTACTCACACAACATAAGAAACTTGTTAGCGAGTTTTTGGATACAAACTATGAGCTCATTATAAGGCACATTAATCAGTTAATCCAACTGAAAAACTATGTCGTGAAGAGACAAAGCATCAGACTACTAAGCGAGATGGCATTATCCAAAACAAACTTATCTTTCATCAACAAATACTATGATGATACCACCAACTTGAAACTCATAATGATGTTGTTGAGTGATAAGCTGAAAAATTTGCAGATAGAAGCCTTCCACATATTCAAATTTTTCATTGCAAAACCCAAAAAATCACAAAAGATCTTGGATATCTTAATCAAAAACAAAGATAATTTTATCAATTTCTTTGAAAAGTTTGATCTTCTGGATTTTGAAGATAAAAACACCCCCGAGGAAAAGGAGTATATATTAAACCAGATTAAGCTTTTGCCCGACATAGAGAGGATGTAGAATTTAGCATAGACATGTAGTGTTTAATTTGACACTATAGCATAACAATTACGACAGTAATTTGAATCGCATGTATATAGTCTATAAATTACTCTGTTATTTACTTAAACAGCTTAGTGGGAGCCACTAAATTAGATTTTGGTTGGAGTGGACCAGCCCTTAAAGTTAACTTCACCATATTGAATTTCTTCAATCCAAGTCAACACTTGTTTAGTTAACTCACCGCTTCCACCCAAAACAACAGGCACGCTGATGCTTTCATTTCTAAACTCAATGTTTGAGATAGGAGACACAACCGCAGCAGTACCTGAACCGAAAGCTTCGATCAACTTACCTTCTTCAGAGGCCTTTTTAACTTCGTGAATTGTGAAAGGTCTTTCACTAATAATCCATTCATCTTTAGGTAATTTTTCACGACACAACTCCAAGATAGAGTCTCTGGTGATACCTGGCAAAATAGTTCCATCCAATGGAGCAGTGCAAACCTCCTTTTTGCCATCTTCGGTTTTGAACACGAAGAACACATTCATAGTACCAACCTCTGTAACATAGTTTTCTTCACCGAATAACCACAAGTTTTGTTGATGACCTCTTGAAGCAGCTTCTCTTTGAGGTCTGATGCATGGTGCATAATTAGCACCTAACTTACTGTCACCAGTTCCACCTGGCCAGGCTCTCACGTGGTTTTCAGTGGCTTCCAAAGACACTGGTTTAAAACCAGTTTTGTAGTATGGACCGACAGGTGAACAGATAACATAAATCAAAGCCTTATCTGGTGTAGCAACACCTAAACTTGGAGTAGTACCAATCATAGTTGGTCTGATGTACAAAGAGTAACCACGGCCTTCTGGAATGAAGTCTTTCTCTAACTCAACGTATTTAGCAATACACTTGGCCAATTCTTCGGTATCAAAATCAGGCAAATCGATTCTTTGAGCAGATCTCACCATTCTTTCCATATTTTTGTCGATTCTGAAAAGTTTACCATTGCCTTCTTTATCTTTGTATGCTTTTAAACCTTCGAATAATTGGAAAGCATAATGGAAACAAACAGCGGATGGGTCAAATTTCAAATCGTGATATGGATTTATGACAGGTGTACCCCAACCTTGTTCTTTTGTCCACTCAATTTCCAACATATGGTCAGTGAAAGTTTTACCAAAAACTAACTGTTCATTTGGAATTTTCTCCTTTGGAGTGGAGGTTTTGTTTATGATCAATTTAGATGAATCTATTGACATGCTAAGAGATCTTCTTTGTTGGGCAAAAAGACGAAACATATAAACTTATATAAAAATTTTCTGTTCCGGGTGCGGTTATTGAAGGTATGGTGAGTCATCTGATACGCGCTAGAATGGTACGATGCTGGTGCGAACCCGGTGCAAAGGTTAGTGTAGTTGAATTTTTCTTCGGCCTAAATTTGGCGGTAATTCTAGAAGGCTTCAAACCAATTTTTTTCGGATCTAACAATCAAATAAGCATAAAATTCCCCACAAAATGACATTAGTCATAGGAAGTGGCTCAATTTCGGCCAAAGATTCAAGATCAAAAGGTCTATATATATTTACAAGAATTGTTTTAATTATCTACTTCTTCTTGATAGTCCAGAGTTCAGCTCTTCACGACTACATTCTCTAATATGTACCCATTTAGTAGCAACATGTCACCCATCACGACTAAGGTTTTGTCAAAGCTTTCGAATGGTTCGATGTAAAGTTTTTCTCCGAATGGTATAAAAATACCGTTGACTTTTGTGACACGGCCTAGAAGATCATGAAGAATAATATCGTCCTCCTCATGTTCGTCATCATCCTCCTGGTTCCGGTCGTAATATATCTCCCAAAACCTTTTCTTATATTTTGAAATATCCTCAGAGGTGACGTACTGGCCCTGCATATCAACTTTATCTTGTTGTAGTATCTCTATAGTTATTCTGATATCATTGAATACATCAAGACCCAAACCGCCTTCGAAATTCCGTGGTTGATTATACCTAATATTAGAGCTTTTACCTAGGAATATTTCAACTTTTTCTGTAGTAGAAGCCAACGAGGATTGCAAAGGGGTTTTGAACATCGTATAAGTTTTAAAAAAGTCTGACGCAAGCTCCATGTAGCTCCCATCAAGAAAATCTTGATTCATGTGTAATGGTCGCTTGAGATATGGTGCATACTCACTGTCTATATTAAACAAATGAGGCATGTCATAGTAGTTTGATTTCATAAACAGGTTCTCGTACAGAAAGGGGTTAATCTCACAAGAGTCCAAAGATGTGTTGTTGTTGGAAAAAGTGTACGACTTAGCAACATCCTTGTCATTAACGTAATTGTGCCATAGTGGATGGCCCTCCGTTGAAAAGACCCAGTTTTTATTCCTTATATTATGCACGAGAGACTCGTTCTCCTCGTCAAATAATAAATAGAGGTACTTCAATGTCTCACTGAGAACAAATGATTCCATTCGATTCTGCTTTTCTCCCGTTCGAATGTCTTGAACACCTTGAAATCCACAAGGTGCCAAAAAATCTGTTTTAAACTGCTGAAGAATTGATTCACCGATATGCAAGTACATAGGATCCTTAGTAACTTTGTATAAATAATAAGTGGATTCAATGAATTCTGGTCTTAGAGGGTACCATTCAAGACCTATTATGTTGTTGCCTTGAACTTTTTCCTTCGGCAATAAACAATTCCACCTTTCTGGGATAATTCTAAAGTAGTCCCATAATTTTAAGTACACTAAGTGAGTACCTATAGCATCTTTTATCCTACCGCTTAAGACCTGAACTCCACTCCAGAATCCGCCTAACAGATCTATCCATATGCTGGCATCTAAACCGTCATTCGTCCCTATGTTTGAGAAAATCAATGAAGTAAAGTTATGATTTTGGCCCTTTGCCAGATGTGTCATCAACGCCATGTAAGAGCTTTTAAAAACCAGCCACAAATTATCGTCATTAAAAAGAATCGCCATTTTTACACAGTATTCATAGAACGAGTCAATTGAGGCGCCGATTCCTGTTATAGAGTCCATCCATTCGCTCTTTATAGGTGATATCGTCATGGGCAATAAATCCAAATCCAGCCTGGATCTCCATAACTTCCAAAAGGTCTCCTGAGCATAGTGTTCAAAAGTAGCATCTTTGGTCAAACGTGATAAAAGTGTAAATTCAAGCAAAGGAGTAGTGGCACCAGATACGCAAGTCTCGCTTTGCAACTTATGTGGCACACCTTTAACTCCCCTTTTCAAATTGATTCTGGGAACAGGTATGTTGTTTTTGGTTTTGAAGGCAGGCAAAAGTCTTTTTCCTAAATCCTGCGCCATATTTAGAAGAAATCCATCATAATTCTCACGTATTATCTTGAATTTTTCAATCCCCAATCCAGGATAATTAGCTGGTGTATCCGTCAATAGTAAGTGTGTTGACATAAGCCCACCAAGGGATCTAATAGTGACCTCAAAAACCTGCACTATGACATCTTGATCGAAAAAAGTACGCTGTTGAGATTTCAAATAGTTTAACAGTTCTTCCAACTCATCCCAAAATCCTAACAAAACTAATGTGTCCAAATTATCCAATAGAGTCAGACTGATATTTCCCATTGCATCGTTTCTCACTATATCCATCTTATTTCTGAAATCAGGGCCATATGGTTCGCAAGTAATAGGCCTTACTTCATCCTGAGGAAAACCGTACCTCATATAGGATGTCCATCCATGGCTGAACAAAGATCGAGTTTCATTTTTTAGGTGTCTTAGATGCTCCGGGGTAAAACTCGAATGGAATTGAAAGTCCTCGTTAGGTGTGCAACTTATATATGAAAATATAAAAAAGAACACGAGAACATTCATTACAACAATTTCGCGTTGATCTAATGTAACCTTATCAGACAAGTACATTTGATGAAACCATGAAACCTGCTACATTACTACATGCGTCCCTTCTCATATATAAGCCTTGAATCATGCAGCATAAGCTTCATAAATTAATGTCTATTATATATCTATCTTCCGAATATTCTATTTACTTGGGTTAACACTTTACCACTCCCAAACCACAATGTGACGAATACCAATACCACGTTGAATACAACGAGTAATAAGCCATTCAACATGAACCTAGGAGCAAAAATTTTCCACACCATTAAATGCCTTCTAAAGTGTGCAGTAAATATGAAACTACTAATGCTGATAAGCGTTTGATAACACAATAAAGACGTAATGACCATGGTCACTTGTGAAAGCGCTGTAATTGGCTTGTTTGTTGGAGGTATCTTCCAAAGGGTAATCAAGGGTATTGCTAAACAGATAATTATGAAGGAGCCGAACGTATTTAGCAAAATGACAACATGTGTTATGGGGAATATGATGTTATCGCTCAACATGAAACCCACATCCCATTGAATTGAAGGAATGGTCGCCTGATGACCTGTGCTGAAAAAGTGTTGGTAGCCCAACAACAAGAATACAACAGGAGCCATCAAATTTCTTCTGATTTCGAGAGTGTCAAGCATTTCCAAAAACAGCAAAATCTGAATCAATAAACCAGCTATGGAAATTGCACCCAATGGCTTGGACACAAGCATTATACTGACTGCAAAGTTGATGACAAAAAGAAAATATGAAGAGCCATATATGTTACTGTACCCAAGAATTGTCACACTTGGCTTGACCTCTGTTGGAGTCAAATTCTCGTCGAGTTCATTTTCCTCATAGCTCGAGTCGGGTGACGTAAGTTCTGGTGAAACTGGAATGGATTTGTTTATGTCAATTTTGACACACAATGGACCTCTTGACCAGCTCCAATTGGCTAGTATGAGGGACACAAAAAGCACAATACGTGCTATGGCAAGCTTGAAAGACTTTATCATTGTGTCATTCAATGATGCTGAAATGAAGTCTCTTGATCCAATGAAGTCAAACGTCCAGTAAAACGCATTAAGTATCAATAAAAATTTGAGACCCGAATTGATCCAGAGTGGACCCGCTGAATGGTATGAGTTTGATAACTTATAAAATGACTTTATCATCAAAGGTAATAAAAATGCTGTAATATGTAAAATCACAAGTGACCACCATGAAATATCAAAGGTAGGTCTACAGTAACCTCCTTGTTCTTCTCTACAAAGATTCACCATCAGCACAAATCTCGTGACTAAGAGAAATGTGAACAGATGGTTTAATCCGAGAACTTTAGTAGGATAATCAATTCCTTCTTTCAAAAGAATATAAACAAAGGCACAAACACCAAAAGTGGATAAGAATACCAGCACCATTTTGTCTTCCCAAATCACATAGGAATTTGAAGCAAAAATCAAGCAGTGGAAAATAACGAACGAAATTCCCAAAAATGACCAATTGTTGAAGTTAAAAATAAAAAAGTCATACACTTGATGGAAAATCCAATGAACACTAAATCTATCCATTATAGGAGCCCAAAATCCAATAATCATGCCCAGGGAGACACCGGTGCCAAGAATACTTTTCAACGACATATCTTGAGGCATTAGAACTATATAAATTGACAAACTCAAAACAAAGCCTAGGAGTGACATTGCGATCACTGAACCAATGAACTCAAAAGACATTGTTGATATCCTGACAGACGGTATTGATCTGGAGTATGTCAACAAAAATGTGAACGAGAAAAAAAGCAAGACAACACCCAAAGTTATAAATCTGAGATCAAACCTAGCCCATAACGACTTACAGTGTTCCAACAGTTCGATTTGGTAAGCCTTAGAATCAACTATAAGCTGCTTCTGGTACTTCTTGTGGTTATATAAGTTCAGATAATTATGAACGAAATACTCATACTTTTCATTCAAATTCTTGTTCTCGCTGAGAACTTTCGATGTCTGGCGAAATCGATGTATTTGCTTCATTGTCTTAAAACACATTTGCGATAATCGTTTATCATTTTCGAAAAGTTCGTCTATTGGAAAACCAAGATTATTGTGGGGGATAGGGAGCCCTAAAAGTAGAGACAATGTAGGAACCAAGTCAACCTGATCTACCTGTCTATAGTCCCTCCCTTGATCTGAAATATTATAAGCTTCGGGCAAATGCTTGTTCATAGAAAATTTACGATTCTTAGTGTACATGAATAAAGTGGTTTCCAATTCATCTTTGGAATCACCACCATGATTACCAGTCGAGTCCATTCCGTGGTCTCCTATCACCACTAGTAATGTCTTATCATCCATTAAATTCATTATTTTCGTGATTTGTTCGTTCATTTGATTAAGCTTATCTTTCATTGTGTGATGATCAGGACCAAATCTATGGCCAATATGATCAACACCCAAGAAATGCCCAATCAAAACGTCCCATTTCAGCTGGTTTTGTGGAGCTAAGAGCGGGAATGCGTTTTCTATAACACCGTTATCAACCGTATCAAAATCCCACACGTTTAATGAAGGAAACGGGAAATTTAGCTGAGGATTAATGAATTTCTTAAAGAGGGCTTCCCATGTGTCATCCCCCATAAATGCAATGGATTTGTTTTGCCTGTATAATTGTAAAAGCCAATTATCCTCGTCTATCTCGTCCCCGTTGAAATTTGAACCTGCGTCAATAAATGTAGGAAGAGACCCAGTGGAGAGCCCTTTAAGACGCTGTAATGTTGTAGTTGGGGGGTCTGCGATAAATTTCAATAACAATGCCTTGTCTGGATTCTTGCTGAAAGTGTCATAAAGGATTGGGAAATTGTTGTGATAATACTCCTCAGAGCCTTCCACAGGTATAACAAAATCAAATCGTAAAGCATCAATAACAAGAAAAATGGCTTTTTGAAATCGTGGCTCTGTACATGTATCTATTTCATCAATGCAATCGGCTATCGTAGCCGGTACTTCTCTCGAAAGTAAGAATCCTTTGGTGAAAAAAGCGATGGATATCAACTGTAGTATACCAAAGAAAATCAACACAAACAAGTACCCTAGAAATGTTATCTTTAATTTCTGCTGTCTGATTTTTAGACGTGAGTCCATTTGGATACTGATTCTTTGTGTTTGTAGGGCTAGTTAGCAATAAATAAAGAAGCAGAACGAAATATTAAAGATCACCAAGGTTGATTTATATACAAATTGGTGAAGCGCGGATATAGGAATCGTAAGCTAACAATAGAATCTTAAAAATGCCCCTGGTCACTCAAGGTCAGCTTGCGACGAAAAACATTTGAAGTATAGAACTCAAATTCGTTAAGTTCTTTGATTATCTATAGCCTTTTGGCCTTAAACTAGTTATATAATAGACAGTTTCGACTTAGAGTAAGTTTTGGCATATTTGACGTGCAGGCCCTAAATCGGTGACTTAATTTTGAAAAAGTTCGTTTCGAGTTCGTAGTATTTATTTGATCATATTGCCTAGCAGGGACTCTAGAGCTATCAATCATGTTTAAACTAATCAAAATAGAACAAATAATAGTGTCAAACATTCCTTACATTACTTTACATATTTTACATAGTTAACCTATCAGATGGTTCATATGGCTCAAAAAGTCCTCGTCAAAGTTTGAATTCATCATTCCAGCATCCTCATCTCCTTGGAAATTGATTAGATCACCCATATCATCTACTATATTGTTGTTATTGTCATTTTGTTGAAATTCCAAAAATTCCATGTTGTTAAAATCAAAAACAGGATTCTCTGGTGCCGCTATTTCTGTATTTGTCTGTGTTGGTGCTGCCTGACTTGGCGGTTGCATCATGGCTTCGACTTGCTTCGGGTCGTACTTTTCAGGTGCTTTAGGTACATTGTCATTTAAAATTTGATACTTTTCATATGCCTGTATCGAGGTTAATTTCTGATTGAATTTGCTGGCATATTCATCTACTAAACTCTGGTACTCTTTTTCAAGTGCCTTGGAGGAAGTCTCGTCCGATAGATTGGAAAATAATTTCATCAAATTAATTGAAGCCTGTTTTTGAAAGTCGTATTTTGCACCAAGATTTAGCTCCGTGTTCTCTTTTTCCAATTCTGCTATTTCTTTAACCAATTGCTCCTGTTTGAACTGCATTAATTTGAGATTGCCAAAGTACGTTTGATCATGGGAAAACAGACTCATGTATGCTCTCAATTCTTCCGGGTTATCGGGTATTTTTGCATTTTTTAAACCATCTGGAAACGAACTTGGTGGTATAATCTTCAGGGTGTGATAGTACTTTGTAGTGACATTTTCTAGGTATTCTTGGTTGTGAATAAATCTGCTCAAAGCATCGGCTCTGAAGTTTATGAGGTCAGATTCATCATGCAAAGTATTTGCAGGCTCATCCTTCACTACTTGCCTAACCACCTGTGGTACAGGAAGAGACGTTTGAGTCGGCACATGAATGTTTGTCTTCCGACGTCTTGGTCTGCCTGGATGTGCCATGTTTAAATATTTCGCGAACTCGAGAAGCCAGCTTCATCTATCGTAATATATTTCACGTGACTTAGGCACAACTGATACATACCGTCTATATTATACAACTACACTCTATGTCACACTAATACATAATTACAAATCGAATCTTCCATTTATGAACTCGTCATCCTCCTCGGCATCAACTTCCATCTCGTCTTCTTCGTCTATTTGCTCATCGTCTATAACGTCTTCATCTGGAGGTAAGTTGGGATTACCAGGAATGAAGGAACCGGGATTTTTGAACGTGTTCATTCTATGACTCTTGCCAAAATGGTCATCCATAGCAGATGCATCAACGTAGGTAAAGCCTTTGAAGTTGGCTTGTATCCCAGGTGAAAGAGGAGTCGATGCTAGCTCCATTTGCTTTTTCAAAACTGACGTAGATTCATTCGTGAACTCTGGATCAAAATTGGACGTATCAGTCTCAGAAGTGAGATGTGGCTTAAATGGAGGTGGGATAGACTTTGACTTAAGAAGTTCCCAGTCAATATCATTAAAGAAGGGATGTGCCTTCAATTCTCTAGCGTCGTTGGTAGCTCCTAGTCTATGTTTAGGATTTCTATTAAGTAGACCTTTGACAAAAGACCTACCTTCAGGAGACAAAATTTCCTTTGGAAACCTCACCTTTCCAAAAGCAATATTCTTGTACATTTGTTGAGTATTGTCCGCATAGAAAGGTGACCATCCACAGCACATTTCGAAAATTAACACACCCAATGACCAAAAGTCAACCATTTTAGTATAACCCAGCTCATCAAGCAAAACTTCAGGTGCAAGATATTCTGTTGTACCGCAGAATGTGTTAGTAGTACCATCATTGTTCAAATTAGCTTTAGACAATCCAAAGTCACATAATACTATATGACCGTTTGCGTCCAAAAGAATATTTTCGGGTTTCAAATCTCTATAAACAATGCCATTGTCATGCAAATGTTCTAAAGCTAATACCAACTCAGCAATATAGAATTTGGCCCTGTCTTCAGGGAATCGACCTTCTTTTTGTAAATGCCAAAATAATTCACCACCTGACATGTAATCGGTGACCAAATATAAGTCGGTTGGTGTTTGAAAGGAGAATTTTAAACCCACAATAAATGAGGATTGTGCTGCAGATGTCCTTACTAAAATATTACGTTCACCAATGGTATGTGCAATTTCTTTCTTTTTCACAATCACTTTTTTACTTAAAACTTTCATGGCATAAATTCTATTATTGTCGACCTTCTTAACTTGGTATACTCTACCGAAAGTTCCTTTACCTAACAATCTTAAGATCTCAAAGTCTTCTGGACCAAAATTACGATTTCTTTGAGAAGTGTACTCCCATTTAATTTTTATGGAGCCTGAAACTCTTTCGCCTACCACTCTTGCGGTCAAATTAAACCATTGACCACTTTTATTGGATTCAAAGGGAGAAATTCTGACGTGTCCCAAGAAAGAGTCGTCTGTGGAAGCGTCATAAACGGAAATATCGAGTTCCGAGGTATTACCAACAACATCAAAAATTGCCTCATGATTCCAAACAGGATTAGTGAGCCCTTCACTATAGTCCGACATTGTTAAATGTGTTGAAGAGGATTGTCTTTGGTACATCGGTCTTTTAACGTTTCCAAGAGGGTTCTTGGATCCCAAAGACGTTGGAACAGGTGTGTTTGTGACAAATTCAGAACTCTCGAATGTACAAACAACGTAGGGTTGTGAATTTGGTGAATGAATTAATAAATTAGAAGCTTCAACTATGCATACTTTTAATTTCCCTTTGGGAGAATTTGAATTGGAGTTTTGGCCTGACTCATCGGTTGTAATAATCATAGGCCCTTGAGCGGAATTTGAATTATCGAGGTATTGTTTACTAGAACTTTGATTGACTTGAGGTGGGTTGGAATTCCCAGAAACAGGCATGTGTGACTGAGACTGATACTCAGAAGGAATGTTCAAGCCCTCTTTGTTGGCATTCAAAGTCCCATACACCATCGAACTATCAGCGGCCGTGGTGGGGGTAACATTAGCCAATCCCTTTGGATATATTTTTTGCCCGTCATCAGAGTCCTCCTTTTTGAACGAGCTGAAGCCGAATATTGTCTTTGCAAATTCAGCCATCTATGAAGTATATATGAAGAAGAATTAAACAAGGATCAAGTCCTATTAATGAATTAAATGGTCTCTAATGAATAGTCTCCCTAGAAAATTTTTCTCAGGAGCGAGTGAGAGGTATGAGGGTGTACCTGATAGAGCACATATCAAGCATACGTGAGAAATACTGAAGAGTTAGAAAATTTGGCACTTCACGTTTGACTAACTTCATATGCCCATTGCTTGTATGTTTGTAGGGCTGCTAATTGTTGTCATCGCCATCATTCTTCAACGGGATTTGATAAGCGATAGGCCTTGCACGACCCGGATACAGTAATAGAACGGGCTCGTAGGCCCTCGCTAGGCGCGTGTGGCGAGCCGGTGCATAAGTTAAATTATACTTCTATGGGTCGGACGGCTTTATTGAACCGGCCTAGGTGCGCGCCATTGCAGGCCCGGTTTTATTGAATATTACCGTTCGAAGTTTTAGTCAGGCTTGAGCTCACATGGCAATCTACACACAAAACAAAAATTGAAATGTGAAGAATGCACTCACGTGTTAAATATGATCGAGAAGACAGTTTGGGCTTGATTGTAGTATTACGATGAATAAGGTACACGGATGTTAGCCGTGTACTGATGTTTTTAACTGAGCATAATAATCCCATAGGTATTGAACTCTTTATGGGTGCAAACCTTTTGGGCTCACACCGTCCTTGCACCTCTTTCCACTCAAAAGATGTGCCAAAAGCAAGAAACTGTCATTCTTCAAATTTTGGTATAATTACTCTAAAGCAAACCAGTTTGATGCACTCGTTTCGCTTAACTTCATCATGATCTGGACGGTTATAGCATCCTTCAATTCCATATTTCTTTCTGGATGTCGCATCGCTGCTCATTCGCATCCAATTTTTAAACCTCACCAATCTGCGCTCTCTCGCACTTTTCTTCAATGTTTAAAAGCACTGTTCAGGCATTAAGGCTGTTTTCAAGCTCTTCTGCATCTTGGGATAAGTACTACAAGCTCACAAAATACGTAAAGCCGGTAGATAAGACGGTCTATAAAGCTGGTGATGTGGTGGAAAAGAAAATACCCTCTAATAAAAGACACTATCCAGTCTATGAATATGAGGCACTTTTCTTCAAGAGTCAAAACAGGGGTTTGTATGGTGGTTTACAAAGAACTAGCTCCAAAACTTGTTCCGAGAGTGGTAACAAGAACCTAAGAAGCCACAAACCAAATGTGGTCAAGGCCACTTTGTATTCTGAACTTTTGGATAAAAAATTCAAGCTCAAAGTTGCAACAAGAGTGTTAAAGACAATCACCAAAGAAGGAGGACTCGACAACTATTTGCTCAAAGATAAGCCTGCCAGGATCAAAACGATGGGTAAAGTCGGTCACAAAATCAAGTACGATATTTTAATGAAACAAAAAGATAATGAGTTGCCAGTTATAGAAGGTCAAAAGGTATACTATATTGATTCCAAAGGAAGGCATATCGTCAAAGGTAAACACAAGCTTTTAAACGAGTTATTTCCTTTTGTTCAAAAAGATTCTTTTTCACCAGTGGACTTCAAACAATTCTTGAGCAAATACAGCTATATGAATATCGATGAAATAGTTGAGGAGTTGGATCGCTACAATTATGATTTTACCAAAGTTGTTGTTAGTCCACCAGTGGAACAACAAGATGGAGCCCAGCAATCTGTTGCTGTTTAGACTTACATGTAAATAGAACAATACTAATATTTGATTAGAGCTTGTATAAGGGTTTCACGTGATTTGAAAAAACAGTCACAGATGATGTTCTACTATGTGAGAACCTTTATTCCTGCATCCAGATTAGTTTTCTCTCACTCGCTCTTCTCAATAAAATTTTTCAGTAAAATACAACAGTTATAATGGTCAAGTCAGGTATGTTCAGAAGACCCAATATTAAGCTTCAGTAATGTTCACACAATTTTCCATGGTGATATACACCCCAGTCTTTATTCAAGGAGTCCCAAGTATAATTGTGAATATGTGACAAATTATGAAAATTTTTTCCATCCGACTACAAACGTATCGATCATTAAAGTGTTCTTCACTAAATACTATCCATACCCGTCAGTATGTGTTTTGAAGTGTATAAGATCCTTTGAAGTGCTCTAAACTTGTAGAGTATTCATAATCATCGAACAAGAGTTTTGTTTTCCCTATCCAACACCAAATTATAATCATTTAATATTTATCTGTAGCAGATCTTTAACTTAACATCAATACTAACAGTTTAGGTATCGCCGTTGGTTTAAACAAAGGTCACAAAGTCACTCCTAAGGAAGTTGCTCCAAAAATCTCTTACAGAAAAGGTGCTTTATCTAAGAGAACTGAATTCGTCAGAAACATTGTCAAAGAAGTCAGTGGTTTAGCTCCATACGAAAGAAGATTGATTGAATTGATCAGAAATGCTGGTGAAAAGAGAGCTAAGAAATTAGCTAAAAAGAGATTAGGTACTCACAAGAGATCTTTAAAGAAAGTCGAAGACATGAACAAGGTTATTGCTGAGTCCAGAAGACATTAATGTATATTTAAGTCATAATACACACCGGTACATAATTGAAAAGAGTAGTTCTTAACTAGAATATGTCTGGAGGAAATTTAATATTGAAAAGAACCTGCTCTATCGTAACACAGCCCTCAATTGTAGTGGAACACTCTCTCGCCTCTGCTTGTAATAGAAACAGCCCTTGAAATAGGAACTAGACTTCTAATTCTGTACTCGGTGTCAAAAGTGTGTAGGTTCTGGTTGATCAAACGCACAATTGGTTTGCTGCGAACCGAACAACTCCACTTCGCTATGAACCTCTCTTCCTCTTTAGGCAAATCCAGAGGCACAATTAATCTGTTTAGCCATATAAGGCAAATGCAGACCCAAATCACACCACCTTCACATTTTGCTAACAGCAAACAAATTCCTCCCAGTTACGATGAAATGAATCTGTCATTGAAAGAGGTGTCAAAAGATGACCAGAAAGGCGATCGAATTTTGAGAGACTTGACATCGTTAGTAGCAATGTTCACTTTGGGGTACATAGCTGTAGACAACTACATCAATCGCATGAAGTTAGAGAAGTTGAACAATGACATTTCGTCGCTTAATTTAAAGACGCTACAATTTCACAATAATTCCTTCAATCAGGCCTTGAAGAAAAGAGACCTTCAAATACTACAAGAGCGCAAGGAACACGAAAAACGGTACTTTAAAATGTCGCTTCACATAGCCTTATTACGTAAACAATTGATTGACAAAGGGCATTCACCAATTGACATCGAAGAAGCTTTGAAAGAGTTTGAAAGATCAGTCAAGGTAGACTATTCAATGAGGAACGTTAGCGGTCAACGACTTTGGGTCCAGGACAACAGCGACTTAAGGGAGTACATACCGGATAGTCATGAGTACGATAAAAAATGATGGGTATTTTAGCATGTATATATGTGACTTTATGTCTTTAAAGCTAGAAATAAATGTGGTATTTTATTGCCGGGTAACTTTTGTGGTAGTATAAATTCTCTCGATGAGCAGAAGTTCATTACAATGTCTTTTGTAGACGCCCATTAGAGTCACGGTTTATATCTTTCTATATATATTCGCTTTGCTTTCGTGCTCGGGTAAGTCTTAGATTAACCGATTAACGGCCGTTTGTGTTAGATTTTTGTTTAACTACGTGTGCCCTTATTCGAATATATTTTTTGAAAATTTTTATGAGCTTTGCAATAAATCTTTTATATTTGAAGACTTAGTGAGCTATACATGTCCTACGTACAAAAGGGTTCATTTTCTACCAGTTGGTATTAAAGATGCATCTATCTGTCCCAATTCCCTTTGTGCAAGCTTTAGCTGTAAGAGCGATGGCTTTGGGCAACATGTAGTTTGCTCGTTTCCGTTTTTTTGGTAGTGATTTTTACAACACAAGTAGAGCTTGTCTATAACAGAAGTACACTTCGACTCGTTATACCCATTTACACTAAGGCAATCTTGGATAGCACAAGCTTCGGCTTTACAAGGCTCAGTCTTGCAAGAGTTCGACATAATGCGGGAGGGAAAATACTCTCTTTACCTATAAATATCGTATATTCGTTACTTAGTTTATTGTCAGCTTGTCCAAGTCCGTGTGGTAATCGTCTTCGTCGAATTCGCTAGGCTCATATATCACTAATGGTATGAACTCATCTGGAGATGTTGAGTTCCCTGGGTTTTGTTTTCTGTAAACGTAAAAACTAGCACATCCACTGAATATGCAAACTAATATGGAAATTACCCCCCATCTCGAAAGGTGCCATCGAAGACTTTCAATCTCAGATCTCATTGCGCTGTTGAGCTCAGTGGTAATTTTATGATTCAGTTCCTGAAGCTTAAGCATTATCTTCTTCAGTGATAAAGTGTTCTCTTGTTTCTGGTCATTTATTGTCACCTCGTTATTATTTTTTAGTTGCAAAAAGTCGTTGTTCAATTCATCCAGAATCACATTAAAATCTCTTTCTAAATTATTTATCAAACTCAAGGCTTCGTTAATGTGAGCCTCTCTTGACCTGGTTATATCAACTCTTAACTCTTGTTGTGCGCTTTCATACAAGTACCGTTCATTTTCCAATTCATACAACTGAGAGTACTTCTTTGAAAGGTTTCCTAGCTTCAGGTTCAATTGGATGATCAACATATTTATGAGCTCGTTTGCCTGTGCTTCTGTAAACCCTGCTTCGGTAAACTGTTTAAACACTGAATACGTGTCTATGTATGGCTCCATCTTTTCAAAAATCGTGGTTAGATACATCTCTTCATCGGAAGAATCTATAACTGGCTGAGTATCATCAGTAGGAATAGCCTCTGGAGAAAGATTGAGTAAAGATTCAGTTATGAAACCTGCTTTTATGGGCTCTGTTTGTGTTGGCTTATTGACGTTTGAGTCTGTTGAGGTCTCCCTTTCTGCAATATAGCTTTTCGTCTCAGCATAATTAAAGGAAAGTGAGCTTCTTATAGTTCTTTTCTGTATCAACTGTGGTCGTATCGATCTCACTAATCGAAATCCAGCTCTAAACATCTAGGGGCCGTAATTCAGAAAGTCGCATTTTATGTATCCTAACTATAAAATAATTCCTGTCGATGGTTCTGATGCTTGCAACCTAGAATAGGAAGCCAATTCTCTGAAATATTGAACCAAGCTTAGATTTTGTGAATATCTGCATATCAAACTGCCTTTTGCCTCAATCCTCGAGAAATAACCCCTGGTTCGAGCATTTGGAAGAAATATAATATCGGTTGACAAAGGCAACATTTCACATTTTGAAATGCTATCGTCACAAAAGTACACAACCAATTCTCTGAAAGTTTGATCGTCTTCCCAATCCGACAGTCTTCCTGTGGAAGATGTGGAATTTGGGTTCGTCTCAATATCCTCGCAGCTAATAGACATCTCAAATCCTGTTTTCAATTCAACTAACTTGATTACCGGTAATAAGTGCTTTAGAAAATCGTTTTCTTCAGATGATTGTGCTTGCATTTTAGCTTGCAATTCTTTTAAAATTAGATCGCAAATTGTTTTAAGTCCATTCGCTGTATCGCCCCAAAAGTATCCGTCACTCTCGTATACGTTAATGAAGCTAACAGAGCCAAGCAAACTGCCCCAAAATACAAATTTACTAATGTTGCCAAGGATTCTAAACTTTTCAGAGGCTACTTGTTGCTTTTGAATAATGTTGTATTCTTCTCGTACTAATTTAGCTTGTTGAAGTTCTTCTGTTGAAGGATACACCATATTCTTGTCATAGTTCAAGTAAGGAAGTGGTTTCCCTGGTAACGGTACTCCAATGCATTCATCAATCTTGAGTACTAATGTGAAGCTTGTGGGAAGCTTTTCTTTTGGAGATAACTCAAGCATCATATCAATGCAATCATTATCATTTTTGAAAATTGCAAAATTCACAAATTTTGTGGCAAGTCTAATTAATTTATCAAAATTGACTATCCAATGTATTGTAAAAATCTGTCTTGAAATACTCAAGACTCCCTTTAAATTTTCATGCATGCCTTGCAAACTCTCTAAGTAAGCAACTGCTACCCATGCTGCTATCAAAATCAACCGCATTACATGCGTCTTTAATATGTCGATGGTTTTCACATCAGTATCCATATCTATGGAGTTAAGAAGCATTCTTTCTTCAGTAAATCCTAATTCTTCTAATCCGAATTCCCTGATTTTGATTGCCTTCACCTTGTGATTTTTAGGGGATTCTTGCGCCTTCTTAGTATTGATTTGTGCTTCAGATCCGGAAAGTACCACTTGATTTAAAGTGCTACTGCTATTCATGCGTTTGAATGATATATAAATAAGGGGTATACGTTCTTGTGTTCAAATAGGTATATATCATTTTTGGTAACTGCACATTTATATGCCTTACAATAATAAAAGTTTGTCTGCAATAAGATTGTGCGGCGAAGAAAGAGAAGAATAAAACAATGTGCTTTCAACAAATGAATGAATATTATATTTACATCATGAACCTTCTAAATTAACATTTCAAACCAGACTATATCAATAAAAAAAATAATGAAGGATGCGAGGTTCGAACTCGCGCGGACACCGTCCAACAGATCTTAAGTCTGCCGCCTTAGACCACTCGGCCAACCCTCCATTTAATAAGTTATTTACCTTGAAAATATCCATATTCGGTTTTACATTAATGAAGTGATAGTAGTTTGTCAGCAGAGATAAAAACCCAATGGATGTATCAGAATAGGACGTATAGGTCATCCGTAATTGGAAGGTTCTTAAGCACAAGAACTCCATCTTGATTTTTTCAAAGTTTCTAAATCTTTAGTATATTTATCTATTATCCGTGCTATAATCCTCTGGTTTAGCAGTAGGAGTATTCTTTAAATCTAAAAGTGACGTTTATCTTTTCAACACAAGCCTCAACCACCTAACATACTTCCCATTCTTTTATTTAAATTCTCATATCTCAATCTGTCCTTATCGCTTACACTAGGCACAATGCTTTGCAAAGCATTTTTAAAGTCATCCATGCTCACAGTAATAGTCTCATCATCTACTTCGTTATCCTCTAAATAACCCGATTTATCCAATTGGTGTAACTCTTGGCCTTTAAAAAACTTTCTTTTCAAAGCTAAAACCCCAGCTTCCCTAACTAATGATGATAAATCGGCACCTGAGAAGTTCCTGCATAGATGATCAAAAGCCACTTCTTTCAAATCGATGGAAGGCGCCACTGGCGTTTTGTTAACTGATATAAGCGTTTTCAAAATATCAAGCCTCTCTTCAGAAGTTGGCAATTCGATGTAAAGCGACTTATCTAATCTTCCTGGTCTGATCATTGCCGAGTCAATAATATCCGGCCTATTTGTGGCCCCAATCACATAGACTCCCTTTCTATCATTTAAACCGTCAAGTTCTGTCAATAATGTGTTGACAACTCTCGAGCTCGATTCACTCAATGAACTATCTCTCTTTGGTACCAAAGCATCCAATTCATCGAAAAATATAATACATGGAACACTGGCTCTCGCTCTTTGAAACACCTGTCTTATTGCTCTTTCAGATTCACCCACGTACTTGTTTAAAAGTTCAGGGCCTTTGATCAGAATAAAATTTGCTCTTGATTCGTTAGCAACGGCTTTAGCCAAAAGGGTCTTCCCGCATCCTGGTGGGCCCCACATCAAAACTCCTGCTGGCGCCGTTATACCGACCTTTTCATATAATTCGGGCTTTTTGATCGGTTGTACGATACACATATGGAGTTCCATTCTTATATGGTTGAGTGCACCAACATTGTCCCAAGTTACGTCGGGTATTGTTGCAAACCCTTCCCTTTTGGCGGTGGGTTGAATGGTGGGCAAGGCGTTTAAAAAGTCGTCAAAAACAATTGAAAGTGGCTCTAATTGGTCATCGGTTAAAGGTTCCGGGTGCTTAAGTAAAAACTTTTGTATGATGGACAATTTTTCGTCGTCTGTCTTATTCTCGAAATTCCTTACTAAGGAATTCTGGTCAATTTCCATGGAATCTTCACCAACTTCTTTTTCGCTCAAGCTTTCGAAAATTCGTTTTATGGCAAAGATCCCTGATGCGGTTACTAAACTTTTAAGATCAGCACCCACAAACCCTGGTGTCATTTTCGCTAACTGTCTGTAGTTAAACAGACTGGGGTCACTAATTTTTAAATTAGTTGTCATTGCTTGTATTATCGATGCTCTTTGGTCTTCGCTTGGAACGTTTAAGCATATTTCTCTGTCAAATCTCCCTGCCCTTCTTAAGGCCAGGTCCAACGAATCTGGTCTGTTAGTGGCGCCAATGACAACCACCGGCTTGCCATTTGTTTTTTCTAATGTCAATTCGTCCATTAAAGTTAAAAGTTGAGCCACAATTCTTCTCTCCATCTCTCTTTGAGCGCCTCCATCTCTTTTGGGAGTGATTGCATCTATTTCGTCCATGAATATGAGACAAGGCGCCATATTTTTAGCATCTTCGAATATTTCTCGTAACTTTTTTTCCGATTCACCAGACATTCCCAGGACAATTGATGGAGCTGAAATGTTAATAAATGGCACTTGTAATTCACCTGCTAATGCATTCGCAATAGTTGTTTTCCCACAACCTGGTGGGCCATATAACAACACACCTCTAGGAGGCTCAACACCCGTGGAATGGTATATTTCAGGGTGAAGAATTGGAAGTCCTATTAATTCCATCAACTGTGTTGTGATTTTCTCCATACCCCCAAGATTGGAAAGCTTGGTCGTGGGAGGTGAGAAATCTTTCTTAGGTTTCTTGTTATTCTTTGAGCCAAGTTCTTTTCTTTTCCTCTTTTTTTCTTCGGCGTCATCTTCTTCGGCGGGTTCGGCCGTCTCCTCTTGCTGCGTTACTGACCACAGACTTACCACAGACTTGTTCAAAGCGTTAGAATCTATAGCATCTACCAAATTAGATTGATCGGTTTGTTCCTGTTCATTATCAAGCTCCTGCTGATCTCTCTGTTGTATAACATCACCTAGTTCCTCGATTTCGTCTTCTTTAATAACCTGTAAAACATTGTCGATTAGCTTTTCTAAGTTTATTCTTTTCATTCTTCTCATTTGAAAGTCTTTTTGTTGTATATAAATTATTATATCAGACATTTTCAAATCTCTAGCTAGTGCTATATGAGCAAATTCATCCTTCTGAGAATCCTCACAGTTCTTCTTGTTGTTATTAGTTTGTATCTCTAATAAAGAGTGAATGAGATCATAAATCCGTTGCTCCAAGCTCTTGGTTATAGTGTTCTTCCCCATGATTGAGATGCTCATCTCAAAAACAGTCGCTCAATTCAATTTGAGAAAATGTCACGTGATCAAAAGAAAGTGACATACGAAACTTCGATAATTTTAGGTGTTCGAAAGAAAAAATTGTAAATACAATGTTAACCGACGGTACGTTTCATGTCTGAGACAGAACTGAGTTCATAGCAATGTAAAAGTTCGAGAATTTTATAAACCTTATTTTGTGTCGGATTTGACCAAAAGTGGGTAACTCCCACACAAACTGTTAAATTAAGTGACATAATGCCCAAGAGGCGAATTACAACATTCCGTTTATCAAATATGCTTTACTTCAAGCGACTGCTACTCAGGCTCTGCTTTTGACTACATTAAGGCGCATATTTTCTGATATAAAGCGAAAAGTATGGACTAAGGACGCAGCAGTATGAACAAGAATGAAATATAAATTAAAGTTTGCCGTCATTAGCCACACAGGCTATTATACGACAATAAATGAAATGGATTGGACCAAAACAACTGGTTGCTACCGAAAGAATAATGCAAATTGTGTGTCTGACTACATCCGCATGCACGAGCGCTTAATACAGCAACATTGGTGAACCAGCTGAAGTCATGGAAAGATGTATATGTAATTAGCCACAAATTCATGCATAAGATTTTCGTGGCGAAGTAAATTTGAGTCGGATTGTTGTTATTGTGTAAGATTGCTAAATTTTGTTGCTGATTATTCTCAAACTATAAATTGAGATAATTTTCCTTAAAGGCTATCATTAAACAAAGTAGCTTACCACAATGTCAGATTTAGGTAGAAAAAACATTTCAGATAAACTCAGCGAAACCGCTAAGCCAGATTCTGAGAAGACTGGTTTTGAAAAGGTCAAGGAACAAGTGACCGATAAGGCTGATGAATTTGCAGCCAAAGCAACGCCTGACGAGCAAAAGTCTTTTACTCAAACAATTAGCGACAATATCAAACAAGGTCATGATGATGCTAAGAAAGAAGTGGGTGAAAACAAGGAAACTTTAGGAGAAACTGTTCAACCTTACATTGATGCAGCCAAAGAACAGGCCGCCAATGCTGCTAACTACATTAGCGGTGTTGTTACTGGTGCCACTGAAGGTGCCAAAAAAGGAGGTGAATCTTCAAAGTAAACAATTAAATAGTGAATAAATGGAAAGCTTGTAAACATCTCTATTTCTGTACGGTATAATAGTTACTGACCCCGCGAAGAATTTTGAACTCATCACTCTCATCGCACTGATCGCATGAAGAAAGAAGTAAAGGACCTAAATAATTCCGAGGATGATTTCGATTTTGATTCCTCAGATGAGGAACCATTCGTAAAGCTTTCTAAGAAAAGCCAACACCATATCCAAACGGAGGATTCTGACGACGATGATGGCGCTTCCGAAGAAGAACAAATTCCAGAGGTTCCACTCCTTGATGAAAGTCATTATTATGAGGATATAAACAAGATAAAGTCGAAGAATGTAAAGCTTAAACAACTCACACCACAGCAGCTTGCTAAAGAGTCAAAGAAGATTAAGAAAACAGGGGTTTGCTACCTTTCGAGAATTCCTCCTTACATGAAACCCTCAAAACTTCGAAGCATTTTATCTAGATTTGGTGATCTTGATAGGATATTTTTAAAGCCGGAAGACATCACCGTTTACAAGAAGCGTGTAAAGTATGGGGGCAATAAGAAGAAGAATTTTGTGGAAGGTTGGGTTGAATTTGTGGATAAGCGAGATGCCAAATTATGCTGTGAGACATTGAATGGAAACAAAGTAGGAGGTAAGAAAGGATCGTACTATTACGACGATATTATCAACATAAAATATCTTCCCAAATTTAAGTGGTTCGACTTGACCCAACAAATACTGAAAGAAAACGAAATCAGGCAGGCCAAATTGGCTCTCGAAATATCTCAGGAGCAAAAATTGAACAAATCCTTCATTCAAAATATTGAACAATCAAAAATGATAACTAATATGACAAAAAAGAGGAAATTAGAAGGAAAGAGCGATAATCATGAGTTAAGAAGAAATTTCAAGCAACGTGACGTTACCAGTACTAGAGCTGACGCAAGCGATAACGTCAAGAAAGACGAGCCTAATGACAGCTTAAGCGGTGTGTTGTCGAAAATCTTTTAATTTGGTGTTATTGTTGATACATATATAGTTACATAATCTAGCATAATTTACAAACTACCTTGTAGATACCAATCGCCTCAAGTTTTTCGGTCTTTTGTTTGTTTTGCCCCGAGCTGTAGGTACTGTAATGCGACTTTTAGAGAGCACCTCGTTAAATTTAAGTAGAAACTCTACCCGTTGTTTCAAATCTTCTCTAGATTTGCACCCAAGTTCATCTACGAGGACGTCACTTCGCAAAATTTGCTCCAAGGTTACCTTCTTTGATTTCACGACACGATTAAGCCTTGACCACCGGGAGTTACTCCAATTACTGTCTTCAGAAACTGACCTATCTTTATCTGATATGGCTGGAAGTTTTTCCTGCTGTCTTTTTGAAGAAAGATGCTTGGCATACCTATCAGAAAGTCTATTGTAATGTCTTTTAATAGGGGTCATTTCAGCAGAATTATTTTCCCTAATAAATTGAGGGCTACGTCCTTTCGATGTTTGAGGACTTGGATCGGCGGGTAAAAATGAGTTCAACTCATTTAGTAACTCCACTGGGTTCTCATCTGAGGAGATTTCCAGCTCTAGACCCATCTCATTATCCTCATTAAATGATAAGCGAGCAGCATCCTGTTCCCTTAGAGAGGATATTGAGGCATTAATACGGTCTATTATCTCAGTTCTTTGTAGTTCTGGTCCAACCTCAACTCGAGAAGGTATTCCTACTTGTAAACTTCCCTTGTCCATACCGGTAGAAATAGAATCAATCTCAACACTAGATGCTACATTATGATTGTTAGCTACGTGAGGTCGAGACTTTTCGCCGTCAGAAGAACCAAACTCGATATCAGTAGCCTTTGGTGGGTCTTTGTAACTTGTGCTCTTTGATTGAAGCACCTTTGGTGGGGACTTTTCCAAGGCACTGACTATGGTAGGTGGAACATTGAGGATCGTATGTCTTTTAGGTGTGGGGCTTGTGGATCTGTGCCTCTTTGACTTAATCTTATCAACTGTCAACGGTTTCACACGTAAATTGGAAGGTGGTGATTGATATTCTTTAGGCAAATTAGTCTTATCTAGAGCTGAAGGACTCCCGTTTGCTGACGTGCTCGTCGGCTTAAGAAATTTATTCATAGATCGATTAGGTGAGTATTTGTTATCATCCGATATCAATTTGCTATTTTTGATCCGAAGATCTTCTGGGTCTGGGTCCTGGGTATGTAGAACAGGAATTCTTAGCGGGGTACCATTACGCGATTTATACTTAGTAAGTCTCTCGACCAATCCATTAGAATTTTGAGGTGGCCTTGAGAACTTATATCTCGCAAAACCATTGTCTCTTACTGACTTCGGCGTATCCAATTTGGAATCATCAAATTCCATATCATCGTCAAATACTTCTTCTTCATTCTCACTGTGTTCCATGGCAACTTTGTTTCTTTGAGAGACATGGTCCGTGGCATGGTTCAGGCCGGAGAAAGAGTAGTAGCTCATGGCTAATCTGCGCGCGCTCTCTCCAAGGTATTTGTACGCGGCCCTCCTACTACTAACTTGTAAAATCTTCATGTATATTAGGTCCTGAATATCAGCTACACAACTAGCCTATCCACTAAACATATTCCTACGTAATCTCATTCATCACGTCTTCAAAAACATCTTGTGCGCAACATCCAAGATCAACCTCACTCAATCCATATACTCTCTCGAAATGCAAGTAGCTCAAAGACTCAAAAAAGGTACGCAAGTTTGCAATTGATTTAATGTTTCTCACCCCTTTTAATAGAGGCTCGCCTTTACCATCCGTGGGTTGGTTAAGCTTTACCGGCATTTCTTTCAAAAGCGTCAAGTCATTAGTCGCCACAATCAAATCGATAACAGCCTTGGATGCCTGTTGGAACTCACCATCAACATCAAAGGTACTCTTTATGAATAGCCATTCATTGAGATTAAACTCATCAAGCCCCAAAAGCAATAATTGATCGAGCAATTTGCACCCACCTAGCACCAATCTTAAGTCATCTTCACTCATAAATGAAAGTTCTTTTAATGATTTACTGAGAACGATTTCAAAAATCCCAAGAAGTTCCTGACTTATTAGTTTCCAACGTGGAAGAAGATGAATTTCATTGAAACGAAGCGTTATGGCTCTGAATAGAAGGCTGACTTGATATTTATAACTGGATGGACAAGATTTCAATGATTCCTGAAGACTTTCGAAAAGTAAATCTAAGCTGCTCAAGAAGAAATCTTCATTTAAGATTAGTATTAATATCGTAATTCTCCTTAAAGTGGTAATCTTTGTTACAAGTTCTGATTTCTCGTTCCAAAGAAACAAGTTTCCGGCCGTAGTCGTTGAAGTTGTAAGTTTACCTATAAGCTCAACAAACTTCTCGGGCTCAACTTTCACCCAAAGCCTGATTATACTTCTCCATGAATCGAATTTATTAATTGGTATATCAAAAAATGATGAATCCATGAAAGATTCACTCACTAGTGATTTCCAAGGTCTAGTCGGGTGTACCTCACCAATAGCAGCTATGAGATTTAATAACCTCGCAGGATAGTCGGGAACTTTCCTATTCTTTATTTGAGGGTTTATCAAATTCAAAATTGTAATTTGTATACAACTGGAGACCTTATCAGCATCTTGCAAAACTTCTTCCAAAGACTCTGTTATATCACCTAATATATCAATTAATTCCTCTTGTGAACCCTGTGGAGCTTCCGTTTCTTCATCGATGCCTTCTTCTTCTTGTATAGGTGGTGCAGAAACTTCGGTACTACTGAATAATATTCTTTTGGCGTTCATAGAAGAACTCAAGAGTTTAAGAAAAACGTCCGCAAGCTCTTTCTTATGCTTTTTATCTTCTCCGAATTTTGATGTTCCAAGTTTTAAGGATAAAATCAGAACAACTTTCAAAAGGTAAGGCATGACTGCTTTAAAGCGTGGGCTATGTGACAAAGCTTCCTTCAAAAATTGGATTGTGAATGACCAAATATCTGTTATCGTGTCATTATCTATCGATTGGATGTAGTGCACCAAGAATTTTGCTATTTCCTTCTCTGTTATGGATACATTAAGATGCGACTTTTTGTTTTCTTCAAGACCTTGTGGATAGCATCTGCTAGTAATTGAATTAAGAATATGGGGCAAAGTTATTTGAGATCTTCCTCCATCAAGCACATTCAACAACTTGATCAGAGAAGCTGTGTTAAGGGCCATCAAGTTTTCAATGACATCCTGTCTCTCTAAATCCATTAAACTCTCAAGCAACTTTTTGGATTTGAATTTCAACTTATTGGCTAGTACAGCTATGGACCTATCAGTACCAATAGGGTTTGAATCATTCATGCTGGGGCGAGCGGAATCCGCCCAACACCACATACGAGCACCAATCTGTATTGCATCTTGAAATGCTAACAAAATAGCATACAACTTATTCTGCTCACTCGTTCTTACAGCGGGTGATTCAATCAGGAATACACCCTGTATGACATTACCCAAAAAGCTAGAATCTTGAGCGTTCGAAACATTGTCTAATTTCATTTTAGCTTTTGAAGTAAGTAGATAGCTGTGGCTTATAGAAAGTAAATCCTCTGTACCTGATATCAAGGCGTTTAAAGATGCATCCACATCAACTTGAAAGTCAAAAGTCTCTTGCAATTCAAGTTTTTTAAATATGTGAGATATTTTAGTAATAATGGCACTGTTAAGGACCGTTAGAACACTAAAGACAGATTCATTGAATAAATATAATGATCTGGTCAAAAGACCCATCCATTCTTCCAAAAGAATACCCGTCTGTGCTTTTTGTATACCTGTTGTTATAAATCTGACAAGTAACGATTCTCTACTTTCATCCTCAACATGTAAAAGATTTAAGTTAATGTGTGAATCCTCCGAAAGTTTCAAAAGATTAAAAATTGTTTTAAGAAATCTTGAGACCACAAGCTCAAGGTAATATGGCATTGATCCTTCCACTGACAAATAGCAAAAGCAGTCTCGAATAAGATTATGGAAGATTTCGTTAAAATCACTTTCATTGCCAGTTACAAGAAAATCAAATAAATCAAGACATGCAATTATACAATTATAATACTCCTCCAATGCTGCCTCATCTTTAAGGAATTCCTCATTTAATTCTAAAGTGAGAAACTTTTCTATCACGTAGAACACTAGTGACTTATAAGTCGAAATATCCCAATCGTTGGTCCTTATGATTTTAAGCTTAACACTATTATCCATAACTGCAAACTCGTTATTAAAGCATTCTTTTATTGCTTTCTCATTTGATCTTATTACGTTAGTGATACTCTTCAAAGTATATGCAAACTTGGGTAGCTCGTCATCGATGTCTAGGTGGTCTACATTTAAATTCATAAATTCGAAATCAAGCAATGGATTGGTCAAAACCTTTAATAGACGATTAGAATGTCCGCTAGTGATGACAGATTTCAAGAAGTCAACTACTCCCAAATGATTTGCGCCTTCATAATCGAACAAATCATCTAAAACTAGTTGTAGCGGCCTTTCAAGTATCACATCAGATTCATGTGAATTCGAATGTGACCATAATGTAGATAATGCCTTTACACGCAAGTTAGAGGGTGTATTTAGTAGAAGCTGAGACATCGCAGCTTCAATATGATATCGAGGACAATTCATTTGTAAGTCAAAGATACATCTCACTGCTTCTACTTGATATGCAGTGGGATCGGTAGATAGTAATGTTGGCCACAAATTACTAATAATTATTTTTAGAATCCTTGCCTGCTTTGAAACTGAAATACCCTTTGAAATTATATTGAACAAATTAGTGATGGCAAAGGCAGTAACAATGTTGGATCTTTTAAATTGAACATTTGAATTAATGGTGGTTTCTGGCTGCAAAACTATCAAATCATAAATGTCTTTGTCGAAATTTGAGTCATTTGAAGGTAATAGGCCGATAAACTTGCTGAAAATATTGCATAACTTGTAAGAAAATTTTGAATTGGACATGTTTGTTATTATAATGTCTTTGAAATGACGGTATATCAAGGATGATGTTTCTTCTTTGGTGAATGGAGGACTTAAAGAATCATCGAAGTCGGTCTTGATGTAATAATCCACTATCAGTTCAGTATTTGAAATTGGTGTTATGTCGGTACAGTCCGAAAAGCCTTTAGGAGATGCTAGGTCTATTAAAAGACTCAAAATTGAAATCCAACGATCGTTAAGCTCAACTTGTACTAATGTTGCAAGTATTGCCAATGGAACATGGTTGATTATCATATCTTCCTCCCCAAATTCAAAATTAGCTAATACATATTCCAAGATAGATAAATTGTCTGGTTGTTGTAACATTTGAGTCACATAACGCCATATATATGATGATTCAACACCATTGAAGAACGCTTGGCCCGACAATAAAACCTCGTTCGAATCCGCTTCAAAACATGTTTTTAAAATCACAGGAAGAAGCTTGGGAATTAATAAATTACTTATTTCCCACTTATCGATAATCAACGAAAGGGAGACCTTGAAGGCAGAAATCTTGTTCTCTATATCATCACTACCGATGAAATCAAGGAGCACTTGAAAAAGCACCTCCAAACCAAATTTCTTAAAATATGCGATCCTTTGTTCAGTAGAATCAGTTAAATTATCAACCTCCGGCCCCAAAAGCCAGTTCCAAAGCCGTCTATTTAAACTCATATCTTTTTTAAGTAAGACTTTAATGCAAGCCTTCATGAGAAGAGTTTTATCCTTAGTGGATTTAGTTAGTATATCATTGTTCAATGGTAAGTGAGTCAATAAAAGATCGAAAAATCCTCTAATTATAATGATATCGTTCGCAGGATTAAATTGTGTCTCCGTATTGATACCCACTGCAAACATTCGAATTAATAAGCCAGAATTGGGAGTGAGACATGCCTGTGCCTCATGCAGATACTTGTAATCGCCGGCCTCGTTTTTTATCGCTACAAAAACAGGCAATCTTTTGTTGCACCAAGAAAGAGCTCCCAATCGTTTTTCCGGATTTGATATCACTGCCAAAAAAAAACTCTGCCAGAAATGAGTATCATCTTCAAGTTTTGTTTTTAAGGAATCAATCAAATTCATGATGTCCGGAAAACTCTCTGATGTTTCGTCATCCAATCCTGACAACAAACTCAAAATTAGGGGTTTACATATATAACCCAAATTCTTCTTGTGACAGTTTGCGATGATATGTACCCTAAAAATTCTCACAATTTCAAATTTGACTTGAATCGATGCAAATGAAAACAAGGGAAGTAAGCCTGGTAGCCAGATATTTAACTGTTTGTTGAAGGTTTCAAGCGCTAAGTTTGTAAAAATGGCATCATAAACACTCAATGTTCTTTGATGAACCCCATTGGGCAAGTTTGAAGATAGACATAAAGACAACTTATTCGCTATAGTCGATGAAAAGGGTATTGAGCTTATAGAATGCTGAACTCTTGAATCATCAGGCAATTGCAATGTCTTTTGTAGCCTAGAGAGGAATGCAATATAGTCAGCCCATTCCTCTAAGTCATTGAAAGTCACCAATACTCTCTCAATCTGCTGTTGGTGTTTCCGATCTTTGGCAGATAGATCTTTAGATACTGGCATAGGTGGAAATATCAATTCGCGATGTGAAGTATGTAGATGAGTCGCGCTCAAAGCGACATTTGTATTTTAACTACTAATCTAAGGCTTTTTTAATGAAGTGAGCAACGTCGTTTAACTCCTCTTCACTTGCCGAATGTGGGACACCGTCATACGTGTTGAAAACACTATTGGTGAAACCAAGAGATTTATAAAATTCATTTGTCTGTTTACCGTAATTATACCCAATGATTGGGTCTGCATCACCATGTCCCTGGAATACAGGTGTTGATAAGTTAGGACAATCTTTTTTAACCAATCTGGATACATCATCTTTTATTGGACAGAACCCAGAAAGAGCAACAACCCCGCCGATCTTGACATCTAGTAACGACATCGTCGCAAGTGCTAATGCGGCTCCTTGAGAGAAGCCACCAAGGATGATTTTTTCGTAAGGTATATTGTTGATCTCGTGTTCTTTGTGTATGAGTTCTTTAACATAATCGCAGGACTTAAGGAATCCTTCAGAATCCTGTTCTGCGTTAGGATTGCCGAATTCCACTATATTAAACCATCCTGGCATTCTCATCCCACCATTGGCGGTGATGGGTAAAGAAGGTGCATTGGGGAATATGAAATTCAAGCTGGATGATGGGATGATCTTCGTTTGATCTAAAAATTGGGGAAACCAGGACCATCCATTACCGGAGTCGCCTAGTCCATGAAGAAAAATGATAAGTCCTTTCAGCGGCTTTATTGAAGCAGATACCCTGATGGCAGAAACAGACATACTGCGAAATTTATTTTCGTGGATGCGCTTAATCTAGTAGTATTTTCTAACATGTGAAGCGAATAATATATATGTATTATGTACATTTAGAATGTCCAAATTAATGCGTATGAATATCCTTACTATTAGGTAGCAATCTTCTTATTACTATCCGCTTGAAATTCTTCTCCCCTTCTTTTAATTTGGGAGCTTTCATTAAGATCAATTGATTGATCTGGTTTGGTATCTTTAGCTGTGGTCTCATTACTAGCGGCAATCTTCAAGATTCTAGTGTTTTGCTTTTCGCCGTTTACTCTCCGGAAGTATGGCTGGCATCTCCAGTATGGCACTTCTCTGTATTGACCACCCCAACTTTCGTCTTCACCGATTGAAACTTTATCCAAAGCCTCAATATCATCCTTTCTGTAAATTTCGGTTACTAATTCTTCCACCTTCACCACAATAGCATCCCACTCGCAGCTAGGAGCATGGACACTTGTCTTCCCTATAATTGGTCTTAATTCCTTGTGAACATTCAAAAATTCATGGAGAATTTTAAAAAAATGAGCCTTAAGTGCATGCTTGGATGCGTCCCCAGAGCAAGCTTTCACAATTTCGTAATATTCCCTCAACAATCTGTCAACTCTGGGAAATTGCTTGTCTATGTCACTATTTTCAGTCCAGAACACACCTGGGTTGTACAAATTACCTTCAGCTGACATCACTGCATCGCATTTCGTTTCATTCATACAACGCTCCAAGTCATTGGGATATATAATGTTACCATTGGCAAAGAACACTTGATCCGCTGGTAAATTATCTCTTAAATATTTTAAAATTTTCCAGTTAGCTAAACCAGTCAATTGGCCCTTCATGTCTCGTGTTCTTCCATGTATCGTTATAAACTGAGCACCAGCATCCAACACCATTTTTGCATATTCCAAGCTCTTCTCCCAGTCATCATATATTCTTATTTTGGCAGTAACAGGTATTTTAAGATTGTCATGTAAAGTCTTTATGAGCGAATGTACCAAGTCCCAATCGTCCATCAAAAAAGCACCGTATTTACCCTTTCTGGCTATACCCTGTGGACAGCCAAGGTTTAAATCAACTGCATCACATCGGTCCTCTACAAATTTTGCTGCTTTTAATAAAGTCTCCGGATCATTAGCACAAAATTGTACTATTAAAGGCCGGTCCACCTCCGGATCACCATCCATCGTACCAAACATATTGTTACGGTATTTTTCATCTGTTGCGAACAATCTAGCATGGAACATAGGTGTGTAGCAGAGATCTGCACCATACCTTCTAGACAAAATTCTCCACGCTAGCTCTGACTGATCAACCATAGGCGCCACTATAGTCTTGGGTTTTCCAAGGCTGTCGTATAACTCACGTCCGTTGAGCTTTGTGAGTGGCATGATCAGCTTAATGTTGTGTTTGATTAGCTTGAAGATTTTTAGAGTTAAAATTTCTTTGAGATGCGCAGCTATTTATCTCATTGTCAGAATCAAGTACACAGAAAACATCCATGATATGCGGGTTTTCAAAAAACAGAACTTAATCTGACAACTCAAGACTTTAAAAATTAGACGTCAAACGAATCGAATCCATATAGAAAGATAAAATTTGTAAATCAACGAATATAATCAAAATTTTACACTGACGATCTACATATGATTAATAAGAGTATCTAAATAAAGGATTTTGTCTGTCAGTTAAATCGGCAAATTCAATGTTCTCGATGTGGACCTCTACAGGGTTGCGATCTCTTCTCTTGTTTTCAAGGTAGTATGATAAAAATATCACAAATAGAAGGCCAAATGAAACTACACCACTTACCGCCATTGTTGTGGTACCGGTGTGGTACACCGGAGCCTCGCTTGACTTAAACGTGAAAGTACCTGCAATGTTACCAGCGCAGTACCCTACCAAATTAATTGCACTGACAGTAAATGTTTTAGTGTGACCACCCGTATTGGAAGCTATGCATGAAAGGGTACAAATAAAAGCCAATGGAGACAACATATAGATACAATACCCTGCAAACCTAGCGTTTGCAATATTGGAGTACCCTAACAATAAAAGGCCCATTGCACCAAGCCCCTGGGCAATAATTGCCCAAAGAAGTCTGGACCGAATGAATCTGGAGCAATATGCTAGAATAATACAACCCACGAACTCAACGGCACCAGCAATGCCCTGATAAAGCAAAGTTTCACCAACTGAGAACCCCAAAGACTCGTGCATCAAAATACTAGAAAAATTTGTGCTGGCACCATTTGCCAAATTGTTCATGAATGTGAGCGTGACATAAAGATAAGTATTGATGTCTAAGAAGGCTTCTTTTATCTGGTCAATTTTAATGTGATGGTTACCAAACCCTTTTTGGTTGGCACGAATTCTTTTAACGACTCGTTTTTTGTCTAGGTCGTTCAAAAACCAGGCATTAGCTGGAGAGTCTGGTAAATGGAGCAATAAAATAATGCCCAAAGCTATCGTCAAGACACCAGTAACGACAAAAACTAACTTCCAAGCGGGAATAGAATATGAATCTTGATTCTGGTACAAGCTATAAGAGATAACGCAAGAACCAAGAACAGTCCCAATACCATTACAAGCAAACCAAATAGAAATTCTCAAGAATGTTTCCGTCTTCTTATAATATTGAGAAGTTATAATTGTGAAAGCAGGAGTAATAGCACTTTCTAATGCACCTAAAATTACTCTTAAGACAACAAATCCGGCGTATTGTGGAACAGCGTGCAAACAAAGAATTACACCCCAAACAATAATGATGGCAGAGATGGTTTTTCCAATAGGAAATTTTTGCAACAACCAACTAATTGGAAATTCACAAACACCATAACCGGCGTAGAAAGCCATTCCTATGACATTATATTTCATACCGTCAACGGCGTTCAATGCCTCCCTGAGGCCCAAAATTGATGCGTATGAATTACTCAACTTATCCATGAACTGAAAGGCATACAAGGTGCACATTGCTGGTAAAAGGAACATATCAATTTTTCTTACCAATTTTGCGTCAATTTCTGGTTCATATTCAATGTCATCATCCGCATTCCCTAACCCTGCCTTAAGAATTTCATCACCATCGTCAATTTTAATAGTTTTTCCTCCTATGGTAATCTCTTTATTCTTCAAGCTTTCAATTGAAGTGACAATGGCCACAGGCTCTTCTTTCTTTTCGCTCGTAGACACCATTTTTTCAACAAGAATTTTGACTTTTAATTGACTTTAAATATCAAATTATGGTAAGATAAGCCCAAGGATGGCTTCACAGCTTTGTGGCCCGAAAGCGCTATCAATAATTCCTATTTAGGAAACTGAGGCATGAGGCTGAAAAGCGCCAATAGATAAATTGATCCCCAGGGACTTCTTCCTGAGAAAAGCCGAGATTTACAGGGGACAGCGACTATGACAGGAGTAAACAAAAAAGGCTAAGAACTTCACTGTCAGTCCCTTTTGAGCCATGCCACCTAGTTATATCCCAGTTGTGTCTATATCTTGAAACTGACGTGTATTTATCCCCCAGTACATTAAGTATCATTGAAAATTTGTTCCTTAACTACCAAGTTTTGTCCAAATCCTCCTGGCATGAATATAAGATCGGTTTTATTCAGAATGCAACCCTAACAGCAAATAATATTGTAGTAGACGACCGACAGTGTACCATATGCACATTGATAAACTTGTTATCTATGTAAGGGCTCAAAATTTCGGTGATCTCTGAAAGAATTCCAACTGACTTCCGAAATATTCTGGCCTAAAGCGTTAAAGAGAATTCACCATAAATCGTAATGCATTAACTACTTAAACTCACATCTAACCTCATATTTTTGAGATATAGTTGGCTCTATTCTTCAAAGCCTCAGCAAAACCCATAGCCAATGGCCAAATAGGGGCATCTGCAAGAATACGGACTCCCAAAAATAAACACTTGCTAGATAGCTTTATCAATTTTAAGCTGTTAACTATTAATTTAGAATTTGAATTGGTTTCTATCAAGTTTCGGATGCTCTCGTAGTTTTCGTAATCTTCAGATATTATCAAATTTTGTGAATAGTTGAGCGATAAAATCTTCTCACAATTCTTTAAAGTTTTCTCGCATTTGATCCACAAGACCTTCTCTGTAATCCCCAACTCTATTGCGTTGTCCTTATCATTAATTTGTTCAATATAATAC
This sequence comes from Yamadazyma endophytica, assembly GCA_030571075.1. Classification (NCBI taxonomy): domain Eukaryota; kingdom Fungi; phylum Ascomycota; class Pichiomycetes; order Serinales; family Debaryomycetaceae; genus Yamadazyma; species Yamadazyma endophytica. The sequence continues at coordinate 804,174 of JAJLXA010000005.1, forward strand.
AAGAATTGGCTTATTAAAAGAAGGGACACGAACACGCATGTTACAAAGAATACTGGTGTCCTTAAATTATTTTCCTTCGAATCATTAACAACAGCAATATTTTGGTTCCATAAATTCATAATCTCTAAAGAGTGATCAATTGACTCTTTTAATCCAGCATAATCTAAATGGAGATTATCCAAAAACTTGTTCATATTTTCCCAATCTTTGTAAACAATACGCTCGATAATGGGGGTTAAGTTTATGGTGATTTTAATTTTAGCGAAATAGTACAATGGCAATATTAATTTAAATTCATTGTGTACGTTTAGTAGATGATTGTTGTGATCATTGATAAGTACACTGCCTCCATTCTTGATGAAGTTGGTTTCCCAAATTGTTAACAATTCCTTTAAATTCTGATTATTTAATTTCCAATTTATCAAATCAAATTTTAAGAAATTGACATTGCCATTTTTTATTTGATTATACTGATCCTGAATCTTCTCATGAACATAAATCAATAAACACAAAAGATTGTTGAAACTCAACGTCATGGATTTATTTCTTTGCAAACCCCTAATCAAATCTTGCATGTCGCCGTTGTTACTTATGTCAACAATAGAAATTTCGCTTCTCTGGCTGTATGTAGCTTGTACCTTATCAAACCACTGCTTTGAATTTTCACACCTCCAAAAGTCTTCATCTAAGCAAAAATTTCCACTAGTAATATTAGTCCCTTTTAATAAAATTTGTAGCTCTAGTAAAGTGCTAGTTCTAAATTGTTGCAACATATAGAATACGAATATTGTTCTTATTCTAGATTGAGCCATAATGAAGTAATCAAAATTATTTTGGATAAGATTACTATCCGTTTCATTGATTTTTATTGAATTAGGAGGAATTAAAAAGTTGTTTAACGGTTTATGAAAATTCGTAGATTTTATAAGGCCTACCATTGATTTCATCTGCCTTGATGTGATATCAATCATAGGAGGTTCATTCAAAAACATAGAAATGAAAATATGCAAGACCAAGCATTGATGAGCCATCAAAGGAACCTTTTTGAATTGAAGATTATCCAACGTCACTTCCTTTTCGAAAAAGTTCTGGATATGATATTTTGATAAATTAAAAAGCAATAAAGTGTTGGCATCATGATATGAGTACAATGCACCAATCGATGCCATGGATAGCAACAAAGGAATATTCTCAAAATTATCTACCATTGGGTTTCTCAAACTGGGCAAGTGAATAAACGGAAAATATTTGTTAAATTCCTTCTCATACAATTTCATATAACTATTGAGTTCATCTAACGTAGGAAACTGTTGATCGGTCAAATTGCTTATTACAATGATTCTGTTCCTCAATTCATCGGTGATAAAATTTATGTACTCGTTGCTGTTATAAAACGAGTTGTGAGTGTCATTGATCTTAAAGAAATTAATTGTATTTTCTATCACGTAATTCTTGTCTTTCCTTGATGCAAATTCTTTTATATCTTGAGAGGGTTCTGGTAATGCCGGTGGTATGAGATTGTACTCCGAATGAGATCTACTCAAGTCAACTTGCCTTGATTTGAATAGATTAGTAATTTCATCCAAGTGCTCTGCTTCTTCTGTTTGATTGAAATGAGGTTCGTAAGGAGTATTGATAATCTCCTGTAACCAATCTCCGTTTTCCGATATCAGTTCTCGTTCTGTTATGATATAGTTATTGTCAACACTAGGACGAGCACTATGGGAATTCACACTATGATTATCAAGCTTTCTCTTTTTCTTCACTCCGACTTCTTCAAGATTGAAATTGGAATCTGCAATTTTAAAATTCTCATTGGCAAGCATTTCACTGTTCGGTATTAAACCAAAATCTAAGGGAGTTGTTCCCTTAATGTGATGTGGATGTTTCGGGTCGTTGAACTGGTGATTGAATCCAATTTTTTCAAAATATTCTTTTCTTAGTCCATTGCCCAGTAAATTTGTAGAGGAATTTGATGTTGGTAGAGTGGCATTCAAGTCTAGTGCATCAATATTATTCCAATCGAAATTCAAGTCTAAGTGATTGTATTGAGGTGTCGAAAATTCGACGTTATTGATATTTGCATTTTCTTCATTAATCACGTTTATGTTGGCGGAATCTTTGAATGTCGTGTATGAGTTTGATGATGCTGCACTATAGGAAGCATGACGTGGGAATATACTTTTTGTTCTTGATGACTCTGACGATTTGGAACGATCAGTTTCATCATCAGTGTTGCTACCGAAGATGCCCGTTTTAAAATGAGGCTCTATCTTCTTCTTTGAAGGTGGCAGATTTAGCTGCGTAATGGGTGAAGGCAATGGAACATTTGCATTGGTATTATTGTGAAGAACTATTATATGCTCGTTGTTTAGATTGGGAACCAGTTCATTGTCTTTGGAATTTCTTCTCATTATATTTGGCAAATCTGTGTGCAATTTTTGTTGATGTCTTAAAACTAAATCCCGACGTGCAAAGCATCTTCCACACGCAGCACATTGAAATGGTTTTTCGTTTGTATGACTCCTTTCGTGACGCTTCAAGTGCTCGAGTCTAGCAAATGCCCTGGTACAAATTGTACATATATGGGGCCTTGGTTTGTCCGTTTTAATCTGTTGAGATTTCTTCGGTATTGGTTGAGTTGGAGTGAGTTCACTATCTTGGTTTATAGAGTTAGGGGAGTCGAATTCTTTGTTTACACCGTTAAATACTTCCAGAATCATTGGTTATAAAATTTTTAAAGTTGGAAATTTGTTAACCCCAGAAAAAATTGAGCGTGTGGCGGGCACGACCCGGTGGTCATTACGGTTTATTCAATATAATAGTAATAAAGCTACCACATATTCAACACATTCCATAGGAATTAGATGGAGTATTCATATACGCTAATTCTATCTCTTTTACCAAAGCCACCTTCATTAAAATCATTTGTAATACATACTTGAAGAGCATTTATAAATTTACCCTTAATTCAAGTCCGAATTCATTTTTATGGGGTCGATTTGGGGTTGGTCCTGTCCAATAAAAGAAGTCCGATTGCTGCCTAAAGTTGCCAATTATTTTGACGTCAGGTGCGTCTTCGCTAGTTACAGAGCCTTGTTAGGACTCTGGTAAACACATCTAAGGGGATAATATTCTAATGTGTAAATGCTGACTAGATCTTTTTTTAACCCGGTCGAGATTATTGTACCGGAGTTTACACTCGGACACTGGGAACTTTATTTTTGTTGAGCATATTTGATTTCTATGCACTGTCGAGCAATGACCTTCCAAGATGACATTTAGGACGCTCAATTAGTTGTCCTCAAAGAGCTGTTTGATTTATAAAACGTTTATCTGTATAGGTGCTAACTACACCCTGCGCACAATGAATTCACCTTTTATCTATAAATTCATTAAGACAGCTTGGATTGTTTGATAGAGACTGAAATTCTGAGTATTTGAACTCCCAGGTTTCATTATTATATTTATGTTTTACTATTTTGATCGAAATGTTTTGAGTGACAAATTTGGCAAATTTTGCAGAAAAAAGTATAATTTTTTCCGCTTCGAAAATAGAGAATATCTCTCACATATTGTTCATCATATGTAATTTAAAATATCCAACAATCTAGTAAAAAGTTTCATATTTCTAGAGCGAATAAAATGAAATCTTAAAGATCTTGGCTGCTTGGTGTAGGCGCAATGAGTGATAAATCTTGGCTGTTAGAAGTAGGCGCAATGGGTGCAGCCACATCTCTGACTATTAGATATTGTACAAAGAAAAATTATTATGCGAGAGCTCTTATTATTAATCACGACAGACTATAAACTTAGTCAGGACAAATAAAAGATTATTGCCAAGGTAGTTTTAAATTCAAATCTTGGTATTAGGGCAGGCTATCCACATAATGATTATATAATCGCACTTTGTTACGAGTCATGCACATTAGTCTATGTGTATTTATCTACGCGGAAGCCATATATATATATAGTTTTTCTGGCGACAACTTCAATTTGAATTAGCCATGGATAAACTTTCGTACAGCGACTGGTCCCCAACCGCCACCTCAGTAGCCACAACAGTATGGACGTCTATCAGTCCCACACATACGCTCGAGTTACAAGAGTCACTTCAAGATGCAGCTTCTAAGATTACAGGAGTGAAAAATTACATGGATTTTATAAGCTACTCTCAAATAATAAGAGGTGCAAAAGCCTCGTTAGATATTATTTCTGCACAAGAAGTGCTAGCCACCGCAACTCAATCGCAAGTTCAGTCAACTGCTTCTCAGGTTATTTTCAATAATACTTTGAATATCCAAGAGTTGAATTTGGAACTAAATCCTTACGACTACTACTTGAACCATGCGGCAAATTCCATTTACTTTTCCATTTTCACAATTATTTTCGTCTACATTGTATGTATGTGTTTCAAATCAAAGTACCACTGGTACAACATAACTTACTTCTGTGGTTATGGTTTAGAATTCGCCGGTTGGCTTGGTAGAATTTTTTCCATCGTCCACTATCGAGAAACAAATTATTTTTTGTTACAATTCGTTGCATTAACACTAGCACCTGCATTTATCATGGCAGGTGTTTATTTTCTTTTTGCTCAGATTGTAGTCATACATGGAAGGGAGTACTCCGTTTTAAAACCGTTGTGGTATTCATATTTTTTCATTACTACAGATGTGATATCCTTGCTTATTCAGGCAGGAGGAGGTGCATCCGCCTCAATTGCAAGCAATAAGAAAGAGGACACGAAACCAGGTACTAACACTATTATAGCGGGTATTTCGTTCCAGACTCTCGCAATGACAGTGTTCCTCTGTTTTTGGTTCGAGTCTTTAAATAGATTATATTTCAAACCCGCAGAGAAGATCGAAAAAGATAGCCCCTACAAGAAAAGATCAATCTCAAACTTTTTTAGACTTTTATTTCACGTCAAAGCCATCAGAGATTACAAAAGCTCTGAACTTGAGAAGTATTACAACCCCAAATTCAAACACATACGTCAGCATAAATTGTTCAACTATATGCCTTTGGCTATAACATGTACTGTGCTCGTTATCTATATTCGTTGTGTTTATAGGGTGGTTGAGTTGGCACAGGGTTGGAAGGGCTATTTGATCACACATGAAGTTTATGTGATGCTTTTAGATGCTCTAATGATAGCAATTGCTGGTTTAATCTCAATACCTTTCCATCCAGTTTGGGTGTTTGGTAAGGAAAACGTGATCAAATTAGCCACAATTAAAAAGAAATTGGACACTGATCCCATTGAAGATGAAGATGAATTTAGTAATCCTACCGGGGAGAGCACTATCTCAGAGAATATTCAAAACGAGACACTCGATATAACTAAGTAAAGGAATGATGTGTTTATCCGCATGAAGCCTCATTGAAGTACTCAAAATAACACCTTCATAATATAATATAGACTATATATGGCAAAAAATAAACTTTGAAATATTACATCGAAATCAGTGTGTTCACAATATCGCGTACAATGAACATTTTCATCACCACTGGTGCTACGGTAACTTTTCGTTCACTTGTGGAGTTTAGTGTTTCTGAAAGTTTTATCCATGCTTTGGTAACCTTGGGTATAGAGTCTGTATTTTTACAATATGGCAATGAAATTAAAGACAATATACACATTTCCAAGAAGTTTATAGATGAATGCTTGGATATTAGATATAAAATGAAAATTGGCGACTCTCTCAATAGCAGACTAGAATTAAATGGTGTCACCTATTACTTGTTCCCTTACACGGAAGACATAGAAAGCTATATTACCAAAGCAGATGTAGTTCTATCTCATGGGGGCACAGGTACTATAATGGATATTTTGAATTGTAACAAAAAGCTCTTGGTGGTCTGTAATGAAAGCTTGATGGGGAATCATCAGTTGGAAATAGCCAATAAACTTGGTGAACTCAAATATTGCTATTATGTCCCATCTTCGGACCTTAAAGTGGGAAACATAGTCCGTATCTTACTGGGCTTACTATCGGGTGACTTAAGGTTGAAACCTTTTAGCCAGCCACAATCGAAAACAATGCAGGGAATTATTTTTGACGAACTAAATAAGTAGGACTTGGGCCTCGAGGGCCAAAGTTTTATGCATTTCTATAAGCAATATATAAAATTATTTTAGAACCAGTCATGTATTTATAATATTCTCAAAATTTCTCACTTGATATGTCTGCTATCAGGAAGAGAAAGAAGCAAAGACTTTTTTCTAAAGATATCGAACTGCTTTTGTATTCCCTTGGAGATGGACCGTACTCCAACGAATCCACAATTAATGCCTTAGAAGAGTCTTTGACTGAATATCTCAATGAGCTTTGTGTGAGTGCTTTAATCTACGCCAGAAGCAAGAACAGAAACAGAATAAAAATTGATGATTTTCCGTTTGCACTACGTAATGATCCTTACAAGCTCTCCAGACTCAAATATATCATAAACCAAAGCCAGAAAATTGAAAATGCTAAGAAGATTTTCGATGATGATGATAGGCGATTAGCCACCTACGGGGACGAGGACGAGGAAGACGAGGACGAGGAAAATGATTACGATAATAACCAAAGAAAAATGCCAGTGGAGGATCGAGAAAACGAGCATAAAAAGAAAAGGAGTAAACAAAAGAAGAAGAAAACAGAACCTTTTGTATGATTACATCGAATTTATATCAGGTACTTCATTATTAATTTGTACCTCTATTTACAGTTACTCGTCAATGTTCTTGAGCTTTCTTCCTCTAACATATCTCTCATTCTTTATTTGTTCTGTAAAGCTCTTTATCAAAACCAAAACTTTGGAAGTCAGATCAGCCAAAACAAATATTAGAAACAAAATAGGTGTAATCATTTGATCCTTGGCGCATAAGTTACCCTGATACAGTCTGTATAACAAAAATCCAAAACTCAATCCCTGAACGAACAATGTTTTTTCTATCAATGTAACTGTACCACATAGTTCTAGGATTCTTTTGAGGTAGAGTTCTCCTAAGTCCCTGATGTTTAACTTAATCAAAAGGTTAATGGTAGGTACAAAGGTCCATACACTTGTGACCAAATGGGCTCCAATAGTCCATCTATCCAAGATCAAATCAGACCCATATACCCTTATAGTTTGATTCATTACAAATGCTCGGTAAGGTATGTCAATGGCAAATTTGTGCACCGTAACGGTCCAGAACAATGCTAGGCACATTGAGATAGTTACAACTATCATCATGATCAGAGCTTCTCTTAATGTGAGGTTTCTAGCAAGGCCAAAACCTAAATTAATACCTGCATTACCAGGAACCGCTTCATTTTCTGTAACAGAAGAATGCTTGTGATGCCTTATTAAAATAAGCAATTCCATTATCAAGCCGATACACAATGACGGAATGTCCGCCTTGTTCCACTCATAAAAATTAACATCATCATTTACCAAAGCCAAAAACTTTTGTTTCTCTCCATAGCTAGTAAAATGTGATATCACACTGAAGAAAGTTACTATAATTTTAAAAATAGGGCGTCCCAACAACAAGCCGATAAATGCTACTAGTAAGATCAAAAACACAGCAAACACCCATAAGCACATTATTAGTTGAAAGCATCTTAATTTCAAATTGGGAGGCTGATATACCACAATGTAATTATTGTCTTTATCAAACGTGTCATCGCTTGACTCTTCTTCTTCATCGTAAATGTTGCTGGTTTCCAATGGAAAATCATTTGATATTAATTTGTCATCCTTAGTGACAGCGACAAACAATTTCCTGATATATTTTCTGGATAAAGTATCATTTGCGGGAACTCTTATATAGTTCCCATCCGGAACGAAACAACATTTTAAAGCTTCATTTTCTTTAAATAGTTGGATTGCTTCCTTATTGGTTACGGGTTTGCTAAAATCCGGAAAACTAGTGCCTATGATACGCTCATAAAGGCTTCTATATGCTGTGTGACCTCGCTCATGTGGATAGGGTTTACCCATGATGAAATGAGATAATCGTAACCTACGACAGGAAACCTCAAAAGCTATTCTCCAATATGTTTCAACATATCTGCTAATTAAGGGTTTGTATTGTAAAGTGATAACAATTGTCAAAACTAGCACCACATACGAGTTATAAAACTTAACAGGGAGCATGACACTAAGCTCGTTCTGCGACTTCGAGAAGTATAATCTCAATCCCCACGTTATGCTACTTATGCCAACAATAATAAAACCTGTGTATACTTTGGCACTTAAATAAATTCTTGAAAGTTGTAAAGTTAAAGGTTTCACTAAAGCATCGTGAATTAACCTAGCATTGGGATCATCGGGACTTCTGATAAAAAATAAAACACCTGGTCGTATAATTTTCCCTCTTACCATTCCAACGAAGAGCGCAAATAACAACATATAAAATGTTCCTACCCCCCAATACAAGGCAATTCTGATATAATTCACACTTAAATAACCCTTTTGACTTGTAAATAGGATTAGAAATTCAGTATTTCCATTATTTTCAACTTGGAAATGCTCTAACAATAGTGGGCCTGCACAAAAATCTAACAACCAACCACAGTAAACGGGGAAAAAAAATATTTCTATGGAAAATATGAAGAATACCTTCATGGTAGACGAAAACTCGAATAAAATTTTATAAAGTTTTCGTTGTGTGCCCAAAACAGGCTTCCCGGACTTGATGAGAGAAGACATAAGCTGATGGATAACTAAACCCACAACACAATAACCCACAACTAGAACAAAAAGTCTTTCGTATAAGCTGTATTGAAAGTCTTCTGTGGAAAGAAACAAGTGAGTAAAAGCTTCTTGTGCAGGTAGCAATATCACCTCTTTCAATGTGTAAATCAAAAAGTCACTTAAATAACCTGGTGACTCCAAAATTATCTGATCAAATATTCCCAGAAGCCAAGCTTTCCATACATGAATAAATCTAAGATGATTTAAGCTTATCATTGCCAATAAAGCAAAAAAAGAACCCAATAAATTTAAGACTAAGGATCCGATTATATGTGGTATGAAATAGGTAATGAAAAGGTAAATGCAAATTATCACGTCACACATCAAACCGAGGAATAGTGGGGTACTGATATTTAGTTTGAGTCCTATTATTTCCAAAATGTTTCCATTGTCCTCTGCCACTCCTCCTCCTACGGCTTCATCTATCAACCTGTCAAATTCTTCTTGGGCTTCTTGGTCAACATCAACATCTGATTGCTCACCTCTATCATCCACGAATGGCTCTTCCGTTGGTAGCTCCATATTTTGAATAAAGTCCATTCTATCTGTCTCTACAGCTCTTGATCCATCTTGCCCTTCAGAACCTTCTTGGTCATTCCCCCCCTCTTGGCGACCTATAAAACCACGGGCATCTAAATTAATGTCTTCCATTTCATCTTCAACTGCAGCTCTCTCTCCGGTCAAGTTCCTCTCAGAATGCTGTTCTTCTGAAGCCATATCATTATTCAGATTTACAGGTTCTTGTAAAAGAGCTTCATTCTCTACAAGTCTGTCTAACAAAGTTCTCTCTTCTTCCCTCCCATTGTTTGGAATATTTCTGATATCATCGAGAGCATCTGCGATGGCCTCTATTCGGCGCAACACATTACCAGCATTTTGGTTACCTTCTGCCGCTTCGTCTCGTAAGCCGTTGATAGCATTTTGAAACATGTCCACAAGTGTTGTACGAGGTTCTCTGTCGATTTTCCTCAATAATAACTTATTATAACCTTCATCCCGTACAACCCATTCATGCTCTACAAATAATGCCAAATGAACAATTATATACACTATGATGTATCTCACACCTGAAAAATAGGTATAATCAAAGAATTTTTTCAATTTGAACAATGAGAACATAGGATGATTCTCTGAATACATATATTGCATGACATCTAGCTCACCGAAAAGAAGAGCATCTAAGACAGCCACTTTCCCAATTGGTAACCTTCCGTCGATTGCCCAAGTGTATATCCTTCCCGTAAACTTCCAAAATAAGGGAACTTGTAATACCAAACAAACAACGTAAAGAATAATTGACAAACATCTCGTGAAACTTCTGAAAACATTCTGTCGAAGTTTTTCCCAGATAAACCTCAAGGGAATACGTTCAGGCATATTAGGATCATATATGGTTTTGAATTGATATGGTGTCTCGCATATATCACATTGATTTGTAGACTTATTGCTATGTTTTAGCCACTCCATCAAACAATCCTGATGAATGTATTTAATAGAGCCTTTACATTTGCATGGATGCAAGAGGGGTTGGGATCTCGTGGCTTCGCCCCTACATATTCTACAGAGTATGGAATCCATGAGTGTCAAGAAAATCCGCGATAGTAGTCAGCAATATATGCTCTACTAAATTTCAAGGCTCATAAAAAAAGCGTTACTTACTTAGAAAAATTTTTTATATTTTGCAATAAACATGATTACTTAGCAGAAGGTGTTTCTTCATCTGGTAAAGGAGGCACAACTTGCTCGTTGTCTTGTACTACCTCCTCTGGAGCGTTCTCAGACTTAATGGGAGTTTCTGGCTTTTCGATTGGGGTAAACGGTGTCTCTTTCGCTTCTTTTGGTGTTGGATTGTTGTTCGGGACAGCATCCTTTGAGATTTTAGACAATCCTGTGTTATTTTCATAATCCTTGTAAGCGTTGAAATATGCATTGCAATCAAAGTCCCATCCACCAAGAAGCTTCAGTTCAACACACTGGCTTTTCGTCCAGGGGCTACCATTGATCAATGACTTGTAGTTGTAATAAAACAAAGAACTTGCAATGAGGAAACATGTAAGGAAAAGATGTGCCAAGTGTAGCAAAGCCTTGTTCTTCGCAAAATAACTGACAAGAATGTCAAAAAAGTGGCCAAGTGTCAAAATACCAAAATACAATGCAGGTAAATAATGGTGTAAAAACAATTGTCTACCCATAATGAAAAAAGGGAGATAATGCAAAGCCCATCCTGCGAAATAGGAGACAACCTGGTAGTTAAAATTAAAAATATGCTTCTCTCCTGCAATAGTAGCACCTGTTTGCCATCTTAAAAGTTGAACGACAGCGTATACTACAACAAAGGTCAAACAAACGGTAGTACTCCACCAAGTCACTGCATTCCCAATGAGATAAATATGCCTAGCATCCTTGACCCAATAATTAATACCTCTTAATAGTAACGGCCACTCTGTTGGATCTGATTGCCAAGGATGATGCCCAGTTAAGCCTTTATTAACCTTCCACATAACTTTATGTGCCTCTAAGAATTTACCCCAGAACGATAAAACTGGATAGTTCACAATTTCATGTAAACTTTCATTGATTCTATGGTTTTCGTTGGTCTCGATATACCAATATGTTAAGGGTCTGAATCCCTGAGAAGCAGCTGTGACTTCTTGTTGCTCGAATCCCCAGGTTGGTAATTTTACCTCGCTTGAGAATAGATAATTACCTGTCATTGCATGTCTTAACCTAAACACCGTCGTCAAGGCCTTGATGTTGAGCTTACTGGCTAAGTCTTTAGTTCTTTTTTGCACAATCTCAACAACGAAATCATCATTTGCATCACCTGCAAATCCTTCAAACCCATAACAACTAGCTTCCTTTTGCCAATCCCTTTCTGACACAGGCGGCTTCTCATCATGTGAATGCAATCTTTTACCGCTGTTGACGTGTTTCAATCTAATTTTCATCCCATCATGAATTGGCACAAATTTGTCATCTGGGGTGGTGTCATTATAGTGTTCAATGAGCCAATTATTATTAGTATCTAAGTGAGGATACAACGTAATTTGTTGCTGCTTGGAACCAGCTGGGTAGAAGTGATTATGCGAGTGCAAGTATCCTCCTTGAGTTTCTAAATGGCGGATTGTGACAATAGAACCTAAGCCAACCTTCGCTTCAATATTTCTAGGAATAGTATTACCATCCAATGTGGCCCTGAACGCACTGGACATAAATGGAGATCCATCTCCATCTTTATTAAGTAATTCGAAGTGAATCGAGAAAAAGAGAAGATACAAGGCTAAAGGAACACCTAATAAAATTGAGCCTCGGGCCAAGACATGGCCACCAATTTTCTTACATGGGATCGACAAATCACCAACAATGAACCACAACTGATAAACACAAGCGAACCCACACCATACTACTGTGAATAAACCGACCCATTTAGAGCTTATGGCCAATCCTAAGGCAATCCCACAGGCAAATAAACTTTTGTACCAGGTGAAACTAAATGGTGTCTGTACTTCAAACTTCTTGAACGAATACACTGCAGCGGCAATGAAAAAAACCAAGGGTGAGTCTAAGAGAATATATCTGGATATTGTCACAAAGGAGTTTTCTATCACCAAAAGTAAGGAAGTAAGAAAACAAATCATTGGCCTGCATCCCGATGCCTTCAAAGTTAAGTAACATAAAACGACAGTACCAATTCCCAAAAAGGATGGAAATGCCCTCATCAAAGAATAAGGGACATTGACAGGATATTCCATACCAATCTTTTCAAAAGTGAAGTCACCTTTGAAGCCACCTAATAAGCCAACAGCAGCAAAGAGCATTTTTGCCAAAGGCGGATGGACATCCATGAAATAGGTTCCCAAAATATATTTTCTTGCAAATCCACCAAAGTGAACTTCATCAAACACGATAGAGTTAGGTTCATCAAGGCCATTAAGTCTAACCTGAATTGCAATCAAAATCAAAGCGGCAAGATGAATATATCCCAAACTATCCAATTTTCTCGATTCTAATGTTTTCTCTGAAACCTCAGTAAGCAAGTATGGTCTGGTAACACCATTGAGGAAAACTTGGTCGTCTACAGGGTCCTTATGGTCGATAGTTTCAACCTTTTTGAAAGTCTTCTTAGACATGATTTGAAATATTTTCGCGTCGAATTTTTCTCAACCGGCTCGGGAATTCAAAGTGGACACGTAGCTAGTGAGTTAAGCCTGCCACGTACTTATAAAATTCAATACTCAAAATTTTTGGAGAGGGAAAAATCATTTGTAATCTATTCTACAATGTTGAACTTCATTCATGAACGCATGCTCAAACTATATATTCAATTATGTTGCTAGAAAAAAAAAAATACAAGCAGTAAGTATACATGCTCTTTCTATACGTATATGACATCGCAATCCTAACAGGGCTGGTGTTTCAAAAATAGCTCAAATTTGGCTTGGCTTATAAAGTTTCACCATTGCTTCCATCTATCTTAAGGGTCTCTTATGGTAACCTCGCATCGGGCGCGTAGCAATGCGTCTTTAGATGCACAGGTCGCCTGAGCCGCATCAGACACAAAATCAGTTGATAAGAGCTAAAAATTAGATCCCTTAAAAAATGGTTTTCACCTATAAATTTGAGTGGTAAGTAGACTTGAAAAAGTCTTAATGGAGAGAAAGCTTGTTAAAGTATTTACGTTAATGAGGCCTCTTGAACAAATATTTCGCTGAACTTTAGTACTGACAGCAGGCCGGGGAATGAGTCTACCCATAAAGTTCAAGTGACTGGTACCTTCGATAATTGGTCCAGCTCAACACCGCCTTTGGTCAAAGATGTTTCTGGTAAATACATCGGTGTGGTAAAATTCAACGAAAAACGCAGATTGGTGTTCAAATTCAAAATAAATGACAATGCTTGGTTGATCAATGACAAATACAAGATAATTGAAGAGGATGGCATCCAAAATAATTATGTGGATGAAGATGAATTGTCTTTATATGAAGAATTTGAACAGGATGTGAAATCAGTTTCTACGGATGCTTCATCTTTTGCTGCAGTATCTCTCCCTAGCGACAAGTTTGAGGAAGTCAAAAAAGAAGATGCTATACCCGTGGCACGCAATTCACAACCAAATGATCCCATGAATCCTATAATCAACCCATCACCAAAATTATTGGATTTGTCTGATTCCAACTCTACTTTAAATACATCAAAGGACGACCTAAAAACGCCAGGCACATTTATCACTGACGTGACAAACTCAACTCAGTTGAAACGAGAAAAAGATAAGAAAGAGAGTCTAGTCTCCAAATTCAGGGGTTTATTCAGGTGAATATTAGGTTATGAAAAGTTCGTGTCTTCCTTCAATTCTTTAGTGTTCATTTCTTAATTTGTATGAAATTTTTCGGAAAAAGATGTATATTTATTTATTTCTTTGATTTCTTCTTCTTTTTTTTCTTTTTCTCTGGTTCTTGTGCTTTCGTTACTAAATCGTCTTTTTCTGAAATAGTTTCATGTTCATCAAACGGCTTGTTACTCATAACACTAGCTAAACCAGGAATAACTTTTTGTCTCTTGTTAAAGTCCTTATTTAAAGAGTCCTCCAACGTTCTCTTTGAAACATTTATGCTTCTTGTTCCCATGAAGGATATCAATCTGGATAATTCTTTCACTTTCACAGTTTTATAGGTCTTGCATTTTCCTGATGTTGGGTCGTAACATTTGAACTTTACTGAATTACTAGCCTTTTTGTCATCAGAATCCCTCATTTGTTTTTTGAGTTCATTCGCATATGTTATAGTAAGTATTGCCGTAGTTGGGTAAGCCTGTAGTATATTACTGCTAGTCTCTATGAAATCATCCAAACTCATGATGAAAATTTTCTGAAGTCGCACTCATGCTTTAAATCATTCTATAGCTATACCTGAGTTTATATATTAAATGCTAAGCTCATCATAACATTACAACGGCACATCGTACCCCAACACCAAACTTCCTATTAAGAATAAATTTAAAATGGTTATAAAGCCCCAAACTAAAATTGCGAGAAATGATGTTATTGGGCCATTGCTCAAATCTTTGAATCCTTTGACTGTGTACTCTTCCTCGTAAGGCAGCAGCGACTCGTCATACACAGGAACTCCAACTTCTCCTAACTCGTTCACGTGGGCCACGTCACCCTCGTTATTTTTTAATAACTGTATATGAGATTCATCTTCTTCAAATCCTGAACATGGATGAGACTTACGCAAGTCTTGTAATTTTATTGCAGGTTCTGAACTTCGGAACCGATTTATGTCTCTTGGATCCGATGAATGTATTATATGGGAAATATCATCATCTAACTCCCCGCCATTAGTGAAAAGAGGAACCCTCATAATTTCTTTCAGACAAGTAAATATAATTAAAGGAGCCGTAACAAAAGGAAGCAACAAAGATAAGACAACTTGACTAAAATTCAAAACATTAGAAAGCCCTTCCCTACCTGAAATTGATACCACCAAAATACAAGGTAAAATCGCCAAGCCTCTTGTAACAAGTCTTCTTGTAACCGGTGGTAAAGACCACAGCAAAAACCCCTCCAGCACCATTTGACCTGCCAAGGTGCATACTATACCAGCACTTTGTCCTGAAAAAAGAAGAGCCAACGCAAACACTATGCCAGCAGTATGCGATAAATTTTTAGACAAAAGATGATAAATTGTGAAAAGGTCCGCATTATCAGGGTCGTCATCGGAATCGGTGTCACTATCGTGTCCATCGTCATCAATGTCATAATGCTCATCTCTGTATTTATGTTTGCTAGATTGAAGTGTTGCACCTGCCACAATTAATATTGCAGAATTCACGAAGAGCGCTACCGTAAACAATGAAATTGTAAGCTCAATTACTGTGTATGTCATTGTGTCATCAATAGCATGAATAGAAGGTCGGTAACTACTCAAATTCGACCCGTTTTTGTACTTTAGTTGCAAGCTAGTTGAATTAACATCCGGGTCGCCCTCAGATCCTTCAACATCGGCAAGCAGTTCCAGCGCATCCACATCTTCTTTGGGATCATAATAACCATATTTCGTATCGTAATCCTTCAATCTTGATTGCACTAAACCACTGCCTAAGTATAAGGAGTGTGGCATAACGGTTGCACCAAGAATAGCCAAGGAAAGAAAGAGTCCATTTCCTCCCTCTCTGTCACTCATGTCGATAACCTTCTCGTTAGGCAAAAACCCCTTAATGACATCTGATATTGAGAAATCCAAGTCACTATCAGTTGCAACTTGATATAGTTCAATACCGAAACAAATAACAGTTGCAGTTACAAGAAGTGACACAAAAGTTTCGAATAACCTTATGAACAACAAAGGTCCCTTTGGCCTGTAAGCCATCAATACAATCAAAACGTCAACTATTGTCAAAAGTACGCCTATTAGAAGAGGCAAATTGAACAATATGTTGAGCGCTATGGCAGTACCTACCACCTCGGCCAAATCTGTAGCAATTATTGCTATTTCAGCCATTATGTATATGAGAATGTTAATCTTAGAAGGCAAATTTACACGACAATTTGTTGCCAAATCAAGACCTGTGACACATCCTAATCTTGCGGACAAAATTTGTAAAAAGATAGCCAAACAATTTGAAAGCAAAATCAGAAAAAGAAGTTTGTATTTGTAAGCTGATCCTGCAGCTACTGCTGTTGAATAATTACCTGGATCCATGTATGCCACTGAGACCATCAAGCCAGGACCAATAAACCTCGTATACTTTTTTAAAGCTTTCATGAAAGACCGTAATTTTCCAATCATGGTTTCAATATGTATTTTTGATATAGTTTCTTCGCTTCTTCACAATATGAACCTAAGTAATTCTCAGAAAAATTTCGGTGTATTTTATATATGTAAATTTGACTTCACAGTAGCGCTTCAGCCAAAATTCTTAAAATAACTTCCTTTAACTCAGTAATCGTATGTAACTTCCCGGAGATTCTTGAGAAAAATTCTCGCGAGTTGTAGGTGTTAGGATGCGACGTGTCACGTCATTTTAAGAATACCTTGTCGCCGGAAAACTCAATGCGACTTCATTTTTTCCCGATTACCTAACTTCTTAAGTAATTACAAGTTCGAATATGTCGTAGTCTATCTTCGGGGCAAAGATAATGGCGTGCGGGAATGTCGCGTCCGACTGCGGTGTTATAATACCATTGAGATTAATTTTCACCCTACCAATGTTTAGATATGTATTAAGAAGTACTTTGAATAGGTCACTCCATACATCTGGTGTTAGAAGTGCAGCACAGATTTTTAGGATGCCAGCAATGTCACCGACCATGACAGAAGGGGGAATCACTTCCTGGAAATTGAAACCAGGCGATAAATTTTCGGCTGGTGATGTGCTATTGGAAGTAGAGACTGATAAAGCAACAATTGATGTTGAAGCTCAAGATGATGGCGTAGTATGGGAGGTTCTCATAAAAGAAGGCGAATCGGGTATACCCGTAGGAAAGCCCATTGCGTTATTAGCTGAACCTGATGACGATTTACTGACGTTAGAAAGACCCCAAGACCACGAGGAAAAAACTGCTATTAAAGAGGAGCCAGTAGTCGAAAACTCTAAGCAATCTGATTCTGATTCTAAAACTGCTTTACCGGCTCCAAATAAATCAGATATTTTTACCAAGGCGAACCCAACTCAAAAACTTTCGCCTGCAGTTGAATTGCTCCTCCACAAAAACCATGTTTCCATTGATGTTGCCATGGCTAACATTCAAGCATCTGGACCCAAGGGCAGAATTTTAAAAGGGGATGTTATGGCCTATCTAGGTCAAATCGAAGCAAAGTCTTTAGAAAATATTGCCTCCTTCATAAAATCAAGAGAACATTTAGATTTGTCTAACATTAAGATAGCCCCACAAATAACTCTTCAAGATGCCACCAAAGTTGATAAAGCTCCAGAAATTGTTACAGTCGCCCCTAAAAACATTTTGACTGTCAGCTTGATATCTGATATAAAAGAAGGCATCTCACCTAATAACTTTAAACATATCTTTGAAAATACCATTGAAACTGCTGTAACAAGAACATATGCCAATAAGTTTCCTCAATATTCCTCGCGTGGTTACCAAATGAACAATGATGATATTTTCGAAGAATTGATAGCACCTTCTGTAAGAAGTAAAAGATTTGAAGTCTTCGGTATTCAGTACAGATTTCAAGGGGCAGAACTGAGTAGATCCGTACAGTTAGACGCTTTTGACGACCTTTTAGGCCACATCAGCCCCCAATCATCCCAAATTATGCCCGATAAAGTAATTGTAGAATTCAAACTCAAATATGATGAACACCTTTGGGATGCTAAGCAATTTGTTGATTATTTCAAAGAAAACCTATTATTACAAATTCCAGCTTCAAGTATAGAAATCAAAAGTTAAGTTGAAAGCTAAATTTATTTCAATTAACAATTTTTTGTTTTTTAACTAAATCTATACTATTTTTTTTTTTTTCCTCATTTTAAACTTTTTTTTTTTTATGACTCTATTGTTATGATGCAAATGACTTATTGTTCATTTACCTACCATAATTACTATGAATCCAAATAACTTACTTCCTCTATACTTTCGATATTTATTCATAGCTGTATTATTAACATTACAAGATCTCCTACCCCAATTGATTACAAAACATCATTGTCGATAAACACTGGTGCCGCATCGCGGAAATTTCACTTATATAACAAACATTACCCTCATAAAATATCAATAGATAGGTACTATTGAACCTAGCTATCAACTCCAACATTACTTCTTATTGACACAAACACACATATTTCTCCCTATAAGTTTTTCAAAGTGATTAACAAGAATTCCCTCGGACTACGTGTTCTTTTGTAATGTATAATCCACCTTTCTTATTTAATGGGAATTCCAACTCAAACTCAACCTCCAACAACACTCAAAAAGCACATAATACTGCGAGACAATACCCGTATCAATCCAGTGGTATGAGTCCTCTTTTGGCAGCAAATCATACAAGAATGAATCCCTTAGGGGTTCCTCCTCGAACTTTTCATACTTATAAACTGCAACAAGGTACTAATCAGCAACAAAACCAAACACAATATCAATTTCAAGGCTATAATCAATATCAGTATCCAGGTCCTGGAACCAATGTTAGCCACCAGCCTTTGTATGATCCTAACTATCCTCAAATGCATCCTCATCAATACCAACAGTTCCAACAAATCACACAGCCGATGAACTTGAAACCTCAGCAAAATACCATACTGCTGCAGAGCGTACCTCAACATCAAATGCAACATCAACTACAGCAGCAACAGCAACAACAACATTTCCAGCAACAAATGCAACAACAAATGCAACACGTACATCAAGCACAACAAGTTCAACATGTGCAACAAATGCCACAAATGCAACAAGTACAGCAATCACAACATGGTCAACAAATCCAGCAAATGCCACAAGTAGCCCAAGTCCAGCAAATTGCTGTTCCTCAAATAACTCAGACGCAACAGGGCCTGATTCAAGTACAATCGACGCAAACCCAACAGCAGCAACAGCCTCAGATGTTGCATCAACAAACTCAATCTCAACTGTCACCTTTGCAACAGGTTCAGCTAGTGACACAGGCCCCCTCGAACCAATTTAGAAAGAATGTATCGCCTTCCATGTCAAAACGAAGTTTTTTTGAGGTCAAACAGCTTCCCATTTACCTCCAGCAACTACAAGTTCCTCCACAAAATACCCTTCAAACAGATTTGCCAGGTAATTTACGTCTTCTGAATCAAATGAATCTCAAACAAGCAGTTGATCAAATAGAAGGTACATACGACTTTAACGCTGATCAAACTCATTCTCACTTTCAAAACTTGACGCCCCAAGGTATTGCCACTCAGACAGTACAAGGCCAAACCAATGGCATACTTAGTAGTGTTCCAGTAAGCACTACGGAAGACATCAGTTTAAAGCCTGACTCTAAACAGAAGGTTTTATCTACGTACGAAGGGTATGCAACGGAGATTACTGATAAGAGAAAACGTGGAAGACCTAAAATACTATTACTTGATCCATCCTCAAATCAGTATATTGACTCGACTCATCCAAATTACAAACTGCTCAAAAAGCAATTGAAAGAGAGAAATGGCGGTGTAGTTCCCTATGTGACGAAAAGTCATGAATTTGACCAGGCAGAAGTGGAACAGTTGATACAAAAGAAGGATAAGAGAGGCCGGCCAAGAAAATTCCCTATCGAAGAGACAGGAATTACGGTCAAAGGGATAAAAGTAGGGGGCCTTAAGCATAAAAAGAGAGCTCTGAAAAGCATGAATCCTGATATACCCAAACGTCCAAGGGGAAGGCCTCGCAAAGTTGTTTTAGAAAGTGAATCGCCTAATTTTTGATTTGTAACATTATGTACTATAAGTTATATACCAAATGTATTTTAAAACTTTTGAAAGATTTGATCATTACTTGTCCAAATCTTTAATTATCTTTTTTTTTCCCTTGTTTGAAGAGGCTAGGTCATATTCACTTGTTTCATCTATGTGTGAAGATAATGATCTGATGCTGCCGTTAAAACCATCATTTCTATGACCAGAATGTAGTAAAGGCACTGTCTCGTTCAATTCGGATAAAGTCGTTCGCTGCTCGTAATATCTTAATTTTAGATTCATAAGTTCCTCCGTGTCATTCGTTATTATCGTCCCAGTATCTTTGTTGAGAGCAGTACTCTTCTCTTGTTTAGATTCACGCAAGTTCAGGGGGCCCGCTTTAGAAATCTTCTTAAAACGCCCGAAAAAATCTAGCTCGTCTTCTGGATATTGGGGTGGGAGCTCATCGCCTTTTTCTAACAAGCGGTCACCATTTTTCCCCAAAGAAAGTCCGTACTCAGGAAGTGCAGAACAGCCCCTCTGCCCATGCAAATTCCGTGCTTCATTAGTGGGGACAAAGCCATATTTTCTGACATTTGCTTCGATCCACACAAACCCCATCTGTCCTATATTCACATAAAATTTGCCATTACCCAGAAAACAACCCACCGCTGGATACATATCAACATAGAGACCCTTCATCACATCCATTATTTTTTTCCCATTTCTAGTTATGAAAATAGTCCCTGTACTTATATGATATCCAAAACCTACTACGTCAGCCTGTAGTAGAGGGGGTAAAACCAAAGCATTATATAGGCTCTGTTCACCCATATGCTGCTGCAAAGGTGTAGGGAACGGTTTGTTAATTTTTAAATTTCCAGTACTTTCATACGCAATCGAAAACTGATTATATCCCGGCAATCTAAAAGCCAGTGGATATGGCTTGGTGACAAGCCCGATTGCGAAATGTGCATTGCATGATTCTGAAAACTCGTAAATCTTCGTTTCAAAGTATACCACATCTGAGAGTGGCCTATTTTTAACTGGTAAACTATAGTTTAATAGCGTCGAAGCAGTAGAATATGGCTTGTGATTATTATTAAAAACTATTTCCGTTCTGTCGGAAACAATGTATCGTGGATGGAGTTCATTATTATCTTGCTCAAACTCGAATGCCATTATGCCTTTCTCTTTCAATATGAAATCATCTTCATGAGTATAACTTTTACCTCTAGATGCCTTTAACAAGGGCGGATTTGCTTCACAGTACTCTTGTGATCTCAAAAAACATGCCAATTCTTCAGGAGACAAGCTGTGTGCCTCGAATTCCTCTGCCAATTGGCGAAGGTTTTCCTCATCATTCAAAAATTCATGTGGAACATCATTATATCCCACTAAGTCTGATACTATCAGAATATAGTCGCCCTTTCTCCGTATGTACGCATTGTATATAATAAGAAGTACCAATAGTATGATGAGAACAGAAATGATCAAGAACAAGGCAACAGGTGCACTTTTGACCTTTATCATCCTTATTATTCCGTTATCGCGATATAGATTACAAACTGGATGCGCAACTTGGAATAATCAATTACTGCACTATTGCCTCCTCTTCCAACCAGTAAGTATATTTCAAGTATACATGCAAAAATTCTAAACGCTTCTTTCAATCTTACTCAGCTTCATCAACGATCTGGATGCATCTTTAACCATTGGACTAAAATGCTTATCGAGAAGAACATTCTCCCAAAGAATTGCAGCGTCCGCATTACTTCGCTCGAGTTCAACATCTTTATTATTTTCTGACCCTAGGTTATACGAACCCTCTCCACTTATACGCTCTTCTGTATTGTACAAACCCTTCAAAGAACCATGGCGAGTCATTAACTTGCCCACAAATTTTAAAACCGCTAACGAACTTTTCTCTGGACTATGGAGAGAAGCTAAATAAAGTCTTTTGGTAAAAGCAATTGCTCTGGAAGCTGAACCAGCTCTTGATCTAAAAAAAATTGAATCAAGGCAATTCAATAGTAACTCGGCTTTCGTAGAAACATTCACTGAAGGTTTATCAACTTGATTTGCAGTAGAAAGTGGATCAATTAAACGGAACGTTTTATGGCTAAACTCTAAATCACAATCAAGAGCAACATCAGATATTATCAA
The DNA here is from genome assembly GCA_030571075.1 of Yamadazyma endophytica. Classification (NCBI taxonomy): domain Eukaryota; kingdom Fungi; phylum Ascomycota; class Pichiomycetes; order Serinales; family Debaryomycetaceae; genus Yamadazyma; species Yamadazyma endophytica. The sequence continues at coordinate 826,437 of JAJLXA010000005.1, forward strand.
ATACAATCCAGATATAAATGTCGAAAGATCTGTTGTGATGGGTATTTTACCAACCGACAAATGATTTAAAGTTAGCGAAAATGCAGTTACAATGCACAACAAGACAGTTCTAATTTGTTTCGAATCAAAAGGTTGAACATCATCATCAACTTCTCCGCCTTCTCCATTAAGAGAGCAAGCCTCCAATATATCTGACATTATCTCTTTGAGTACTTCCAAGAAATCTCCTAACATATCGAAATTTGCCATTTTCCCAAATTTTGACAATCCTTCTAGGACTGACGCCATTAAAATACTGGCGTCATTTTTTGAGTCACTAACATTTGCAGCTTGCGATCCAGCTTTCAATATCTCCAAATATAATTTTAAAATCATTTTTAATATCTGCGCCTGAAAATCCTCACGTTCTTCAGCAGTGATTGTCTGCTTGGCCTTTTCAAGTTCTTCCTCGATCTCCTTCATTTCCTTTCTGGCCTTTCTTTGCTTTTTTGACAAATGAACTCTATCTTTTTTACGGACCTTGAGTCTCTTTTCGTTTTTCGAATCGTTTTCTGGGCTGTAGTCTTTTAGTATGGATAGAGAAAGAAGAATATTTAAAACCGATTCATCAACACGGAAATTCTTATCTCTTATGGATTTTGTAATGATCTTTACAAGTTCAAATGACAACTCACCATGTTCTTCATCTTCGCTCAAGAGTGTTTCGAGTACTCTAATACATTTTGCAAATATCGCGAAATCTTCCCCATCACTAGGTTTCCTATTGAGCCTTCTCACCATAATGTAAAACAACTCATTTCTATTATTGAAATATCGTAATGAAGACAATGACAATTCACATACCGTCTTAATCGCCAATTGACCTAACCTTATTTGGTCAGGTGTGATTTTTCGATTATTAGCTGAGTTCAGTCTCGAAACCTTTGCGAGCCTTCCCAAGTGCTCTATGAATATGCCATAATTGTAGATTAATGATTGTTCATAATTACGTAACCTAGCAACCTCCTTAGTTACTTTCTCTTTTCTTTCGATTTCACTAAGTTGTCTAATTTTGTAACCAGGTGCTAAGCTTTTCAACACAGGTACCATCGCTATTATTGAAAGCTGGCTCACTACAATATTCTTCAGTAAAGACATCTTCCTTAGTCTTGTTAGGCAACCAATGTTTTCCTCGGGATTTTCCATCAACTGGGAAGCTAAATTCGCAACCTCTTCTTTAATTTTTAATAATCTTTCACTGGGGCTTAAACTCTTGTCTTCGAACTCATCCTCATCTTCAACCAGAATTGTTCCTGGAGCAGAACGCAGCCCTTCACCAGATGAAACGAGAGTTGGATTTATTGTTTCTTCATTTGTTTCTACTTCTACTGCTCTCTCAACTCTTTCAACCGTACCATCGAGCCTCTTTATAGGAAGAGCTTCAATCATTTCCTTCTTTTGTAATTTTCTTGGTTGCATTTCGTAATCCTGCTCCTCTTCCCAATCTACTTCATTGATGGAGGCACTAGATGGTTTATTACTGAAAGCCCCACTTTTCAAGGCTGAATCTGCCTCGGTTCGAGCCTGCATTCGCCTTTGTTCTGATAACTTCTTTCTTTTAGCCATCACAAAAAATTTATCTCATCGCGAAATGAGAAGGCTGCTAAATCCAGAGAGCGACCATAGCAACCACAGAATTTTAAGAAAGGAAATTTTTTAATCTCGTCACTCCAACCTGCTGCATTAGCATATAGGAAATAAACACAATAGCTGGTGAATCAATCTTAATCTTTCTGTATCTCATAGAAAAGTTTAACACCAAAAATTATCAGGTGACATGTATAGCTACGACAGTTCACATAGACCTATATGGGAATATTACGAATGTACAATTATGCAAGGAGTTTTTGCTTCCGCCCTGCATTATATTGTGCATACCATGGAATCACTTGACATGCATCCACTTTCAGTATCATTTCACCCTCATACGCTGTAAAAATATTCTTCGCTAATTATGTGATACACCTCTATCTAAAATTATTTGCACCCGGATCAGGGAAACAGGATCAGTTAACCAGTATTAGGAAATGCTCGTTTAGCTAAATTTAAACGAGCTAAACGACACCATTTCGCACTTTATTGTGATTCGGAACGATTAATTTTCTCTCGTTACTGCCTTGTCCAATGAGTGTCAACAACACCATCACAATCGCTGATTTAGATCATAGCGGTCTCGTCCAAACAGCCCGCTCGTACTTATCTAATATGTCATATTGGCAGTGGGCGATTTCTGTGGTTTTATTTTTACTAACATTAGAACAAGTCGTTTACGTGAGTAAAAAAGGAGGAATCGCTGGTCCAAAATTAAAGGTTTGGCCAGTCATAGGTCCTTTTTTAGAATCTTTGGATCCGAAGTTTGAAGAGTATCAAGCTAAATGGGCTTCTGGTCCCTTATCTTGTGTTTTTGTTTTCCATAAATTCGTTGTAATCGCCTCAACTACTGAATTATCCAGAAAGATTCTAGCTGCCCAAAGATATGTTAAACCATGCTTGGTGGATGTTGCAACCAAAATCTTAAGACCAGCTAACTGGGTTTTTTTGGATGGTAAGGAGCACAGCGATTACAGAAAATCACTAAACGGACTTTTTACTCCCGAAGCTTTGAAAGATTACATTCCTATACAAGAAAAGTATATGGAAAGATACCTTGAAAAATTCGTTGCTATAGAGAATCCACAGAAATTTTTTCCAGAATTTAGAGAACTTAACTGTGCGTTGTCCTTGAAAACCTTTTGTGGTGACTACATCAGTGATGAAGAAGTCAAGTTGATCGCTGATAACTACTTCAGAATTACTGCTGCCTTAGAACTAGTAAACTTCCCTATTATTTTACCCTACACGAAAACCTGGTACGGGAAGAAAATTGCTCATGAAACCATGTTAATCTTTCAGGCCTGTGCAGACAGAGCTAAAGAAGACATTTTTCATAAAAATAGAACGCCTTCATCTTTAATGGAGAAATGGATCTTTCAAATGAAGCAAGCAAAGGAAAACAAGCTATCTGCGGAAGAAACAAAATATTTAAATAGGGATTTCACAAGTAAAGAGATTAGTGAAGCCCTTTTTACATTTTTGTTTGCCTCGCAAGACGCATCTTCATCTTTAGCGTGCTGGTTGTTTCAAATTGTGGCTGATAGACCAGACCTCGTAGAGCGTATTAGAAAAGAACAATTGGAAGTCAGAGATTTTGATCCAGCTAAGAGATTAGATGCAGACATGATCAACAAGATGACCGTTACATGCAATGTGGTTAAAGAAGTACTAAGACACCGACCACCTGTGCTTATGGTTCCATACGTTGCAAAACAATCATATCCAATCACAAATGACTATACTGTTCCAAAGGGTGCAATGATTATTCCCACTTTTTATCCTTCTTTGCATGATCCTGAAGTTTATGAAGATCCCGAGGCTGTTAACCCAGACAGATGGAATAATGCAACTGACGAAATGACTAAACGTAATTTTCTCGTTTTTGGCTACGGTCCGCATCGTTGCATTGGTAAAAACTATGTCTTGGTCTTGTTCACTGCCATGCTTGGTAAATTTTTATTGCATGCTGATATTATTCATCACAAAACCGACTTATCCGAAGAGATTAAAGTTTTTGCAACAATCTTCCCTAAAGATGACTTGATTTTAAAATGGGAAAAAAGAGACCCCTTAAAGATTTAATTATTTATTGACTATATCTATTGCTTAATAATTTAAGTTACATAACTTGATCTGATGTTAATTTAAGAAATATATGTGAGAAGTATACCTTTATTGAGACTATGAAATCTATTTAAGCATCATAGGTTGAGGCAGAAACATTACCACCTTTACCAGTCCAGTTAACGTGAATCCATTCTCCCTTCTTCAAAAAGTCATTCTCTTTACCTGGCAAAACTTTGAAGGTGTGAGCCCCAAAGTAATCTCTTTGAGCTTGCAACAAGTTGGCAGGTAATGTCTCAGATCTGTAACCATCATAGAAAGATAAAGCCGTAGAGAAAGCAGGAACAGGAATACCTGATTCAACAGCTTTAGCTATAGTAGCTCTCCACCCTGATTGAGCCTTAGTAATGGCTTTGTTGAAGAAAGGGTTGAATAACAAATTCTCTAAATCAGGTTCTTCCCTGAAAGCAGCAGTGATTTCGCCCAAGAACACAGATCTAATGATACATCCACCTCTCCACATCAAAGCAATGGCAGGATTATTCAACTTCCAACCATACTCCTTTGCAGCTTCTCTAATCAACATAAAACCTTGAGCATACGAGATAATCTTGGAAGCATATAAGGCCTGTTCCAAATCATCGATAAACTTTTCCTTATCTTTAATCTCAGTAGGCTCTGGTCCCACCAATTTCTTTGAAGCAGTTGTTCTCTCATCTTTCAAAGCAGACAAACATCTTGAGAAAACTGCTTCTCCAATTAAGGTAACTGGCATACCTAAATCCAAAGCATTGATAGCAGTCCACTTACCAGTACCTTTTTGACCAGCAGTATCTAAAATTTTTTCTAATAAAGGTGTGTCATCAGTCGGATCGTTGAAATACAAGATATCTCTGGTAATTTCAATAAGAAAAGAGTCTAAAACACCCTTGTTCCACTTAGCAAAAACATCACCCATTTCTTTGTTAGTGAACTTCCCTACTCTTTTCATCAAATCGTAGGCTTCACAGATCAATTGCATATCACCGTATTCAATACCGTTATGAACCATCTTCACGTAATGACCGGCACCAGCATCACCTACCCAGTCACAACAAGGCTCACCATCCGATTTAGCAGCAATGCTTTGGAAGATCTCTTTGATATGTGGCCAAGCATCAGGATGACCCCCTGGCATCAAAGAAGGGCCATATCTTGCACCTTCTTCACCTCCAGAAACACCAGAACCAACGAACAAGATATCCTTCTTTTTCAATTCCTCAAATCTTCTATTAGAGTCTGGGAAATGAGAGTTACCACCATCAATTATAATATCGCCCTTTTCCAAATAAGGTAATAATTGATCAATGAAAGCATCAACGGGACTACCAGCCTTCACCAAGAGAATAATTCTTCTGGGTCTCTTCAAATTAGCACATAATTCTTCAATTGACTTGGCTCCGATAATAGATTTGCCTTTGGCTTCATTATTTAAGAATTCATCCACCTTAGCAACAGTTCTGTTATAAGCAACAACAGTAAAGCCATGGTCAGCGGCATTCAAAATTAAGTTTTGACCCATAACGGCCAAACCAATTAAACCAATATCACCTCTAGCATTGTTAGTAAAATGACCCTTAATAAGATTAAGTCTGTCAAGCATATTGAAAATAGTCAAATTGGAGAAAAAAATAAGGAAAAGTGGATCTTTTATATTGCTCCAATTGAACCGAGCTTACATCCCAATTAATTTTTTCATTTGGCTGAAGTCAACTTTTGTCACGACTTAACTTAGTATGGTTATTTAATTGATTACGTACTGTGGATTAGACATAATAAATTTTTGTTCTTTAAATCGATGAAAAAAAATTCAGTGGAATCTTGAGCATTTAAATAGTTGGAAACTCCGGAAATTTGTTGGTTCTTTTTACGCTTACATAAAAGTTAGCTTAAGATTAGCAATTGGTTTCAGCTTCACAGAATCAATACCTAACTAAATACATGCATGCACTTGAAGCATAGTCACTCAAGGAGAATACACCAAATGTTAAGTCAAATCAGAACACATACTCCGTCACCGGGATTAACTTCGCCGATTACTAATGGGCATGTGAGTACCACGTCAAAATCAACTGAGCACAAATATTAAAGATTTAACGCTGGTACATTTAAGAGATATACATATAATCAATTGCGCTCTGCCGTGAGTATTCATAGACTAGTTGGCCTCTGGATGAGCCGGTCTCTTCTTATGCCGATTACGCAGCATCAAATGTTCTGGACTGCGATCTATCGCCAACTCCGGCAATCAATCTTAAATTGGCCTCGTGACTAACGTGGGGGACAGCGGGGGTATTTCAAGCCGAAGGCATTGTGTGCAGTATTTGCGCCATAACTTGGAGAAGCAAAACGTTTCTAGCCACAGGAACACTCAAATCACTCACAAAGCCATGAAAAGTCTCGTCAATGATGATATGTTGTCTCTTTATACTCTCCATATCGAGTACATTGATAAATACAAGCAAGTCTGCTCAAGGGCCAATTCACTAATCATTTATACCAAGTCTGATTTGTCATGTCACGTGAGATTTGTTGATTTTTCAACACTATAAATGTTTAAATGAACGTAGTTGTAATTTTATTTTTATTCAATGATCCCACAACCACACGGAGGGGTGTTACAAGATCTCGTTCTTCGAGATGCTGATCAGAAAGAAAGTCTTTTAGACAAGCTGCTGACGTTCAAGAAACTAGTTTTAACTGAAAGACAATTATGTGATCTCGAATTGATCTTGAATGGTGGTTTTTCACCATTGACAGGATTCTTAAACGAAGAAGATTACAATTCTGTTGTAAATGATATGAGACTCTCAAGTGTTAAGGGGGAAGATGGTAATGGCTTATTATGGCCCATGCCTATAACTTTAGATGTCACTGAAACTTTCAAAAGTTCCATTCAATTGGGCGATCAAATTGTTTTGACTGATTTGAGAGATGACGCCAGTTTGGCTATATTGCATGTTGAGAGTATTTACAAACCTGACAAAGATGTAGAAGCAAAAAAGGTTTTCAGAGGAGATCCTGAACATCCTGCAATTAAATACCTATTCGAGACTGCTGGCGAATTTTACGTGGGCGGTTCTATCCAAGGTTTAAACTATCCAAAGCACTACGATTATGTTGAATTTAGAAAAAACCCAACTCAATTAAGAGCTGAATTTAAGACTTTGGGGTGGGACGATCATAAAATTGTTGCATTTCAAACGAGAAATCCAATGCATAGAGCTCATAGAGAGTTGACTGTGAGAGCCGCTAAAGACTTGGGAGAAGATGGACACATCCTCATTCATCCTGTGGTTGGCTTAACCAAACCGGGTGATATAGACCATCACACCAGAGTTAAGGTTTACAAAGAAGTTTTGAAGAAATACCCTGACAATTTAGCTACTTTGTCTTTATTACCATTGGCAATGAGAATGGGTGGTGACAAAGAGGCTTTGTGGCACGCATTAATACGTCAGAACTATGGAGTTGATCATTTCATTGTTGGTAGAGATCATGCAGGTCCAGGTAAGAATTCTAAAGGAGTTGATTTCTATGGTCCTTATGATGCCCAAGACTTATTGGAGCAAGTGAAGGATGAATTGCCTATTAATATTGTCCCATTCAGAATGGTGACTTATTTACCAGATGAAGATAGGTACGCACCAATAGATACCATTGATTTGTCTAAAACTAAAACCGCCAACATATCTGGTACTGAATTGAGACAAAAATTGAGAGACGGCTCAGAAATTCCTGAATGGTTTTCTTACCCAGAAGTCGTTTCGATCTTGAGATCAACTAATCCTCCCAGAAAGAGACAAGGTTTTGTGATAGCGATCGACAATACCTCAGACAACAGAAAATCTGATTACGTTTCATTTGCTTTGCAATCCGTTTTGAATGAATTAAATTCCGATAGAAGAATTACCAAATTAAACGATTTCGTTGATACCTATGTTATAAATGAATTGGTAAAGGCTGGCTCTGGTGTAATTGTTTTAACCGAAGAATTCGAAAAGGTTACATCTGTAATTGGGGACTCAAATACTGTTGTAATTACCAACGCCGCTAAAGCGCCACTGAGCAAAAACTATTTTGACATTTCAGGAGAAGGTTCTGATTTATCAAAGTTTGTAGCCTCTATTATAGACTTTTTGCAAACGCAAGACTTTTTTTAATACCAGCTTATTTGATTAAATAGATGTCACAATATGTAATAGACAACAAAACGAATATACAGAATCTTATCGCTAATGGAACCATTCATACCTTAAATATTCACACTTTGTATTATTAACATACAAAAATATTCGTTGAATCAATAATTTAAGCATTGAATAGAATGAACTCACCATTTATAGATTCACTACAAAATCTCTAAAAAAGAACATGCAAACAGTTAAAGATTAAAATAAATATAACCTAACAGCCATCTGCATAACCGGGTCCATATAATATTAACAAGGACGATATTCTATATGTGACAAAGCAGTCACACATATTTAGAAAATTTACAACCAATTTACAAAATACAATGCTTAATAGCTAATAATCCCGACTATATGCATACACGGCTCCGATTCAATATAATGCCCTTTTGTCTTTCATAAAACTAACAAATGCACTCACAATGTCAATGAATTACCAGTTAATCATATAAGAGCTAATACGAGACAAAACTGGCACCATCTTATCAATATTATTAAGAAATACTACGACCCCCCATATGTAAACTTACAAAAGTCCTACAAAGACAACGATAACAAATAAAACTAAATCAAAGTGATATATAATTACGTAGCATTGTCTCCTCGAATAGTGAACTGAAGTTCAATGTAATTACACATTTAGACAACTAAATAATACCTCTCCAAAAGAGTAGGGTTCCATGATGTTAATAAGCATACTTGAAAGGAAACGAAAACTACTTATACAAACTTCTATTTCAAGAAAATAACGTCCACATATATCAGGAAAAGGCATTTATCTATAAATCCCTAATTAATCTAGAGCCTTTGAAAACACTATTGAGCTTGTGCAACATTCTAAAGAATAATAAACAGAATGCAATAAATAAGCCTACTTCAAAGGTATAAAGTTACAATTCGATATCTCACATTTATAAAGACATTCAATTATTATGAAGTAAAAATAGATCACTACGAGGAAAATAACCTTGTGGAGCTACTGGATCGAACATTAACATTACAATACTACACCAAACCTATATAAAATTAGATTCAATATTTATATCTCTGGAGCTTACTGCCTCCCTTGCACCCATTGAGTCTGCAACACCAGAGCCGATGTTATCTAACTCCGATCCAGTGGTTCTCATTCTCATATCAACATTTTGATCTGGGACTGAGGTTGTGGTTAAGGTAAATTAACTAATTCAATTCACCAAGCAAGAAGTAGTATTATTATCTCAACAAACAATTCTGAAACAAAAATCCGAATGAATTGTCTTAAAGTCAAAAACCGAACGTTCAACATAAGAAACTTAAAGACCACCTTACTTCGCTTTACAAATTGAGAATTCAACTCAAGCACAAATACTTATCATTAAAAGACCAACATCAACTCAATCTATATACCGGTCAAACTTAATTCAAAGATATATATTCGAATGTTTACAAACATTATTGTTGGAAGATCTGATAGACCTCAATATTTTATTCCGTCATGCCGCAATCCTATCTAAGTAGTAATATATTCCTTTAACGTAATTTTGTACTAAGCAGATATTGGAAATGCTTTTCCACAAGAACAGTCCCTGCAGACTTTATTCGGAAGGAATAAGATTTGGTAAATATTTCTTTTGCAACATTATTATTGAACACATTAGCATTAACGAAGTAAAAATAGTTTAATAATTCAATAGATATAAGGAAGTATATGTGAGACGGAATATACAAGCGACAAGCTACATACAACTTGTAGTTCCACCAAGTGCAACTGGACACACTCACCCCACTGGTTACTTTAGCCGACGAATAGTCTAGTACCATGTAATAAAATAAATCAGAACCTACTTTCACTCCAAAATATTTTGGAACCAATAATGGCCTTATGAAAGAAAGTATTCCATTTGCGGTAGAACGTACAATTTTTTAAATTAGGAAATATTATATTTGTGCTAATTTTTACAGCCTTTCATAAGAGGTCCTATTATATTTCATATGTGCTAGTAATTCTTTAATGGCTGGACCTCCACTCGCAAATCAAGCGATGTATAATAATTCAGAAGATAGGATCAATTACTTGGTTAATATATATCCGGCAAGGTCAAACATATTTCATTAGACATAACTTAGATAACAAGAGTGCATTGCATCATATCCCCTACGTTGTGATTACTTTACTCCTCTCGTGAAGCTGTGCTCGTTTAATAAGGCTATACACATCTACTTAATTGACCTATCTCAGTATAATTTAATTGTATGGATCAACGCCGTTCCCAAATCCTCTGCGTAAGTTCCATGCTCATTATGTGCTCTAATGAAAGCTAGGATGCGATTTCACTCATGTGTCCGTTGAGTACTCTACCCAGCTTGTTTTAAGTGCTGAATCGTTCAAAATTTTTCTTGTGATGGTTCTGAGTTGCGATAGTTCTGAGTGCACGCATCATGGATCGCATAATACAAATCATCTCTGAGAAAGCCTTCATTTTATTTTTTCGCGAAAATATTGTGTAATTTATATACAGTACATCATATAAGAGTCTATTGTGTTTTCTTAGCTATGGTGCTTTTGTACTGCCACCTATATTGCGATTCTGCGAAAACTTTTTGCTAATCTTACCCACTGATTTCATTAAAGTGTGGAGGATATTAAGAACATGCCCACCTTTGTATCTTTGGCAAAGGGTAAGAGAAAGTATGCAACAATTTAACTACCAACTAAGTATTTATACAAAACTTTGTTTTCGACTAAAGCTGAGGAACTAATTACGAAACATCAGGAAGAGCTTTAAGAGTGATCATATAGTTCGAAGAAATATTTTGGTTTGTAATTATTGCAGAATTTGAAGATTTCTGTCAATGAGCGTAATAAATATTATTGTAGGGAATCAATTTGACCTTACCTATACTCTACCTTCATATAAGCAGTAGTTACAAGAAGCAAAATGTCAATGAAGTTGTAATGAATAATTCTTTTCATTTAAAAAGTGTGGGTTACACTGTCTGCTAAGTTCATTTAAATATGTAAACCTGTATTTCCTGACTAGTATAAAGCGTGGCTCAAAACAAGCGTCGGCTTCCATCAACAACCCAGTGAGATTTTTAACACACAAATGTTTTTGTATTAGCGAATATACATACATATTTACTCTTCATCGAGGGCATTGTCTTGATAACCGTGTTTACGAATCTCTCCCAAACGTTTACGGGCTGCATTGAGCATATTCTCAAGCTTTAAAATTTCGACTTGTTGCTCCATTTCTACGGTTTTACCTTCGTATGGTGTCAATTTGCTTAAGTCGATTTGTTCCTTGCCACTATCCTCTGTATCGAGTAAGTCTTGCACCATCAAAACCAATGTTCTGCATGCGGTAGTGACAATAGCTGAGGCATTTTCTAAATTGGCTTGAGTTTCGGAGACGAACGTAGCCTTTACTCTAGATGCTGCTACCAACTGAGCTGTGGATGCGGCGACTTCATTTGAGGCTACAATCAATTGTTCATGGGAATTTTCCTCCCGAAGGACTCCGTCTGCGGTTTGTATAAGGATGTTAGTGGCTCCTGCAACTGCTTTAGAAGCACTAACCAAACCTTCAGTCCATCGATTATTTTTCTTATAGAACTCAGTTCGTGACTGATTGCCCTTGCTTTTGTTAACAATCTCACTTTGTGATTCAGTGGCTGCTTTAATCAAGGTAGCTATTGCCTCAATAACCGCACGAGCAGCATTTAAAATTGCCCCATGAACTTCTAACCTACCTCCATTGATTCTTGAATCCAGAAATATCCTTTCGAGGAAATCTGATGCTGTTTTGATAGCTTTCGCAGTGTTCTGCATTTCATCATCCACCACTTTGTCTAAGTCTTTAGCAGCAAAATTGACAATTCCTGACGAGGACAAAGATTCAACGACTGAACTGAACTTTTGCAAAGCTTCTTGCAACTCAAGGTTTAAATCAATGACTTTGTCAATTTTTTCATCGTCGTCTTTGATAAAATCCAAAGACTTCGAAGTGACCCCCTCAAAGAAAGCTTCCGTTTCTTCCAATATGACTGAAATAGAAGATAAGAGAACTTCTTCAACATCCAAAGGAAGAGCTCTAGCTAAGCCTTTTGAGTTCAACATCAAATCATTCAAGGATGTGGTCAATTCAGAACTGGTTAAAATAATTTGTGAGTAGGCCGAGTCATCTTCGTACGTATTCCTGCCATCAGCAATGAAACTGTTAAACACGCTAGCAAAATCAGATGCCAATTCAGACGTGGCTTCAATTAAGGACAACAAGTACACTGGAGAGGCATTTAGATTCCCTGCCTGTATAGGGGATTCAAGTTCAAGCTTAGTTGATTGGATTCTTTTAATGTTATTATGTAGAAACAAATCTACAAGTGTACGGAATTTTTCTACATTCTTTAACAAGATTTGATCAATTTCTAAATTCACAATTTCATCTTGATCGTTCTTAGAAATAGCAAGTTCGTTTAAAGCAGCTTCCAATGACTCTTGAGCAATTTCCAAATCAATTTCTTTCTCCTTCAATTTATCCTGTAAATCAGCAGAATTGCTTTCTTTTAATTGAACTTTTAACGCTTCTAATTCTCTTTGGTGGTTATGCATCAAAGTTGATATGCCCTTACCTGACTCATTAGCTTGACTTGTCAATTCTCTCAATTCTGTCAGTAGCTTGTCAATTTCTTGGTCTTTAGCTGCTCTCAACCTATCTAATTCTAATCGAGCTCTGTCACGTTCACGAATCAAGTCAGCTAATTCAAGGTTCTTGGCCTTTAATTCTTTTTCGAACTTTTCCCGCTTTTGAATCGATTCTTGTGCACTGCTGATCTTTTGTTGAATTTTTTTAAACCTAGCTAATAGATCTAAGTGCTCTTGGCGAAGCTTTGAGTAAAGCTTAGCTAATGATTCATACTTCTTGGACCAATTTTCAATTTGGTCTTCCGCCGCTTTCAATAATTGATCTTTAGAAGCAACCTGCTGAGTGGCATTTTCATTGAGTTGCATCAATTCATTTTCTAAAGATTTCATTCTAGCATCATATTGTTGTAATAATTGCTGATCATTATCAAACTGGTTTTTGAACATAAGTAGGTCATGTTCTAACTCAGCCACTCTTGATTGCTGATTTTGCGTTTGTTGTTGCTGGAGTATTTGCTGTTGTTCAAGTAGATGTTGCTGTTGACTTCTCTGCTGTTGCTCAAAGGCTTGTTGTTGTTGTAATTGCTGTTGCAATTGTTGTTGACGTTGCGCTTCCAATTGCTGTTGATATAATTGTTGTTCTTGTTGTTGTTGGCCGAAAATACCAGTCTGTTGAAGGTGCAACGTATCTACCGCAGGGGGTTCAAAAGCTGCATTAGAGGTCAGCTGATAAGACTCTTCAAGGCTTGACACATTGTCTGAATTTGGGGCTTCTCTTGTTGAACCGTCTTCGCTTAATTTCATGTTGGGAGGATTATTAGATAATCTAGGAATAGATACAAGAGTCGTCAAAAACTTGATGGACTGACAATCAGTAAAGAAATCTCTCAACATAAAGTGTTGAGAATTGAATCTTTCGAATAAAGCCTGTAAAGCGTCATCATCACCTAATTGCTGGTACATTGCTCTTAACATTGAAGTACAAAATTTATAGATTCCATATGCTTCACTTACAAGGGGAATAAGTGCACTCACTTTGCAAAGATTATTAGGAGTCTGGTTTATAGTAGCGAAGACTAGCTTCTGCAAACCATCGATCAGGTCTTGCAAATCCATCAATTGCAACAAGGAATCGTATCCTTCATTAGGGTCATTGACAGCCCTCAAGGATATGTACTCCTCGTACTCAAACATTCCGTTAAAAGAAGGGTTCATTCTATGAAAGTCCAACTTTTGGAGGATAAACTTGTCATACTGGTTAATCAATCTACCATAAGCATTTCCTTGTGTGGGAAATATGTTGCTTAAGGAAGCAATGAATGAACGATTACGATGTGCATCCTTAAGAGTATTGGGGTGACCTTCCTGTAAAACTTTATGTATCATGATCAATGCTTTAAATAGTTGGACATCATCTTGTTGTAGTGGCTGAATTTTCACTGCATTCCAAAAAGCTCTGGAATTCTTGTGGTCCCATGTGTAAACAATGCATGCTCTGACGTGTTTTCTTTTCGGTGGAACTTCATCACTATTGCATGCTTTCTTCACACTAATTTGTAAATCAACTTCAGCACGGCTCATCTTTCAATTAAATGAAATGTTTTTAGTGAGTGAAAAGGAGGTAGAATGCGATCGAGATTGGTAGGGACGGAGAAAATCCTCACCATAAAACACGTGACTAATATTATATATTTTGAATAAGCTACTTGGTAATATAATTCAAGCACTTGACCTGTATTTAGCTTTACCTAGATCAAAGGGTAAGTACTTATATTTTATCATATGCTGAATTTGCCTTCTCATAGTTAAAGTGAATAATATAATGAAATACATCAATAAAATTGGCCAAAAGACAGGAATGTCAAGGATTGTAAACAAGGACATCACAATAGAAACAACAACGCCTCTTGTGGCATTATACCAGAATTTAAATTCAGGTAATCTCCTGATAAAGGGCTTGAACTCTTCATCGTCTCTGACTGGTTCTTCATCGCCCAAGCCTTCTTCTATGGACTCGCTTTTCATTTCTTGCTCCAAAGAGGGATCAAACTTGGGGGTCAAAAAGGCTAGCAATAAATTCAACAAATAGATACCCAACCCGTAACATATAATGTACCATCCTTGACATAAAAAGATTCTCACCATAAATAAAACTAACAATCCTCCAAAAGCACACCAACGGTAAAGGGTGTAGGGAACAGACCGATCAATATAGGCTTGATAAGTTACAAGAATTTTCGAATACTCTTCATATACTTTACTTTGTTTAATTTGATCCATGTTGGCCTCTGTTCAATAGAAAATTCAACGCGCTTTGAAAAAAATTTAGGCGCAAGAACGCACACTTATATGCTTGTTCATTCTATTTACATGCTATATTCAAAGGAAAGCTTCCTTCGTCCTTCCTATGTACTTCAATTTTCTTGACAAAGTATCGTATGTCTTAAAAACTTTGACGCCTTTAGGCGGTTTCAGAGGATTATTGAGCTCTATCACAGTATCTTCCACGCTGGTTGGCAAAATTTTGGGAAGGTATTGTTGTCTTAATTTGGGGACCTCCTCTTTGCTAAATATCAAAGGAGTAGCGATCAAATTACTTATGGTATTTTTATCATCTTGAGTGAGAATCTGCCCCCTGTAAGCTTCCAATTGTGTTAATATCTGTGTTTTCCTTGAAAGTCTCTCTGGAAGTGAGACATATTCTGTTAAATTACAATTCAAGTCAACCGTATACTTTGAAAGTTGATCCGAGATATCAAGGTAATTACTCTTGCTTCTGTCAAATTCAGCCTTCGTTAAATCGCCCCTCAAAAATGATAGATTTAAATCATAATTGTATAGAAATGTAGTTTGAATAGTGGCATCTTCAATGGAAATCTTAGACTTCGTAAATTTGTAGATTGCTAAAAGTCTTCCTGCTGCAATATCCAAGTCAGTTTCCTCAAAATCAGTAACTTTAGTTAATTGCTTTTGCAATTTTTTCAACTTGAAGCTATCATTCTCGACTCTCTTCACTTTGTTTTTTTCAAGAGCTGCTTGCTGCAAATACTCTTTTCTAGGCATACGATCTTCTTCTATCTTGGCTTGTTCTGTGTTGAGAATTTCAACGAAACCGAATCTTCGAACTCTAGGAGCAAAATGAGGTGTTGGTAACGTCAAATCTCTCTTTAAAGCGATGCCCACATATTTTCTCAAAGGATGAAAAGGATCATAGTAGAATCTTACATATCCAGGCTCAAGAGCAAATATGGTGTGATCTTTTCCAATACCACAGTTTTCTCCGGGGTGAATTTTAGTGCCTCTTTGTCTCATTATAATCTGGCCAGTTTTGACAAAGTGGCTTTCGTAAACTTTAGGCCCTAGTCTTCTACCCGCGGAATCATTCTTGTTGGTTCTTGATCCTGCAGCTCGTTTTGTTGCATTACGGATCTGATGAAAGATTGTCACTGCATTTGCGGACTTAGCCTTAAATCCTACTCTTTTGAACATGTTTTAAAACCCAAAGATGAAAATTTTTTGATATGGTTCGCGGTCTCAAATTTACCCTCAGCGAATCTAATAAGTAATTTTGAGTATGTAAGGGATTAAAGCAGAATTGTATGGACTGGTAGATTTTCTATTTGGAGTTTATGCAATCCTGTTTCCAATTCTTTTGATCTGCTTACAAAATTCCTCACGAATACTGAAGGGTGATTTTGAATTCTTACAGAAGTGTTCATGCATGGTTTGAAGATTGAGGTAGTAAGTTCATAACAAAACTACATGATGTTGCAAGCGGTTCCAAGAATCAAAACCCCTGCTTAAATTTAATGTGGACTTACTGGTTGGGCCCAAATAGAATATTGAATATTATACAAAACATCCTATGATTTTGTCTCCAACATTGCAGTTAAGAGAGCAGAATTGAGCAACATTATTGTTACTTTCTATGCAGCTAATATTGAGTGTATGTAATGTTAGACTAGCAGGTCAGTTTGTTTCGAAAAGTCAAAGTGTAGAAGAAGTAAAGATTTACCAACTTGCCTCTTCATCGTAGTTTCGCACACTGGAGTCTGGTTGCAAATTGAAAATTTTCTATGCTTAAAAGGTGTTTTAGTTTTGGAGCTATAAATTTAGAGCAGAATTCGAAGGTGAAATCTCTTTATCAAATTTTAAGTAAAAATTCTAACACTCTATCGAGCGGTGTCGTTGGATTAGCGAATGTTGGTAAATCAACATTTTTTCAAGCGATTACTAAATCCAAGCTAGGTAACCCAGCTAATTATCCGTTTGCTACTATAGAGCCAGAGGAAGGTAAAGTTTTGGTGCAAAGTGATCGTTTAGACAAATTACTTGAAATATATGAATCGAAAAAGAAAGTTCCAACGACTTTGAAGATATTTGATATTGCTGGGTTGACCAGAAATGCTTCAAGCGGTGAAGGGTTAGGTAACAAATTTTTGAATGATATACAACAGGTGGATGGCATTTTTCAAATGGTGAGGGCTTTTAGAGATGACGAAATTATACACGTTGAAAGAGATGTTGATCCTGTGAGAGATTTGGTGATTGTGATGGATGAGTTAATATTGAAAGACATTGAAACAATAGAGACAGCGATCGACAAGCTCGAGAGGCAGTTGAAAAAACCTTTACTCAATAAGGATTACATAATGACTGAATTGAAGCTTTTAAATGACATGCAGGACCATCTTTATGAGGGAAGAAAGCTATCTATATTCAATTTCAAAGATGCACAATCAATCGAGTCGATAAGAAAATACAGTTTTCTTACCATAAAGCCAACCATTTATCTTTTAAATGTTAGCAAGGAAGATTTTTTGAGTGGCCGAAATGAATTCAAGTCGGAAGTTGAGCAATGGCTTAGCAAAAATTGTCCGAATGACAAACTCATGTTGGTGAGCAGTAAGTATGAAAACGAAATAGACAAAGAGGAGAGTACGCAGCAAAATGTATCGGCTATACCTCACATCGTATCTGAAATGAGATCATTATTAAGTCTTATTTCCTATTTTACTTGTGGACCCTTAGAGGTTAGAGAATGGACGGTAAAAATGGGAACGAAGGCGGTCGACGCCGCAGCTTTGATTCACAATGATATTCTGTCGAGTTTCATAATGGCACAAGTCTATAAGTATGATGACATTAAGAAGTATGATAGATTTAATGAGGCTGATTTAAAAGCAAAAGGCTTACAGTACAAATATGGTAGAAATCATCTTGTTCAAGACGGTGACATTATGCTTTTCAAGTCTGCCAAAGGCAAAAAGTAATTTTAAATTCAAGCTTAGATCAAGAACGTAATTAATTGACTCAAGAAATTTCTCTTCATCAAGGTGGCTCATCAAGGAGTTGCCAAACTCTCCTCTTTGCAATCGTCACTTGTTCGGTATCTAGCTTTTTTGGTTCTCACACTATGTTGTCACACGAGCGATAAGGTCTGATAGCAAGTCGTCCTAAATTCTAAGTCCTAGAGTGGCAAACACATGTCATTCCAAGAATTGAATAACTTGAATATGAAACTTTAGTCAGTGATAAGGTCACATGTAGTTCCTGGCTTCATTATCTTTGCAGAAGAGTTATAAGTTTATATGGTCACAAATGTCGGAGTGGGAGCATGTCGCACAATTCCTGAAATTTCCTATCAAAGGAAAATATCGTTTTCTTTTGTCGATGTTATTTAAAGTCAGTGAATTCTTTAAATCCAGAAATATGTTACAAAGTGTTTACAATTATTGGAGAGGAGCGCCTCAAGTTTCCAACTACCTGACTAACAATAGACAAATGGGTGAAGATACCTTGGCCAAATTTGAGCCCAGACTTCAAGCCATGTTAAAACAACTTGACGGCATATGCCCTAGATTCATCATCAAAAAAGGAGAACTAACAATCTTGAATGACCCCAAACAATTTTACAGTACACTCAAGCAAAAGATACTTCACTCAAAGGAACGTATCTTCTTGAGTTCCTTATATATTGGAAAGACTCAACATGAATTGGTGGCTTGTTTGGACGAAGCTTTGTCCAACAATGAGAATTTGAGGATTCACATTTTAACAGATGCATTAAGAGGCACAAGAGAAGCGCCTCATGGAACTTGCTCTGCAAATTTGCTAGTTCCATTGGTCGAAAAGTTTGGGAAGCACCGTGTTGATGTTAGAATGTATCATACGCCTCATTTGAAAGGATTCACCAAGAGCCTTGCACCCAAAAGAATAAATGAAGCTTGGGGTTTACAGCACATGAAGCTATATGGATTTGATGGTGAAATTATTTTGAGTGGAGCTAATCTTTCAGAGGATTATTTTACCGATAGGCAAGATCGTTACTATTTGTTCAAAAATAGAGATTTGACGAATTATTACTATAAAATCCACGAGGCCATAAGTTTCTTGTCCTACCAGGTCCTTCCTTCGTCCAAGAATGCTTCGGGTTTTAGAATGAATTGGCCAACTTCGAATAAATCTTGTGAGCCTAGCATGAATCAAGGGGTTTTTTTAAATGACAGTTCTCGCATTTTAGAGCCTTTGCTCAAACAACACGAGCTCTCATCTTTTCAGGAGTACAGCGAAGAGGAAGACTTCGACACTATAGTATATCCCATCTCACAATTCACCCCCTTGCTCAACCCGAGGAACGACACTTCTACAGAAAAGCCTTCAATTTTAAAAATCTTGACTTTTTTAGACTCCCCTAAAATTAAATGGTGGTTCACAGCTGGTTATTTTAACATGTTGCCAGAAATTCAGAACAAATTGATAAGCGGTGAGGCTTCAGGAACCATCATCACAGCAAGTGCCAAGGCGAATTCATTTTACAAATCAGGGGGTGTTTCATATTATATACCCGAAGCCTACTTATTAATTGCTAAAAAGTTTCTTGAAGACATTAAAAGAAGAGGAAAGGAGAGCTATATTAAATTGTTCGAATGGCAAAATGGTGTTGTTAACACCAAAGATGGATGGTCTTATCACGCAAAAGGCATATGGGTAACTGTCCCAGATGACTCTGAACCATCGTTGACTATTATCGGATCGTCCAATTATACAAAGAGAGCCTATACTTTAGATTTAGAAAGTAATGCTATAGTGATCACTAAAGATGCGAAGTTGAAGCAACAAATGAAAGAAGAAATAGGACATTTACTTGAGCATGCACACGAACTTACCTTAAGTGATTTTGAACCAAAGGTGATAGGATATGAAAAAGACGAAGATGGAAATGATATCCATGAAAGGCCCATTACCGTAGTGGACGAGGACAGGAAAATAAGCTATGGAGTTCATTTGGGACTTAAATTAATCGGAAATAAACTATAGAATAAAATAAATTATGCATGATTTACGCTTATCGAGGCACACGGGTGTGACGGTACCATAACAGCTTCTGCAACTTCAACAATGTCATTAGGGGTAAATTCGTAATAATATATAGAATAGTGTAGTAGTTGATAGGTATTGAATGCCAATGTATAAGTTCGTGGGTTGTAACGCGTGCTGCAAGTATGACTAAGATAGAACATAATTGCATATTAACGAAAAGCTTAGTTAACGGCACAGAACCATAAACGAAATTCATAAAAAGCTGTGGAGCAAGTTTTGAACAGCGTGTTATTTGACTGAGCACCCAAATATATTCTAAACAATCTAATTGGTTCACTACCAGGCTTTTAGAGTTTGCTTTCACAAGCAAAATAAACAAACCTACTACTGCTAGTGATATAATCCCAATTATCAGCACGCTAAATGATTGATCTGATCTTTTAGTGGGCGAAAATTGATGTAATTGTTTCATTAGCGATAATATCACCATAATTTTACACAATTCCATAATCAATACGCTGGATGAAATAAATATTTGGGGGTGAATTGGAAATCTAAGTTCATATAGGGCTCTTACGGAGGGACTCGAGGCGTAAAAATAAGTGCAGAGTAGACCAGTAAAACTTTCAAGAAAATATAGAAGAACAGTATCAAAGGAAATTCCTTTTATCGATCTTATTCTTTTAAATGTCCTGGATTGGTCGGCTAGACCATACACCTCTAAGGCAGATCCTAGGGCCATCAACCCACTTGGTATCATAATTTTGATCAAAGAATCTAATCTAATTGAGCGCGAAATTTTCTATTTACCAATAATCATGAGTGATGGCCACTGGGACATGGTGGTTACATCTTTGCAGGATATATGTAATGCGAACGAATCTACAAGCTTTAATAATATTTACAAGACCCATGAGGTGAGCATTATAGCAA
Source organism: Yamadazyma endophytica (assembly GCA_030571075.1). NCBI lineage: Eukaryota > Fungi > Ascomycota > Pichiomycetes > Serinales > Debaryomycetaceae > Yamadazyma > Yamadazyma endophytica. Next base: position 847,248 of record JAJLXA010000005.1, read on the forward strand.
AGAATCTTTACGAATTGAAAGATGAAGTAACAGACCACAAGACCGACTTAGAGACCGCTACAAGGTTAATCGATACTTGTAAGCAAAGTTTGAATACCGTGATAGTAAATATACTGCTGAAACAAAACAAGAGAGTATCCAACAAGAAACAGAAAAAAGTGGGCAGGCTGTACTATACTTCAAAATTTAATCACCTGGAACCTATAGTTGTAGGTAGTGAGGTTGCCTACAAGTTAAGAAACAGACATACAGAGGAGTGGATTCAATGCGAGGTTACAAAGGTAATTGGTGATGGCATAAAGTTTGAGGTTAAGGATCCAGAACCTGACGAGAATAATAATCCAGGGCAGACCTTCAAAGCCAATTATAAAGAAATCCTTCTAATTTCTGAAGATTCAAGCTTACCAAGTTATCCTTACGGATCAAAGGTTTTGGGCAGGTATCCTGAGACGACTACATTTTACCCTGCCGTTGTTATTGGAAACAAAAAAGACGGAACAGTCAGACTTAAATTCGATGGCGAAGAGGAAGCTAACAAAGAGACTGAAGTTGAGAGGAAACATGTACTACCGTTTCCAAAATAAGTTAATTCTGTAGATTAATAATGATAATGTAAAGTATTTGCTAGCCCACATTTCAACGCTTAGTCTGGATCGCGAAATTTTTTGGTCGACGACATAAAGATGGATATTGATATTGATGATTACTCAAGAGTATGTATTGCATATTGTAGTCTTGATGCCCTAAAAATGGATTAAGGTGCTTTAATACTGAGTTGGATTTGTAAGACTCATCGAGGCATACGCTAATACTAACAAATAGGATCGTTCTCCTATAAGAGATAGGTCTAGGTCTCCACCAAGAGGCGATGCAAGAGAAAGTGGCTATACGAGGAGAGAATATGGAGGTGCTTACGGAGGAAGGGGAGGCAGAGGAAGAGGCAGAGGAAGTTTTAGAGGAGCAAGAGGCGTTGGTAGAGGAAGAGGCCGAGGATCTTTCAGAGGAGGTAGAGGTGGATTTAGACCAATTTACACGGAGCCTTTTGATGACCAGAACGAAGAACGCATCAAGTCTTATAGAAATTACGAAAACTCCATTTTCATTGGAAATGTGCCGTTTGATTCCAGTCCTAACGATATCAAAGGTATCTTTGATGGAAGCTTTAGTGTGGTCCGAGCAGACATAGTAACAAATAGAGGACGATCTAGAGGAATGGCGACAGTTGAATTTGCGAATACAGAGGATGTTCAAAAAGCGATCCAACAGTTTGATCAGTATAATTTGAACGGAAGGCAGATCTTTGTAAGACAAGACTACCCTCCACCAGAAGAAAAAAGGGCTAGATTCCATGAAGGCTCGCAAAATGAATCTTCTGCTAGTCCTCGGGGATCATCAGAGAGCTTTCAAAATAGCTTTTCCCAATCCAGTCAACCACCAAGACATAGACCGGCCCCTGGTACAGAGATTTTCATAGGAAACTTGCCATTTTCATTGACTTGGCAAGATTTAAAAGATATTATGAGGGAGGCTGGTGAAGTTGAGAGAGCCGATGTAAGACTTGACAGATTTGGCAAGTCAATGGGTTTTGGGACCTGTGTGTTTAAAACGCCTGAAGAAGCTAAATTTGCATTGGAAAAGTTTCAAGACTACGAGGTAGAGGGTAGAAAATTAGATACGAGACCAGGAAGGGTCGTGGAAACTATTGACAAAAACACTGACTTTACAAGAGATGCGACTGGAAATGGGCCAAAATCAGATACTATTTTCGTTGGAAATTTACCTTATGTTACAAGTGTTGAGGACTTATACGAATTATTCGAAACTATTGGTAAGGTACAAAATGCAGAATTGCAGTACACAGATACGGGGCGTGCTGCCGGAATTGGTATCGTTCAATTCGATAGCGATAGCTTAGCAGAATCAGCAATAACAAGCTTGAATAACTATAGCTATGGAGGGCGGAATTTAGACCTTTCTTATGTTGAGCGCCCTAGTGATGGTGGCTTAATGATAGATACATCGGAACCAACAGAGAAGCCAGTGTCAACGGTAGAAGATGAAGGTACAAAAGACTTAACTTCAGATGCTAAAGATGATTATGAGGCGGAGGAAAGTGCTGCTATGGAAGACTAAATAAACGTAATCACAGTTATATTTTTGAAAATTCGCACTCTATATTTTACTGAGAATGGTTCAAGCAAGCATTGAACATACCGGTGAACACACAGAAGCATCGGCAAGTATACATGCTACTGGTTCCATAGATACTACAAAAATAAATGCCAATCATATTTTCATTTTTTGTGTGATTGTCATCGGTCTTCTATTATTTCATTTCAGAAATAAGTTAGCTGCATTGCATGACAGATACAGAACTAAGCGTAGAATGATGTACGGTCAATTGTCGAACGGATTTCAGCAAGATTTGGAGAATGGCTTGAGCAGTAGGAGTTTTAACTTATCAAGCAATAACAAGGAAGACACCAGAGAAGGGTTGCAGGACGACTCAAAAGCTGCTATTATGGAAATTATGGTCAAAGACAAGTTGAATTTCGATGAAGCCCGGCTCAAGTATACCAAATTACAACTTGCCGCAAACGAAATTGATGAAAGCGGTCTTCCTCTAGATCCTAAATTGGTAACGTTCAGATAGATCTTTATCTCTGTGGTAGCAATTTGATATTACATCCACAATTCGTGCGGCTTGCAAGAAAAAATTAGTTTCCCATTTTAGTTAAACATAAATATTGTTACTGAAAATATGAGATCTCTATCAGTACGGAATGTGTGCATCTCGTTATTAAATTCATAAATTAAAGAACCCTTTCTCATCGTTTCTTTTTTTGGCATTTGAAACAGATGAGTGTATACCAGCGCTATGCCTCGGGAGAGCGTCAGGCAGAAACCTTCATGACGAAGGAGACGAATCTCACTGGTGATAGCAACGATAACTTCGTTATAAATCCTTTATCAGGAAGACTAGAACTATCCAAAAATTCAGAATTCAAGCTGAAAACAACAGAAGAATGGATCAATATATTCCCTAATGCTGCATACTTTTGTGGCTATGACGAAAGTCTTTTTGGGCATATCGTGATTATGATATATGAAAACCCACAAACAAGCAAAATATGCACAGTTTCCTTGACTAAATTTGGATGCACAATATATAACGATCTTATCTTGAACCAGGAATCAAGATTTTATCCCAGCTGTGAGAACCTCCTACCAATCCATCGGAACTCGAAAGTTAGAAGGGCACTAGCGATAACAAATTTAAAAAATTACAATAAGTTAGTGAATCATCCTGGAATTTTTGAAATCAATAGACGTTGGGATGAGACAACTGCTGGTGCCTTGGCCAGTAAAATGAACTTGCTAGTGGACAAAAGGCCTAACGAGTTTGGCAACAAGTTATTACAAATGGGGCTTCTACAAAACCACATTATGAAGTCAGTTTTGCTCGATGTTGTTTATGACAATGAAACGAACGATCCTATAATAAATGATCAAAATAACAAACTTGTTTGTCTTTTGGGGGATCAGTTAGAACAGCTTTTCGATCCCTTGCTTGAATACTCTCCCGAAGTCCTTGAAACTTCGTACAACATACCAAGCTCAGGCCAGTATGTCCAGCCTTATCTCCAGAATGATATTAAATTAAATTCTATTATTGATGAGTTGATAAGCATTCAAGGGAATTACACTATGGGTTTGGTTGGTCTATTGCAGGATTTAATAATTCCACTTAGGATTCATACCTTGTCTTCAACAGATTCCACCAGAATTTTTAAGAATAATCAAGTATTCCCCCCTACAATAGACGAAGTAACTAGAATAAATTGTGTTCTACACGAGTCATTAACTAGAGCAAAACAATTTGGATACGTAGAGATATTCAAGGCACTCGGTATTATTCTACCTTACTTCTATAAGCCATTTATTAGACATGAGGCCAATGTCAAGAATTTTAAAAGCAGATTCAACAAATTTTATACAAAAAATGAAGTAAAGCTCTTCAATGATCCAAAGATAAATGAAAAGAATTACTCAAGAAATCATATTGATTCTGTTGTCACAGGGTCTCTTTTAGAATTGGCCAAGTTGAAGCTTATTATCGTAAGACTTTACGAGGAAGTCATGTCAAAAATTCCAACAGAATCAGAGGAATCTCAAATGGTGGACTATTATTACAAAATCTCTTTAAATGTTATAGATGCTTTTGGAGGTGAAGATAATGAGATCTCTAAACAATTTGGGGAAGAAGAACAACGTGATTATATTAATCAAAGGATTTTCACACCAACAGGTAAACTATTGACAGACTTGGCGAGCAATTGGCCTCCAGAACTACAATATGGTTGGTTGTCCAGAAAGGTTGTTGGTATTTACGAGTTGAAAAACGTGAAGCCATATAATGAAATGTGGTATGACAATGAGATACTTATTATTTTCTCAGATTTACTATTGTTCTTGAGAATATCAGATGATGCGTACTCATTAAGAGATGCCTTCGAGGCTGATATCAATGTCATTTCTATTCCAGACATCCTTATGCACTCACTCGTCAATGAAAAGCCCTTACCAAAACTAAGTTTATTTCCTAAAATGGAAGTCAGCCATTGGTGTTCTATAAATGATGTAGCAGTAAGCTCATATAGAAGCTTTTCTTTTACAACGTCATCAGAAGAGGAGTTCTTGAGATTTTTTGATTCTACTGGAAAAGGATTTAAAGCTGACCTGACCCACGACCTATGCAAGAACTATGAAATAATAAGAACAGGTCATAATAATTATATCAGTGGGAACGAGATTATTGAGCTAATAGACAAGTCCAGGATTTTATATAAGAGCCAATCCTTTCACCTTTTCAAAAGCAATATTAGTGATGTGCATATATATTCTGTTGCTCAAAGCGTTCATAGTTATGATGCGGAAAGTGTGAAGTCTCAGTTCCTTCTCCTACTCAATATATCCAGTGAAGTTGTTCGTCATTATTTTAATAATAATGCACATTTGTTCGTGGTTTTTACAGCAAATTATACGTACAAGGGAGATATACAATTGATTGCTTTTACGAGGGACGGCAATGTGCAGTTGAACGAAGTACTACCAGATGGTCAAATGCAAATACAATTGAGGAAGTCTTTGGGTAACTTTATAAATGCATTTTTCAATACCTATGAGCCAATGACCGATCTCATTGCTAGGAGCAACTATAATGATTTGGGTTATTTCTTGCTACAATATCAGCGTTATAATAGTAATGAAGTAAGAGAGAGAATGAAAAGTCGAGTTCAATCAAAAAAGCGAGATCTAGAAAAAGTTAAAGACCTTGTTGAGGTTGTTAAAGATGAACAGGCATTGTCCTCTAGAAAGGATGAGATGAAAGTAGGTACTCCACCTGACAACACGACAAGTGAACACAAAAAAATGCATAATAAAGCACTCAATCCTGTTCAGGTACAGAAGAAGAAAAATAAGAGACGATCAATATTTGAAAAGCTTTTCAATCGAAAAACCTCAAGCAACAGTCCTAAACATCCACAATCCAAGAAAGTCGAATACAAGGAGCTTTATAAGCCTAAGCCAAAGTTAGAATTCATTGAAAGTGTTGCATCGTTTCCAGATGAGGATAGGGCCACACCAGAAATTGAGCCTGATGTAACTGCTCTTGAAAATGAAACAGATGCAATTATCAGGTATAAGGAAAGAGATGAGAATATAAATGAAGAAGATAATGTCTTAATGAAAGAAAATGTATCGGAAATTCAGATCATTCATAATTTTCAAGAGAAGCCTGATTTTTTTGTTCCACATCCACAGCATTATTCTTTACAACCTGAGATTGACTACGAATCGCTCCAAGATGATAGTAAGCAGAATATAAGTGATTGCGAAGAAAGCCTTAATACGCATGAAATTGACTTGCAGAGCAAGCCTTTTAAGGAACTATTTGACAATTCGTCTGTGAAAATGCCCTATTTCGTAAAGAGGAATCTAGATGATAAGTCAAAGGACTCTTTAAATCAAAGCAATTTCGACGGAAGATGTGAATCTGATTTAAATGATCATAATGAGGAAAGCTCAAAGGAGACTGACCTTCAAAACTCTGTGGTTAAATTGTATGCTCAAATGCAATCGGTTATAAAAAATCAAAAAAGTAGAAGGGACAATATGAAGCACGCAAAGAAAACTTATGAACTCTCTAGCAACACAAATACTTTATCAAGGGATGCAAGGTCTACAATTAATCAAGAAATATCCTTGAAATCTGATATCAAGGTCGCCCTGTACCAAGAGTTGCAAAAGCCTATAAAGCCTAATTTAGTTACAGTTAGTTCACCTAGCTCCAAAGTTATAGATGATTCAATGCAGATTCCAAATGCATCAACCGGTAGACCTGGGTTTCATGGATCATTGGAGCTCAACAATAGTGATATGGCGAAACATGATACAGGCATGTCTTTGTATGAAACATACGATAAGGAGTCTGAATTGGAGGCAAATTGGGTTAAGTTTAGTAGAGAGTCATCAAAGTCTTCATTGATTGAGAGTTCAGGATTTCAAGAGCCACCATTATTAACTACTAGCTCTCATGACTTTTCTAGGAAGGATAAGTATTTTGCCAACAAAACAAGAGATACAAGTGCTTCAGAATCATTAAAATCTCTGATAGTCTTGTTCAATTCACTCATATATGATTCAAGTTTTGCCTTCAAAAGTGCATCAAGTCAGTCTTTGACACCATCTCAGTACGCAGAGCAATTAGAGAAAGAAATCGAGGCAAATTTTGCTGGAACGAGGAACAGCCATTTCAATCAAAATACCTCTATAAATTATAATGCGGATTCTGAGGAGACGCCTCATAGATATAGTGGCATGACAGTAAGTTCTGAAGACGAATTTTACTCAGTCGAGGAAAGACTGTTAGGATCCCCTAAGAGAGATTTAAGATCAGCTCAACCTATAAATTGTGGTTCGTTTTCAAGCGAAAACACTATTACAGATCTATTGCACGATGATAAGAATAATGAACAAAACTTACCTAAAGAAGATACACCACCAACGTTGACAAACGACTTTTTTTTAAATCAGTTTGATTCGATGGCTTATTTGAGTGAGTTTTTGAATGGTAGATTAGAAATATAGTTTATCGAAAATGAATCTCGAGTACATAGTACAATTGCGTTGTGAAATTGCTACATATCATAAATACCTTTATTCGCCCTTGAATGTTTCAATCAAAGCCTTAACAATAGCATCACCGACCTCTTTAGTTGTACTTGTTCCTCTTAAATCAGCTGTTCTTACTCCAGAATCAATAACCTTGCCAACCGCAATTTCCAATGCTTCAGCTTCTTTCAAACAATCTAAAGACAATCTTAACATCATTGCAACAGATAATATAGTAGCAACAGGGTTTACTTTATTTTCTGGTAAATCTGGTGCCGATCCATGACACGGTTCATACAAACCGAAAGCTTTGTTGGTGTCAGGTAAAGATGCCAATGAAGCAGATGGCAACAAACCTAAAGAGCCAGGGATGACGGAGGCCTCGTCTGATATGATGTCACCAAACATGTTGGAAGTAATAACAATACCGTTTAATTTTTTGGGGTTTTGAACTAAAATCATTGCAGCTGAGTCAATCAATTGATGTTGAACCGTCAACTGTGGAAACTCTTCATTAATGATTTTGTCAACGGTTTTTCTCCACAATCTAGAGGAAGCCAAGACATTGGCCTTATCTAAAGACCAAAGAGGTAAGGGGGGGTTATGTTGTAAAGCCATAAAAGCGGCCATACGGGTGATTCTAGCAACTTCATCCACTGTATACTTCTCAGTATCCCAAGCTGAAGCGCCATCTGAGGAGTCTTCTTGCTCTTCTCTTTCCCCGAAATAAATCCCACCGACTAATTCCCTGACAACGGTGAAGTTTGTCCCCTTAACAACTTCAGGCTTCAAGGGAGATAATTCCAACAAACTTTCTGATACAAAATTACAAGGTCTTAAATTAGCATACAAGTTCAACTCTTTTCTTATTTTTAATAAGCCCTGTTCTGGTCTGACAGCACCTGTTCCCCATTTTGGGCCGCCGACAGCACCCAATAATACAGCATCTGAATTTTTTGCAGCATGCAATGATTCATCTGGTAACGGAACACCAGTTGCATCAATAGCTGCACCACCAATTAAATGTTTTTGAAAATTGAATTTTAACTTTTGATATGGTGAATACTGCTCGATAGCTTCAAAAATTTTAATAGCTTCATCACAAATCTCCGTCCCTACGTGGTCTCCCGGCAAAATAGTGATGGTCTTGGTTTCAATCTTTGATTGTTTGGACTCAGGTTGTGACATGATAAAGATTCTAGAAATTGAACAAATTTCTCACTGAATCGCGCCGAAACCGGCGATATTCCCCGGATTTTTATAGTGTGATATAATAAATTTTACTAAATACAAAATAGAGAACACTAAATTCAATGACCGCTCCATTCAATAGTACTCAAGTCGATACCTTCTTGAACCATTTCCCATAAAGGCGATAAATGTCTCAAAAATTCTACCCTCTGGTGGATAGCATCAACAACGTAATCAATCTCAGCTTCAGTAGTAAATCGGCCAATACCAAACCTAATTGAAGAATGAGCTAAAGCATCATCAGCACCCAAGGCGTGCAAAACGTATGATGGCTCTAATGAAGCAGACGTACATGCCGATCCTGAACTTAAAGCTATGTCTTTCAATGCCATCAATAAAGATTCTCCTTCGATGTACCCAAAAGAAACGTTAACACACCCAGCATAATGCTTAGAAGGGTCTTTGGGTCCATTAAAATGAGTCTCTGGAATGGACAATAGCCCATTTTTTAATTTATCAGATAACTTATGAATGTATGCCTGGTCGTAGCTCATTTCTTCCTGCATTAACCTGGCAGCTTCACCAAAACCCGCTACTAATGGAGGCGCTAAGGTCCCAGATCTCAACCCTCTTTCTTGTCCACCTCCAGTTATGATAGGGTCCAATCTAACTCTTGGCCTTCTTCTCACATAACAAGCACCAATACCCTTGGGGCCATAAATCTTGTGCGAGGATATTGACAATAAGTCAATATTCATCTCATTGACATCAATTGGTATTTTACCGTAAGCTTGAGCTGCATCGGTGTGAAAGAATATTTTATTTTCCTTACAGATTTTTCCAATTTCTTTCAAGGGTTGGATGACACCTATTTCGTTATTAACTGCCATAACTGAAACTAAGGCGGTGTCCTTACGAATAGCATTTTTCAAGTCCTCAATACTAATCAAGCCTTCATTGCTAACCGGTAAATAGGTCACATCAAAACCTTCATCTTGCATATGTCTAGCTGAATCCAATACACATTTGTGCTCGGTTTGCGTAGTAATAATATGCTTTTTTGTTTTCTTATAAAATCTTGGAACTCCCTTTATTGCCATATTGTTTGACTCGGTGGCACCGGAGGTAAAAATTATTTCCTTTGGATCAGCTTTGATTACCCCAGCAATGTGTTCTCGAGCCTTTTCCACTTCTTTTTCGGTTTCCCATCCGTATGAATGTGTTGATGAATGAGGATTACCATACAAACCAGTATAAAATTCCATCATTTTGTCCAAAACTCTAGGATCTGTTGGAGTTGTAGCCTGAAAATCAAGGTATATCGGCCTAGTGCCGAACAAAGAATCGTCTCTTTTTGCATTCTGTAATGTAATTGTTGACCCCTCAGGTGGAGTTACAAGTGGTGCATCGACTGGTGTAGAAACATGTAACTCTCCTGGTGCTGAGTTCGTGGCATGATTAGTGGATGCTTTAGAGATATACCTCTTACCTATTGTCACAAACGACAGAGGTACTCTTTGAGCGTACTGATTAATAATAATCCTTGCCCTAATCATTCTCAAAAATTTCCGCGATGGATTTTTCAGCGATAAATATATCATCCGTGACGTCCATCCCTAGAAGCATACAAACCTCTTATTTTAATATGTGATATTATATATTACCATATAAATACTAACGCTTAATTTAAGCTAATTAGATAATTTTGCATCCTTTTCTTGCCTCAATGATGTCAAATTGCTGTGTACTAATTCATAACAACCCAAGAAAATGGCACCGCCGGCGCTTATCCAACAAGTTCTCGGACCTATACCCTTAAAAAAGGCTTTAAATCCATCCTCCTGAATTAGATTCCTAACTGTGGCGCTTGTAGACTCCTTGCTGGTACTGAGCATTATCCTTGTTTTGATTACATCTAAAGGTGTGGTCAATGCAGCAGCTATACCACCGGCGAGTGATCCACACAAAGCACCCTTGATTAGCAGTGACTCTGTCGAGTTCTCCAAAATCCATTTCGTCTTGAAGTATTCGTATAATGGAAATTGTATGATTGTGAACGGAATTTCCCTCATTAATGTAGAATACCACCCTCTATAAAGCCCTCGTAAAACGCCCTCCCCAGATTTATTGGCTAGAAGATACTTGAGATTCATCAAAGAGGTCGAGTTGGGCCCTAAGGCGCCTGTTTGCGTTCTTTGTTTGATCACCTCTGCTGGAACTCTCACTAAACACGCTACAACTTCGCCGAAAGAGGCTGACACCATATGGCTCACTGGTTTACTAAGTTTACCACTTGTGTATTCCTTGAGGCTATCATATGTTATAAAGAAAAGCGATGCCGATGGAGCAGAAGCTACGACACAAGAGCCCAAGCCTCTGTATATACCTTTCCAACCTCCATTGTGAAAGAACCCACCTTTTGCTTGAAGTCTTGTTTTAACTGTATCTATAGGAAAAAAGACAAGATCTGTAGATGTTCCAGCACACGCCCCACTCTTTTGAACGTTAGTAATAACGTTGTAAGTATATGTTGTGAAATTAACGTACAATTAATGAAATCCAAAACGAGTACTCTTTCATCTTCCGGTGACGATTTTCCGTTTTCCGCTCTTTTTTACTCTGCAAAACTTAACTAACACCGATTCGATTTTCTTATTGGTCATAAATTCTTGCACAAAGGGCAGCAAATCTTCAAGATCCCACTGAGAACAAAGCTTGAACAATTCCTTTAACCGAATATGAAGGTCTCTCAGTAATTGTTGCTTGTCGATGTATTTAATTTTATCATTATTTCTGTAAAAAGCTCCCAGAAGCAATTGAAGATCAATTGGAACGTTATAAAAATCTGGAAACAGGTTTTTCCAAAGAATATAGAAATCCTTGACTGGTAAACTTTCCTTTTCTAGCAAAATCTGCGTCCCATACCACTGTGCAACTTTTCGGTTGTCTAATTTATACGAAAAAACATCTTTTGGGTTTTTTGAACAAAACCGATTTATATTCGTTGACGAAATCTCTTCCTTAACTTTCATTTGAGCTAGCCTCTGTTTAACCCATCTAATATCGATGTTATATTCTATACTTTTGTAGTCAAATTTGTGAGATATAAGAAGCGTTAAAAACTTATCAAGGAAATCGTTTGTAACCGCCCTGGTTAATATAAAGCACTGAGCTCCGATTTCACAGCATCCTAACTCAAACCATTTTACAAAAAACTCTTTCTCTGAAATGGGCGAATTCTCTATCATATCATCTATTGTGACATCTAAGCTATCAGCTGTGATAATTGGCCCACTTAAATCATACTCCGGTAAACGAGAGACATCAAGTACAGCATCCATTGGGGTCGCTTCATACTCAAACAGGGAATTTATTATTCCGACTAATCCTTCCTTTTGTTTTTTCATTAGTAGCACAGCATTTGTATGATTCATCTGTCGTAATTTCCACGTCTTCTCATTTGAACACAAAACTAAATCTGAGTTATCTCTTGACGATTTGATACAAAATTTCAGGCCCAGAGTAATAGCTTTCTCGACTTCAGGTGTAAGTTGGAGTAACTTGTACGTGTAGCCCGACGGTGGTTTCAACAGCTGATAAAGATCCATAGCGCGTACTATTCCAAAATGCGAAGAGGTTGATTTATAAAATGTTTATATGGCCCTCCTAAATGCTACAAAATTTCACTAGTTTTGCTCGTCGATAATTTTATCAATATCAACTTCGTCGAATTTTATGTTACCAGCTAAACTAATCAGCCTTTTATCATTTAATTTCATTTTTGCTAGTTTTGATTGTGGTCCAAATCCACTCACTGGCAAATTAAGCTTGAATGGTTCGAGCCAATTATTCACAGTCTTGAAATTATCAGATAACCCGATAAGTTCTTGAATGATGTCTTCGATACAAATGATACCTAATTCTCCGAATTTGTCTTCTACTAATTGGTTATTGTCCAATTTTATCAGTTGTTTGTCTGCTGTGCCAACGCTAGCCCTCTTTTGAAACAATTGTCTTATTGAATTAAGTGATGGCTTTCCTACAACTACGTAGGGGGATATCATTTTTAATAAAGGCGAAGTGGTGGCATTCATTTTGACGAAAACTCCATTGTTTACGCTTTCAAGCTTTAAAATCTTTAAGATTTTCGACGCTTTCTTCGGAATTTTCAAGCCTTTGGTGTGATTAGGAATCCTAATAACAAATACAAGTTTCTCTTCTGAGACAGCATCCTTGACACTATTTTCATGCTTATTAACATTCTTCACTCTTTTTTGTTCTAATTCTCTGGATTTGTGATTCGATATGAGAGTTTCAGCTCTAATAAACTTTTTGGAATTCTTTTTGGCTCTTTTGAGTTTTTGTAACTCTCTTTGCTTTGCCTCTTCTTGTTTCTCTAACCTTTTTCTATCCTTGTCTTTCCTCTTACGTAAAAGCACTTCTGGATTTGAATTTAAAACTGCCATCCTCAATAAAAATTAGTGTGCGAGATGAGATGAGATATTGGTTGTGCGTGTCTTAATCAAATAACTGAGCTGAATATCAAGGCTTGACGCAATGTGCTAATACCAAATTTAAGTTTGTCATGGATAATTCAAGATAGTTAACAAAGAAACTAGAGGCAATTTGGTTCAGTATATATCGTGAGAGGCCTGTGATCACCCCTAGCCTTCAATATGAGAATAAAATTGATCCAATTAATCTTCTACATGAATAGCGATTTATTGACCTAATTAGGAAACATAATCTTGTTAGATTTCATGATAACAAATTATCAAATAGTACGTAAACAATACGAAATTGAATGCTTCATTATGTTTCATGAATGCAGCCATACTTGATAATTATGAATCTAATGAGCTATATTAATAACTTAATATAACAAAGAATATGCGGTGAAATGAAATATGTGTGACTGAATTGAATTGCCGCTGGAGCCAACATATGTCTAAAAACATTCATATAATCTGAACCAAAATGATTGATATTGAGCAAACCATATACTTAAGTATCACTAATCAAGTACATTAGCATGATGAAGCTCGGACCAGCTTTTAGATACTCATTCCTATAGTTATTGTACTGATATAACAATACCATCTAATAGAAGACGCATACACAACCCTAGGCTACAATTAGATTCAGCTTACTTAAAGTCTATTGATGCATTGTTGAAATTTCTTTTACATCCATAGCTGAAATTTGAAAGGTATTTAAATTTTTCTTTGATATAAAATGTAGAAGTTTTCAAAAAAAAAAACATTTTTCTGTAACGTTTATTTATAGAGGGCGGTAAACAAACTCGTTTATTGATTGCATTCTAAGATCGATAAGGGCATATCAATTGGCTTCCTGTGCATTTTATCATTACTTTTCCTACCATTAATCTGAAGCTTAAATTTGCCTTCATGAGTAGTTTTAACGATAATTTTTATACTGTTCATTCTGATACAAACTCACCTTATGGTAACTACTCGCCCTTCAAGGAAATTGATGAGTCTTTTGTTTACAACGATGAAATTTACACTGGAGATAATGTGTATGGCACCGGCGAGTCGAGTCTGATCCCAGATCATGGAAGCATAGGGCCAGATCATCGCATTTTAACTTCAGATCAACCTCTGTTTCAAAACAATCATTCTCCTGAGATTTTTTTAAAGGATGATCCTGGCCATGACAAACATGAATTTCCTTCGATAAACCTCGAAGGGTCTACTTCACAGCATATTGCCCATTCAAAACACTACAATGCATCATCAACAGTAATAGATTTTAATAGAAGCAGCACGGAAAGATTTCAAACACACGGTTTATCAACTAACACGTCTCCGCCAAGTCTGTCTTTTTCGATACAAGACAGCCTAATAACTACATCACCTAGAAAAAGAAATAGAGACAGTATAGATGTGGCAGATATTGATTTGAAACAGTTAGCATACGAGTCTTTGCAAAGGCCATTCCAAGAGCTTATCGCTCGAGTCAGAGTAGCTGATAATGAAGATAATAACGCCGAGAAACAAGCCCTCTCAGACATTTCCAGAGAAAAGCAAAGGCAAGTCTTAGCTATGGTATGGCTTCTCAAAAACTGTGAAACTAATCCCACTTCCGTGGTCCCAAGGAACAAAATCTATTCACATTACATTGGTGTTTGTTCGAATTACAAATTATTTCCTTTAAGTCCAGCCAATGTGGGCAAGCTAGTAAAAATACTATATCCAAATATTAGTATACGTAGGTTGGGCGTAAAAGGACAATCCAAGTATCACTACTGTGGAATAAAAATTTTGGACGACGACGATGATGGCTTCGGGAAACACCAGCAGCAGTTTGACATAAACCTTAATATTGGGCAAAAGAAGACACGGGATGAGGTTATTGAGGAGCATTATGCTGAAATTCTAAAAACCCAGTTCAATTTCACATCAGAAACTTTTGAAATTGAACACCTTCATTTTGTTCCGAATCTATTCGAATTGATCGAAAAATCACTTTTGCATATAAAGTTGAACGATCCACTTGAAATTCCTAGTGTGTACCCATTCTTGCCTCATGATATCGATTCAGATCTAGCTGATATCCTATTTTCCCTCTACAGAATAAACTGTTCCATAACTTTTGAGAGTTTCAGATTCATGCAAATTAACAAACTATTTTACACGTTCACCCAATTGAATTCCATACTAACAGCACCAGTTTTCAAATTATACTCTGACGAGCACCTTATTCCTTGGATCAAAAGATGTGATATGTTGACTTATAAGTTTATGATAAAGATAGTGGCAAAATTATTCAGAGAAGAAATTCCAGACAGTGTATCAGCTAATCTACAGATTATATCTACAAAGTTTTTGGAGAAACTTTATCTTTCGATGCAAAATAAGGCCCCTCTGGCTATCATAAAGGTGAGAATGAGATGTGCAAGGAAGTTTATTAAATTCCTTGATCAATTTTTAAAGCTAAACAAACTTCAAAAACAGCTACAATTTTTTGAAAACGATAATGTTATGAGAAAAATGTTGACAAGTTTCGAAAACACTAATATTTCGGAGTTTTTAAACGCGTCTTTACTTTGTTGTAACAAGAGTGAGTTTTTGTCAACATTCCTAAGATCACGTATAAGCAGCTTTTTTGCCACGAAGTCTTCGAGCTCATCAAAAATCAAAGAACTTATGGGTAATTTTATTGATTTGGCCTCAGAATTTAAGGAAACCCCTAGATTGTTCTTGACTTCTTACGTCAAATCTCTGAATGATTTACTACGAATAATTGTCTCATTAGACCCTGACAACATTAACAACTGGTTTACATTAAATTGTTGGATTCAAGAATTTCTCCAATTTTACCTACTGCTAGGCGGGTTCTTAGATGACGTTGAATCCTCAAGTTTGATAGATACTGAAGAAATAACCAAAGCTTCTAGCACTATCGAATTTCCCGGAAACATGCAGGATGATTTCAATCAAAGAGCACTGTATTCACTGTTCGATCTGTCAGGTCTGTATTATCTGAGACTGAGAGGTCTGCAAGCTTCCCAAAGTCATAAGGAGTCCGATTACTCAAAAACTACCAGTAAGCACTCCAGTCCAATTGTCAAGCATGATTACGATAAGCCATTAGCATTTCTGTACTTAGACTACACAAGTATTTAGTAGCACCTTTCTCAAAATATAATGATTCTATGAATTAAACGTGGTCTGACCACATGTAAGTTTTTGGAAATTCCACCACCCGCCGCTACACGTCATTCAAAGCTACACAAACTGCGCCCTTATGATGTCCATTGTACTGCCTCACCGTTTCACTGTTCGAAAGATCCCATAGTCTTACATAATGATCGCTGCAAGCCGTCACCAAATAAGCGCCATCGGCACTAAAAGCACAATCCCAGACCCATCGTTGATGTCCTTGCAATGTTGTCTCTAATCCGAAATTCTTCTCTGTTGACCATATACGGGCTGTATGATCTGCCGAGCAAGTAGCCAAATGTCTCATATCAGGTGATAATACAACCCTAGTAATGTACTTCAGATGTGATCTGAATTTAGTAACTGGGGTCAATGTAGTCAAGTCTCTTTGGCTCTGCATATTCCAAACATAGCAATTTCCTTTATTATTTCCTGCTACTAGCATTGAACCATCACCAGCAACGCTAATTGAATTGATAGGAACGTCATCCTCTGGGATTAAATGATGAGTACATTGATTTTCTCCCAAATCCCACACTCTTATGTTACCGTCCTGATCACAGCTAATTAGCTCCCCTTGATTTGGATGTATAACAACCTCATTCACAGGACAATTATGTTTATAACTTCTTTGAACAGACGGTGATCGCAAGTCCCAAACTTTAACATAGCCGTCTTCCAGAGACAGAACCATCCATTTATTCTCTACCTGAAAAGCAATTGAGGTCACATTATTTGTATGACCCTCAAATGTCAAAGCTGGGTTACTATCGTTTGCAGTTGACGAATTGGCGCCAGCGTTAGTCCCATTGCCCAAAGAACCTGCTTGCCTAATATCATAAAGCCTCACATACAAATTGCCTGCGGCTGCAAGGTATCTTTTATCATTGGTAATTTCAAGTCTATTTACTTGTGACTCTGTATGTTGTATTGTTCGAGAGCATACTCCAGTCAAAGCGTCCCAAAATCTGATCGTATGATCGTAGCCAGCTGACGCCAATATTACGGACATTGTAAACTGGTGCGAATTTTAAAGATGGTAAAGTAAATGTCATCACATTCCTAAAACTGCTTTACTATTATATTAAATAGCTAAAATATATACTATGCCTTGTAACTAATTTTACACTGTATGCTAAAAATACTGATTAATAATGGCCTTTTGTTCTTGAGATAACAGATGGGGAAAGTCAATTTTGTAACTAATGTGTAAATCACCTCTTTCTGAAGGGTTCTTGCTGTTGACCATACCTAATCCGGGATAAGTGTTTACTGAGGATGGCTGAACAGGTGTTGATCTAGAAAGAGGTATTCTTCTACCATCGATTGTTTCAATCTCTTTATCGAAACCGCAAAGCGATTCTTTAAAAGTGAGCGGGATAGTCATTTTTAGGTCATTATTCTCTCTACTAAAGATAGCATGCGGCTTTTCTTCCAAAATGAACTGAATTGTTTGTCTCGCTTGACATTCTGGTTGATAATCACCCTCATTTTTGAAGGTGAGTTTAGTACCCGCTTTCCAACCTCTTTTGATTGCAATTTCCAAGACTCTTGATTCCTTCTGTCCGCTTGCATTTTTCCTGTTTATTTTCAACTTCTTGACACAACCATTGAAAATTTCTTCCAAGCTCACTGCCAAAGGCATTGTGACAGTATCTGGCTCAGGTCTTCTAGATGATCTACCGCCTTGGTTGAATCCGCCTGGCATTCCTCCTCCGAACGAAGACCCTCCAAAACCTCCTGGCATTCCTCCACCCATGCCATTTCCACCGAAACTGAAACCACCATCATCCATTCCAAATCCACCCATCTGGCTAAAAATATTGAAAGCGTCAGCTTGCGAGAAACCTCCTCCAAAACCACCAAATGGATTGCCTCCAGATCCCCCAAACCCACCACCGGGACCACCAGGACCACCAGCTGGTGCATTACCCCTGGCAGCTTCTAGTCCATAATCATCGTAAACTTGTCTCTTATCAGGGTTAGACAAAATATCAAAGGCTTCACTTATCTCTTTAAATTTTTCTGTATCGCCCGTTGGCTTATCTGGATGGAATTTAAGAGCTTGCTTTCTATAGGCCTTCTTGATTTCTGTGTCTGAAGCAGAAGGCAGTACACCTAATAAATCATATAATTTACTTTCTCTAACCATTGAATTTGAAAAAAACCTATTGAATTATATAAATTGCGGCCTAATTTCTAGAAGTTTCTGGTGAGGTCTGGTGCGACGATTCACCACCGCACTACCGAAATACATAGAGTTTCACACAGTTTAGCTCCAACGTAGAGGAAAGTACCCAAAGTATTAATCTATCCGAACTACAAACTATACATTTGAGGAGGAAACGAATAATGTTAATCAGTCTTTTTTGCTGCCAAACGCTGGGCTTTTTTCAAAGCTCTGTCTCTAATACTCTTGTGCATATTCAAATTAATGCTACTTGCAGCCCTCGAATAAACACCAACACTGTTTTCAATACCAAACTGCATGAAAGCATGAGTCCAGAAGGGAGTACAAGTGGCGTATCTCTCTTGGCTCCCTGTACGTTTTCCAACTTTGTTCAACGTGCTTTTGACGAAATCCTTGGGATTAGGGACCATGGCTGATGATCTTCTAATTTTTGACATCAGGGAAGTGACTAAATAAGAAATGACAAACTCGACATCGATACCATGCTCTTTAAGCTCCGCTGCCAATGCTGACGACCAATTTTGTAAGAAAGCCTTGGAACCTGAGTAGACAGCAAGATAGGGAGTTGGTAACAAACCGCCGAAAGAACCCATTGTCAAAATCAAACTTCTAACTTTAAATTCCTTAGCTGTTTCAGTCAAGATAGGTATCATGGACATGGTGAACTTCAATGTAAAAAGGTTATTAATAGTAATAATATTTTCTACCACCTTCGATTCCGTTTCCTTGAATGGAACTGGAATTGAGTGTGAGAGACCCACGTTATTCACCAATATTGTGATTGGCAACCCATGAACGGCATCCTCTATTTTTTTGATTGATTCGTCCACTTCGAGAACATCAACTGAAACAATCTTTGTTTGGACATCGTATTTCTCTTCAATCTCCTTAGAAACTATCTCCAATTTAGATAAAGTTCTAGATACTAAAATAATGTTGAAACCCCTCGAGGCTAATTGTTTGGCATATTCTGCACCTATCCCGTCACTAGCGCCTGTTATCAACGCCCAGCACGACCTATTACATCCGTACTTTCTGTAATCCGTAGATGGGAGAATGAATAAGTCGCCCACTAATGCTCCCAACAGCAAAATAAAAATAGTGGTCTTATAAATTCCCACTAAAAGACACCCCGTAGCCAACACTTGCAATGGACTTAACTCGCTGAACATAATTGAAAATTTTGGGCCGCGCCAGCTAATTACGTTCAAACAATTTGGGAGCTTTTGATTTATCAGCTAATGTGACTTTGTTTGATTTTCATTTGAAAAAAGTGGACTGTTTCCTTACTTGTACTACTAGATGCCCAATGACAATTCTTCAAGTTTTTCGGAATTAATCTCTTCGTTGTACAGTTCTTTCTCAAGTTGCCTCTTTAAATATTGAAAATTATTTTTATGTTTATATTGCTCCACCTTTAGAGCTAACAGGCGTTCATTGAGAGTGTCAAACTCGTCAAACTTCTTGCTTAACAGAATGTCATTAATGCCTAACGTAGACAAGTTGGCATTCAAAACTGTAGGCCCTTCCTCGTGAAAACCTAATTTGGTAACACTTCCATGTTGAGGCTTGTGAGAATATATGTCATTAGCGTTGCGTTCATAGTGATCATTTGTAGTACGATTTTCGGTATGGTGATCACGGAACAGCCTGTGTGGTGTGTGTTGCAGATACATTTGATTGTTGTTGTAAGATGAGTGAGTTCTACGAGTCTGAAAATCTTCCGGGTGGTTATAGCTCTGATATCTGTCATAAGTTACATAAGAATTATGGCCATGTCCTCCTCTCCTATCAAACCTACCTCTATGTTCGCCTCTACCCCTTCCTCTTCCTCTTCCTCTATAATAATTGTGGTCCATATTGTGAGATGCGAATTTAGCGGTTTTCGCAATTTTTTTAATTTAAGACATAATTTAAATACACTTAATTTCGGATGCTGCTATTAATTTATTCAGAGCTTGAATCTTAACTTTATGGATATTATATTTGAGGTTCCGAGTTTGAATGTTTTGAATATTCAATAATTTGAGCGTTTTCGAGTATATGTTCGACAGAGACTTAATCCAAAATTAAGAGATTCTGCTTATAAAATCATACAAAAATCAATCAAAATTACAAAATGATTTGAATCATCTTGCTTATTTCATTTGAAACAGAATGCCATTTTTGGAAGCCCAACAGAACGTTTTATGAGGTCTTCAAGGACTGGTAATTACTATTCCTAATGAGGTAAAAATAGTGCACATACCATTATGTCAACAACAATTTTCACATCTATATAATATAGCATATAAGCATATTCTATATTAAACAAGACAATTCTAAACTACTACTTTAAAGCAGTTTACTTTTTAGAAAATTAAAGGACTTCTGATGATGGGAAGTTCCGATGTTGAAAGGTTCGAACTTAATTTAACTATTAATTATATTGAGAAGCTACACTTAGAAATTGACAAAAAGTTCAGATTGATTGAAAAGAAAATATACAATTTGCAACACAAGGATGGTGAGTTCTGGATGATTGTGTTATTCACCATTTTGATCTTTCAATTAATTCCAAATTAAAGACTGTGCATTAAATCTCAAGAAACCCACAGAAGGTTCATTATTTTGAAAGCAAGCTAGCCCATATTGATAGATTTAGAGTAATCTTCTTCATCTTGAAAATACGGGTGCACGAGTGACCTCTTGGCACTAATCCTAGCAGCAGGATCATAGGCTAATAAGTTGGTTAACAAGTCTATACCGTTTTCATCCAAAGTAGGAACATAGTCTTTCAAGTTCTTTCTAGACCATTTAGGGAAGGTGGGTTTAAAATCAGGCAAGTATTGAACTTCTGGCCAGATTTCGCTATTTGGTGTCCCTAGAATTCTGAAGATTCTAAAAATCTCATCAATTTCAGAATCCCCCGGGAACAATGGTTTACGGTTACACATCTCTGCAAAAATACACCCAATAGACCACATATCCACTCCAGTTGAATATTGCTTCCCTCCCAAGAGAATTTCTGGACTCCGGTACCATAAAGTCACGACTTCATGTGTGTAGGCTCGCAAGGGTACACCAAAGGCTCTTGCTAAACCAAAATCGGCAAGCTTTAAATTACCTTCTTTATCGATCAAAAGGTTTTGTGGTTTTAAGTCTCGATGCAAGACACGGCGGCTGTGGCAATGTTTAATACCTTTAACTAGTTGATTCATAAATCGTTTGATCATATCGTTTCCTAATCCCACATCCTGCGGAATACTCTCCATGTATCGTTTTAAGTCTAAGTCAAGAAATTCTAATACTAGATATATTTTATGGGAATCGCTGTGTATAATGTCATACAATCTTACGATATTATCATCTTTCATCTCCTTTAGAAGCGAAATTTCTCTAATAGCCGTCGATGGAACGCCCTCATCCTCAGACTCTAAACGGATCTTCTTGAGAGCAACGACTCGATTGTTGTGCTTTGTGTCAAGGGCTTTGTAGACTACACCGTAGGTACCTTCACCTACCTTTTCTTGACGTTGATAATCAGAGAGTTCGACCATACGCGTGTTTGTTGAATGTGCGACAATATTTATGTTACGATATAAACACACCAGTGCACCAAAAATTTTCAAAAGAAATACAGATATTAAATCGTGGCATTAATCATTATAACAGTTACAAACGTATTTAGTTCCTCAGAGCATGCTAGTGCTTGTAGCATCTCATGATTGACCCCTAGCGGCTGTACATAACTTTATTTCCCGTCCCCATTCACTATTCAAGATTTGCTTACCTGTGATCCTTCTTGAGGGTTTGGGGTCTAATATGGAGTAAATAACATTTCTGCACCTAGCTCTTTTTAACAGTTCAATAGGTTCATACCCGGTACTGTTTTTTCTTTTGATGAGATATTCCTTAAAAAATTCGTCTCGATCACTATCTGCTATCTGCCAAAGTTGCCTTCCCGTTCTCATCGCCATATATATAACACCACACGCCCATATGTCAACACACCTTGGATCAAACTGATCGTTGGTGAACTCTTCAGGCGCTATATAAGGCGAGGAGCCACAAATGCCCTCACTAAGCTGGATGTTGGTTTCCCAAGCCATTCTAAAACATTCAGAATTACCGAAATCAGTAATTTTCAATATTCCGTTTTGCGTTAAAAGAAGGTTTTCCGGCTTCAAGTCCCGGTGGGCAACCCCCATATCATGCATGTAGTTCACCCCTTTTATTAATTGCTTGAAAAAGCAGTCTGCCTCGGTGTATTCTAGCTTGCCGCTAGCAATTATTAAGGTGTATAAGTCACCCCCGGGACAAAATTCCATGACTTCACAATAATCACCTTTTGCATCCTTGAGAAGGTCCAATGTGTCTATAATATTAATGTTTTTTAAAGAAGAGCTAATACAGAACTCACTAGTCAATCTTCTGTTAAACTTTTTTTCCAGTTCATTCTGCCTTCTCTTGAATTCTTTAACGGCATAAAGAACCTCTGTGCTGTCTTGCTCATTAAGCTTCTTGTGACTTACCCTAACAGTACCAAATGATCCTTTGCCCACAACTTCTTGACACCTACCATATTTTTCAACAAAGCTTTGCTCCAAATTACCCACAACTCCTGAAGATGCATTAGGGTTTTCATTAAGATTCTTGACTTGATTTACTAAGCCAGCAAACAAGGTAGGTGGTTCTGCTTTGTTCTCGCCTAAAATATTTGGTACTGCCAGTTTTGCCTCATCACGTAGCTTTTTAGCACCTAATAGATCTTTCAACATGTTAGAAAGTTTTTCTTGTCTTTTAGCAGAACGCAAATTGTGTTCATGTGATGTCTCCGTCAATCGGTATCTGGGTTTGTTGACTACTGAATTTGATCTGGACATTGGTGGAGTGCTTGTTCTGCTACCAGGAGGCAGAACAGACCCCACAAGGCCATTCATGCTACCATTAACACTATTTACCAAGCTACCATTATTGGTATTGCTTCCAGAATTGCTTAAATTCTCAGGACTGTTATTGTTGATATTGGTGGCTTTAGGACTTAAAGTGGGTTGGGTATTGTGCACTTTGTTGTGTCCTACATAATTGACACTAACACTAGAACCTTGTGAGGTTCCTATAAGAACATTACTCAAATTAACACTGGAGCCTCTATTAGGGAGATCCTCCAAAGTATCTTCAGCTATGTCATTAGGCTTCTTATTTACTTTTAGCTTTTCGTCATTTTTGGACCTCTCATTCATATGTGCCAAATTCGTTTGCGATAAGCTGAACAACTTGCCCAACTTACCTATGGTGGATTTCTTCTCCGTCATAAAATACTTAGAATTTAATTATGCTAGGTTTTATTCAGTAGCGAAAATTTTCTGCTCGAATAGAAAAAGTGTTGGAACCACTGGTTGTGGTTCTTTCGAATTGAAGTTTGATTAATCCGTAACAGACAAAAGGTTGGTATCACAATTTCAAAAGAGAACTCTTTTTAATTGTATTAAACGATCAGTATGAGTTAAATATAATGTTTTTTCTTGACTGGATGCTATTTATTAATAATCCCTCAGGTTTCCAGGTCGTGCGCTTTAAGTTTATGCGACGTGGGCAAACCGTTAAACTTAGCTATAGACCTAAAAAAAATAGGTTGTTCTGGTGACTTTATACTTGGCTTAAACTGTATTAGCTCCTGAAGGGCCATGAATTTGCTTTATCCCTTGGTGCTTTGGTACAACTCTATCAAGTTCTGTACTCATGCGTTCATCGTAGTCCCCGTTATACAACTATATGAAATAATCAAATATGTATTGTTGCTCATGTTTATTCCATTTAACTTCTATCTAGAGGTTGACGAGTTCTCGACTCAAAAGGTCGTTCAATTTATTGTATCTTTACTTCAGTTCATTATAGTGAGTACCTTAATTGGGTGCTTCACAGGTTACCTCATGAGTCACCACTTAATGACGATACATCAGTTATTCAAACCTACCAAATCGAGAGAGGACACTACAGAGGCATCGTGGCTCAGAGAGTACGAACAAACCCGACTGAATGCGGAAGCAACTGATGCTAATACAGAATCGGAGACGTTTCCCTTTAGCAAGTCGAGCAATTTCTCCAGGAAGCAGAACGAGAGCACCGGATTTACTTCTTATGCGAAAGTGTGACACAGCATGACAAGTAAAACCACCAATTGATGACTTTTTTATGCACGTATATCGCCAATTTTTAATGCCAATACTGTTTTAATGATCACTCAATAAGAAATCTGTGACCAATTAATATATCATTACATGTTCATTATTCCTATAAACTCATAATGGTCTCGATCATGCTCTTTGGATCTGACCTTAATGCACAACATCTTTAATCCTTTACTCACGTATCCCTTACTCCATAACATCCATGCCTCTTTATTTCGTGTACCATCCTCAATCGCTCCTGTAGTTTTCGCCGAAAACACTCCAGTTGAAATTCACCAAGACTAACAACCGATTACCTATGGAATGATTACTATTCTGATCGAATTTGTTTAAATTTCCTACCATTTCTGGTAGCAAATTTCTGAAATAATTATCTTCCATCAATTGATAAACCTTTGAACTTGGTTGAATTTGTTTGATTAACCAGCTATTGCAAAATTCTAAGCTAGCATTATCAATGTCTTTTCCAAGCCTCTTCAAAACTTGCAAGCTAATCACATTAATATTCTTCGTCCATTTGATATTACCATTATTATCGGTTACAATGGATAATATTTCTTGTTTTAAATCATTCATGCTTTGTTCAGAAAGGAAGTCTTTTGACAAGTTTTTTTCGATTACTAAATTTTTGAATAAAATCATAATTAACTTGACCACAATTACTTGTCTGATGTCAGCACGAAGTAAAATCAATCTTGTGTGATCAAATGTCAAAGTCTGAGGAAACTCGTTTATCATTTTTTTACAAGAAAGCAAATCAAAAAGCAGTAAAAGCAAATTCAATTTGTACTTATCTTCTTGGCTTTTAACGGAATCGAGCTTATTTTCGGTGAAATTCTTTTCATAATTAAATTTGAACCAATTAACAGAATCCTTTAAGGTTATCTTTTGGTGTAAAATAAGTTGGTTGAAATAATCCTTTTCAAAATCAATTGCAGTCTCTATTAAAATTGGCCTCAATAAGCGTATTTGGTGGTTAGCTATATCTAACTTCATACTCTCTAAGATTTGGAAGATTAGCTTCAAGCCATCAATCAAGCTATCAACATCATTAAAATTATATGATTTTTGAAAACATTCTAACATGTTGTTGACCAAATCATCTCTCATTGGAGCACAATGGTTTTTGAATATCTTATGTAAAACTTCAGCCAATTTAAGGAAATTAAAATTCTTGACCATTAATTGTTGTATAATTAGGTCGGTGTCTAATATTTCGTTAATAAAATCTTTGTCCTTGATGGGCAATAAAGATATTAAAATATCCTTAAGCGTTTGAAAAAGTATAGGTAATCTTACAATTTTGGGCTGACTAGATGATTCATTGAAAAATTGGCTCACTTCCTTGTAAATTTCATACCAATATTTGTTTATAATAGCTTTTTTTCTTTTGCCTCTCTCGCCATCCAAATTAGGTCTGAATTGAAGCTGAGGATCAAATAGTATATCATGTCTTAACTGAGGATTCTTTAATATCTCGTTGAGATCAATTTCTTTCAAGGATGTTAAATTTATTGGTGGAAGAGGGGGGACGATGAACGACTTCGGCTTGGAGTTAATTTGTATGTTACTGTGAAAGTTTATGATGGGTAAGGATCTCGAGCGTTGTTTTCTTATGAACTTAGGAGACTTGTTGACCTTCAACTTTTTTTTGATTAGGTAGTTTTGAAACTTGTCGTTCAGGTTTTCGGTTTGTTCGTCATCCTCAAACATTGGTTTGAATACATCATCTACTTGGTCGTTATTATATTGATTCATGGCTTAGGACAATAGAATAATAGAGATCTTCACACACGAATCCGATATTAATGAATAATTTAAACAGGTATCTTTACAGTACTCTACTAAAAATGCAAACAGTCGAAATTCCTGACCGATGGCGTTTTATAAATAGGTTAGGGAGGTGAGAAAAAGGAAATAAAATTTCAGGAGTCGTGCCCTCGGCATTGAAATTATTTTGAATAAGAATAGTCATAATTGGGCAAATTATTTTACACGAGAAGAAGCAAAAAGTAACGTTAAAATAATGCCGTAGCAAAACTTTTTGATATTCGTTTATTTGTATCGAACTGTTTTACGCTAAACAGGCCCAAACCTTTCAAGACTTAGGAAGCGAAACATTTTACGGGTGCATTTCAAGTGACCACTCGCTTTATTCCGCCCATCTGGTGAAATTTCGCAACCATACGAAAACCGGATTTTTCTCCTGTGATCACCTTATTTGTAGTTAGAAGCGTGTGCTTAGGTAGTTTAATTTCTGACAAAAAATTACTGTAAGTGACCAGGCATCTCCTAATTTGTATAATTTCCACCGCCTCCGCAATCGGGGAGAAGATAAGCTGCATACGAATCTATGTTGCATGTACCGATTTTAACACCTTAAAGTTTTACGTTAACTCCATTATATCCACTTCAGGATTCTATTCCGATGGTATGAGTTTTGTTTCAAGGACATATACGCTTGAACCTTTTCATACATGTTTTTGAGCATAAGGCTCAATTTCATTTGCGTAGCTCACCTGGTTTCTCGGTATTATTAAAATTTCACCCATTTAGGAAATGTTTCATAGTAGCTAGGGGTCTATTTTTAGTATTGGCTCTAATGATTATATATGTAATTCAGACCTTTGGCTGGTTTCTTGTAATTCCGTCCGGGATTAAACTTTACGCACACTTTCTCACGTGGTGAATTTAGTTTTCTATTGACTAATTGTTCTCTGCAGAATTTAAATAAAATAGCCGAGCGGTGATTGGTTTCAATATCCAATTTGTGTTCTCACCTATCAATTCAATAAAAGTAGAATCTGTTATAAGTGACGATATACGGAAAACTGATAGTTTATTTCTTATAACCACTTTACGCACCACATCTCATATATAATATATAGTCAAGTTGGAAGATTTTTCAAAAACGTTCGATTAAGTTCTACTGCTATTAATGATGTTCACAGTCTGAGTACAGTGAACCTTGTAATAATTTACAAATTTGCCCTTCATGTTGATAATCACCGTTAAGCTAATTTTGGTGTTTAATCTTTTTCTCGAAACGATATGCTTGAGCGTACAATTAACGTCGATAATAGTTCGGATTTAAGCTTTTGAAACATCGCGTCCGAAACCAGCCAGTCTATACTGATATGGTAGTAACTCCCCACAAACTCCCTTAAATCCCTTAACTCCACTTCAACAAAAGTTACTTAGTCCAGTTAGGAGATTGAATCGGGTACAATCTATTATTTCTGGTGAGAACAACGAGCTCCTAATGTCCTTCATGCACAAAGGCAAACTTTTAACGATGACTTTTTGCAACCAATGCGAGTTTGATAGAAAACGTAAATTAATATGAGAGCACTAACCAGCAGCTATCTAGATATTGCAAGGCTTCTAACACCCTCTACATTATCAGCATGGACGAATACTGCAAAAGTTAACTAGAAGTTTTGATGCTATCACACACTTGATATTTGTGATAGTGTACAGAAGTGCTCACCTGTACTCCTGCACTGGTTTTATAAAATTGTTTAAAGCGAAATGATTTTAAAAGTTAAAGAGTAAGAGATAATGGGTGTAACAATACGAATTGAGTTTTCTTATTGTAAGCGGCTCTTTAAGCTATGTGAATATCGCTCTCATGGGCCTTTTCGCAAGTAATTTCATATTGTTATCGCATCGCGGATCTATCTTATCTTAAGCCGAGCTTCACAAATGTTTGCAAGCGTTAGCATGGGGGAGATGACCACAACCCACACCTAAAGAGCGTAAAGAGTTATTTGAGAGATTTTATGGTGACCCCTCAAGTCAAATAATAGAAAATCCTTGAAGAGTATTGTATGACCCGGGGCTGACCGTTTTACATCAAGCGTTAGTCACCCGGATTTATTTGGTTATAAGCCGGTCCTTATTGAACTATTTTGGCGATTCAGTTATTTAGGATGAGTCAGTCTTCTAACAACGGTATGACTTTGAACAAAGTTCCATCGGAACAAAGTTTGTCTTCACTCCCTTCAGATATATCCAATCACTCAGATATACCCAATCATGGAATTGTCACGAGACTCTATGAACACGGTGGTTTTGCAGAGGTACCTATAGATTTGAGAAGTGTGACAAATGAAGCAGTTTCTCGATCACTTTCCAGAATACAATCCAGACGTTCCAACGAATTAGTAGAAGAAGAAGAAGCGTTACATAAGCTTGACTCTACAAAGGAAGGTAAGTTTGGAAGATTCACCAACAAAACAAAAATACTATGTCTTGTGTGCTCTGCAATGTCGGGCTTCTTAGCTCCATTAGCATCATTAACAATTTTACCAGCCATTCCAGAGATAGCTTCCACATTCCATACAACAGAAGAGATTATAAATATTTCTCAAGCGGTCTATTGTATTTTCATGTCTCTTTCACCATGTGTTTTTTCACCATGTAGTGATATCTATGGAAGAAGACCAATGTTTTTAACCTGTATTGTATTGTATTGCCTTGCATCGGCGCTTGTGGCAGTTTCACAAAATTTGACTATGTTTTACATTTTCAGATGTGCATCAGCTCTTTTTGGGGCTTCCTTTTTTAGCTTGGGAGGACATATTGTGGGGGACATTTATCATCCTACCCAAAGAGGTAGAGCCATGGCATTCTTAGTGATGGGGGCTCAAGTAGGAACGGGATTTGGTCCTGTTATAGGTGGTGTTGTAGTTACTTATACGTCCTGGAGGGTGATTTTGTGGGTTATGACAGCTTTGGGCGGTATAGTTGGAGGCATAGCTATCTTTTTTTTACCAGAGACTTCAGTTCAAACGAAACACTCTATAGTCTTGGAGGAGGCTAGGAAAGATAACCCAAAGAGGAAATTTGTTTTCATTCCATTCAATCCATTGAGAATCATGAAGGCTCTTTTGTATCCCAATTTGTTCATCGATGGGTTTATATCAATTGCATTAATTTATGCAATGTTCCTGTTGCAGACACCCATAAGAGCGGTCTTGGAACCTAGGTTTCATTTTCTGTCACCTATTTACAGTGGTCTTTTTTATCTAGCACCAGGCCTGGGTTATGTTGTAGGTAGTTTGATAGGCGGACCATGGGCGGACTGGAATGTCAAAAAATACATTAAGAAAAGAGGCAGAAGAATACCCGAAGACAGATTACACACGGTGTTGATACCATTAGGCATAATGTACCCCATTAGTACATTGATCTACGGCTGGTCTATAGAGTACAAGAAGGGTGGCATGGCTGTGCCCATCATATTTCTTTTCGTTGGTGGTGTAGCACAAACGTGCTCATTTCCAGCTTCCAATGCATACTGTGTGGATTCAATGCCAGAGTTGGGTGGTGATGGTATAGCCAGTAGCTATTGCTCAAGATATATATCGGCAGCCGTAGCATCTGCCACCTGTCTAAGCAGCATCAACAATATAGGGATTGGTTGGACATGCACAATCACTGCATTTATTCTATGGATTAGCTGTGGATGTGCGATAGTGTTAATTTTGTGGGGTGAAAAGATGAGAATCGATGCATTAGTGAAGAAAGGACTTCGTCAAAGGGAAGATATTGAAAAGTAGTTATAGATTTGTAATTTAATAGAATATAAACATTAGAGAGAAAGTCACGACTTCAAGTAAGTCCAGCATGATATATACACAGCGGTTGGTAAGTTCCAAAGACTCGAGCCGACGTTC
Organism: Yamadazyma endophytica; assembly: GCA_030571075.1. Classification (NCBI taxonomy): domain Eukaryota; kingdom Fungi; phylum Ascomycota; class Pichiomycetes; order Serinales; family Debaryomycetaceae; genus Yamadazyma; species Yamadazyma endophytica. Next base: position 877,345 of record JAJLXA010000005.1, read on the forward strand.
CAGATGAAAATCATAGTATGATCCGGAATTTGCAGAGATTAACTTGATTTCATTGTCTATTCATACATACATTAGGTTTCAAATACTTTTTCGCCTTGCCTGAGTCCAAGGATGTATCTAACATCTATACACAACGACAAGCTATGAAGGATGGGCAATAGGTTGATTAAGTCCTTGTCATTTTGATCGTTGATCCACCCCTCTATCATAACAGCGTTGTTTTCATTCAAAGCATAGCTTACAGGGGAATTGTCTAGTATTAACACGTTTTTCAAGTCTTCGTTAGGGAAAAACTTAGACAAGTCTTTAATATAACCGACACCATTTCTATATGTGCAATCAGTCCTGTAGTATCGCTTCTTGAAAATTTTCTCGTCAAATATTATTTCACTCTCTAGCCAATCAATTATTGGATCAGCATACTCTTTAACGCTAGCTGTAAATATGTGGAGATCAAACCACTTGCTGATTTCTTTCAAAAAATAATCGCAATAGGGTCGTTTGTTAACATGGTATAATGTAGCCACGTCGTTTAATTTAATCTCAATGACACTAGAACTGGCATTGTTAAGTGTCCTGGGCAGGCCCTTGGACAATGAATGTATGAGGGTTTCATCTAGATCAAGTATCAAAGTCTTTCTTCTTTTCGGCTTATTCGGGTTTCTGGACAAAGGAAAAAGCCGCTGTGGAGGCGGTATAATATACTTTGATGATAAGGTTGGTGACTTGATTTTGTTTGAAAGTAAACTTTCATGCTTGAGTAATTCTGTCTTCTCATCTAGGTCCATAGCATAGGAGTAATTGAATTCGATGAAACTGAACAAATATTCGAATGGATACATCAACAAATACCAGAACAATGCCATGGGTCTTATAATAAGTAAATCGGGAAAAAATAGAAGACACTTTATAATGAAACTCTGTCCAATCGACGACTCATTAGAATTAGTTTCCGTTGTAGATTTAAGACTTAGATCATTTGCTTTTTGCATACCTTCTTCTTCTTCTTCTTCCTCTTCCTCTTCGTGTATTTCAGTTAGTTTGTGTTCATTATATTCAGTCTCTGGGATTTCTTTAGAAGTTGGGATAAAATTGTCCAAGGAATTGAAGATGACTTTGATTGAGTTCATGACTGATCAGGGAGCTACTTTCGAATTAATTGGAAATGCAGGAAAATGCAGACTAAATTACGAACTTTTGAAAGACTTAGAAGATAAAAGCAAGTAGTATAAATCCAGTGAACTATTAGATTTAGTCAAATGAGTAATGCAATAATTAAATGTGATAAAAACCTCTTACAGGTGTTTCTAAAAATGTCGCTTGCGAAAATATTTGGCTCTTGGGGAACTACACGACTTTCATAATAATCCCAATAAGGCTATTTTTGGGTGTGAGGGAAAAAAATGAAGGGAAAATTGGGCCAAAAAATAAACGATGGTGCCAAAGTCAGTGCCAAAATTATGGAAAATGAGCCAAAATTTCCAGAATTGGCATTGTGCATCGTAAAGCACAAATGACTGATTGTGTTGGGGAAGTGATGACGCAGCAGAGAGGGGTGTTGAGGTCACTTCTGATTATGGTTGTTAGAGAAGAGATAGCTTGTAAATGCTTCAACATATTATTAACTATGAACAGCGTCCCAAGTCGTCCAACGTGCCATGACACGTTGATCTGGGTGTCGTATAGGACGGTTGCTCAGGCTCGCTCTTCGTTTAACACTTCGCACAGGGCTTGGCTTGGGTGAGCGTTTTGTTGGTGCAATGCGACATTTGTATGCCTCTTAATTAGCTCAGGGTTTCTTGGTCATCTTGTTTCAAGGCATTGTTAATATACTTTTGGAATACGGACGTGATCTGAGACATCTCTAGGGGAATTCTGTGGTTTTGAATCATTCTGTTAGTAAGTTGTTTGATATTTACAAGTTCGTGCTCATCCTCGGTTTCACTGTCTTCTGTAATACTCTTATTATTATCACCATCATAATCATTATCAATCGTGAAATTGTTCAGTAAGCTGGTTTGGACCAATGTCATTCTATCGATAGTTTCTGGGCGTTCAATGTGCTTTTCGGAAGTAGCCTCTTCCTCTTCTGGCTTTATGAGCTTGAGTTGATTGGTATTATAACTGTTACAATATTTGCACTTGAGGCCCAAAACATGATAAGCTACGTTCGACTTTCCTTTGCAATCGTTACAGCTTACGATGCATCTCCAAAATTTATATGGCATGGGCATAGGTTGTTGAAAAATCTCTTGATCTAAAATACGGAATTGGGTATCCATGTTCAACACAGTTTTTTTGCACAATGGACATTTATAGGTATGTTGCATAAGCTCTTTGTAACACGATTCATGTATCAGATGACCACATTTCATGAAGACAACTTTATGAACTGACGTAAATAAATACTCGTTACAGATAGGGCAATCACAATGGGTGGTATTATTAAGGCACTTATGATTTTGTTTTAGGTCAATGGACAAACAAATATTACACTCATCACAATGAAAATAGTCTTTTTCTAGCCCAAGGCCCAAGCGGCATATCCCACATTTATCGCAATGATAAATATCTTTTTTGAAATCATTGTCATACAATTTGCACTTCAAACAAAAATAATATGCTAATTCCTTATTACACTCGATACAATAATTTTCATTTGGCTCTTGTGGGGTTGTACAATGCATGCAAAGAATATGCTTTACATCCTGCCTGACTAACTTGTGGTCTTTGATCTCTTGATCATGACAAAATCTGCAAACAAACCACTTCTGACATGTAGGACACTCGATTTTGCAGTTCCTTTGATAATGTTGGCACCCTAATATCCGCTTATTTTCATCGTGATAAATCTTTAGCTTGTCTTTTTCTTCAAGAATAACCTCATCTTCGCTTTCACCCATGCTTTCATTGTCTTGCGAACCGTCAATAGACATCCTATCTAGGTCGCTTTCTTCTTGAAAGCTCTCTGCATCAGAAAGCTCAATCTCCGAAGTCGGATTACTTCCTGCAAGACTTGATCCACTCTCAAGTACTTCTGAACCTTGAAGAGGAATTCGGAGCCCTTTAGACATTTTAGGCAATTGAGCTTTTGTTGAAAGTTTCTCATTCACATACTTGTAGTAATTACCCATCATCAATCTGGTGACAAGTTTATTCTTCAGTGACTGTGTCACCCCTTCAAGATTCTGTATCCTCTGTATTCTATCCCTCATGAGGCCTTCTTTGTAGAAATCTTCCAAAGAATCAAGCTTCGTAAGGTCGTTGACATCTTCTAATGTGATACCATCGAGATCAATATCACTACTTAAAGCACTATCAGCACTTGTAGTTCCACTCCTTTCTAAAAGCCTACGATTTCTGAGATCCCTCTTATGTTTTCGGATTCTTCGACTTGTGTTTTTTCTGTTCGAGTGTCCTTTTTGGTCTGCACTCAAGTTCTCCTCGGGTATAATAAAATCGTTGATAAATGGCTGATCCTTTTCTATGATGGTAGAAATACCTTTCGGTTCAGTGAGATCTATATCTGACAGGTCATTTTCATCATCCACAGGGAGTACAATCATTTCGTGAATCACATCTCGTAGAGGTTGAAGCCTATCTATAGCCGATTGAAGAGACACCCCCCCTTTCAAGTCATTCAATATGGTATCCATTTGGATTCGTGTGGATATTATCGTTTTGACATAGTTAGCGGCTTTTTGCTGGTCCGGTTTGTCATTTTGAAAGTATCCAACGAGACGACTAATTTCTGCACTTATACTAGGCAAGCTATTATATTTGGGAAGAGTTAAATCAGGGAGATTTGGCAAGCTGATATCGGGTAAGTAATTAGTGATCTGCAATCTGGAAAGACTCTGGAAACCGATATTTAGTCTTCCTATCTGATCAAGCTCCTCCTCTAGCGAGTCATACGAGCTGTCATATGTTTCGGATTCCATATATATATCAAATACTATCGCGATTTTTTTTAAGATAGATGAACCCTGTAGAGACCACACCAAAAGATGTGCCAGTTCCTGAAGGCGAATTAAAGGCTACCATAGACAAAACAGTGGGATATGTGAAGAAAAATGGAGAAGCGTTTGAGAAGAGACTTAGACAGGACCCTAAACTGGAGCAAAAATTCAGCTTTATATTCGCTGATAACCAATACTACAAGTACTACCAGTACAAATTAGGGAGACTCGAGACTCAAGAAACCTCGCAACAACAAGATATAAGAAAGGGAACTACTTTACAAGCTTCAGGAGCTCAACAGCCTCCAAATTTGAAATTTTTGCCGACAGATGTGCACATATCGTCTTTAGATCTTAATATTATCAAACTAACAGCTCTATTTACAGCCCAAAATGGGGAATCTTACCCTGAGAATTTATATAAACACGAAAGCGAAAGAGGCAGAAAGGCTCAATTTGAATTCATCAAGCCTTCTCATTCCCTCCATCCAGTATTTCAACAATACATTCAACAATACAAAAATACCATAGAAATCTTAATTGGAGACTATCGTCCCGTGAATTTGCTTGAAGATGCATACAAAAGATCATTGTACTTAAAGATGCATAAGGTACAACAAAATAATGAAAAACGTGACCAAAAAGAGAAGCAGTTGCATTATGCATCCATTGATTGGCAGGACTTCCTGATCATCGGAAAAATAGCATTTGATGACGTGGATAAGGTTATAGAGCTTGCAGGTCCGTTGAAAAAAGAAGATTTAGAATACAGGCTGCTACAAGAACGAGAAAAAGAGGTTGATTTAAAGGTTGCAAAGGCTCGACCTGTGGATGAGAAATCAATAAAACCAGTGGATTCTGAAAGTAAGGTGACACTGGTAATCGAAACCGAACAGAAGACACTTATACCGAAAGGAATGAAGGTAAGAGCAGCAGGTGAATCAAGATTAAAAAAGAAGGTCAAGGCATCTCATATGAAATGCCCTATAACAGGAAAATCTATTCCGGAAGACAAATTTGACGATCACCTTAGAGAGCTTCTCAGAGACCCAAACTACCAAAAGGAGAAAGACAATTATCTAGAGAAGAACTTTAAGTATGCATCAAACCTAACTAATGACGAAGTTTACGAAAATATTAAAAGGTTGACAAGGAAGAGAGAAGGAGAGGAAAAGCAAAATGATAGAATCAAAATCAAGTAATTACATTTTAGTATGTATCTTACATGTTTATTAAATACACTAAACAGAATTTATTATATATTATATATAAATGAACCTAAGCTTGAGCTTTTAAAGAAGAAGCTCTTCTCTTTTTGATTTCAGCCTTTTCAGCTTTTCTTTCGTGTAATCTTTGAGCTAATAATTGAGCGTATTCAGCGGCAGCATCTTTTTGAGCTTGAGCGTTCTTGACTTTCTTAGCCTTCAAAGCTCTCTTTCTTTGTAAAGTTTGAGGAGTAACTAATCTTTGGATCTTTGGAGCCTTGGTGTATTTCTTTTCACCTTTGACGACTTCTCTTCTGACGACGAATTGTCTAACATCGTCTTCTTTAGTCAAACCAAAGAATTTTCTGATGTTGTTAGCTCTCTTTGGACCTAATCTCTTTGGAACAGAAGTGTCAGTCAAACCTTCGATTTCGCTGTCACCTTGCTTGACAACAGTCAAAGACAAAGCAGATAAATCTTGGGCAACAATACAACCTCTAACGGACTTTCTCTTTCTTTCACCGACTCTTCTTGGTCTGTAACAAGAGTGACCTTTAGCTAACAATAATTTAACTCTGGTTGGGTGCATGACACCTTGCTTCATTGGGAAACCTTGTTTATCGTTACCACCGGTAATTCTGAAGATGTAACCTTTGAATTCGTCAGCGACAGAGTCACCTTCAACTTCTTGGCCCATTCTTTTTTCCATGAAGACGGATAATTTGTGTTCATCATCAATTTCGATACATTTTTGAGTACCGTTAGCTGGGTAAGAAATGTTTAACTAAAAAAGTTAGTAAAAAGATTATGAGAAACAAATAAATGGTTGACGTTTGAAATCATCAAACTCTGAAAATGAGTGTACACTTCTTTGAATAAATAACAGTGCTGTTGAATCTACTTTGTGTTGTAAGGACCACAAATATTTGATTGAATGATGAAGTTCATAAAAATTTTCATATGGATCGATGGTGTCTTTTACTTAGGTTGAGGTAATCTTAGGAATCATGAGTTGGATTTCTGTGTCAATAGTGTTACATTGGAAGACTCTACTGAGTGATGATAACTCCACTTATTGCAAATTGTGCTTATTAAACATACCTTCATGATGTTAAATTCTTTTACTGAAAAATTCTAGTAGAAAAAAAAGTTCTCGCATTACTTTGAATTTTCAGACTCAATGTCCTGCACAGAAACAGAGGAATTTTTCATTTCGAGTGCGAGGAAGTGACGGGTGAGGGCTATAACCCTAATATTTGATTATCGTGATTTATCTATGTAGCACATGAATAGTCTTTATTAGACCCTGGCTTACGTTTATATAGAAGAAAGTTGGTTGCAATAATTTGGTACTTGGAATGATTTAACATTTTTTATTCGTTATTTACAATTTTAATATACAAATATGATACACTATTTCTTATTTGGTTGGCCGTTATTAAACGGTTGACCCATGAATTGTAACGGCGAAGGTAACTGGTAACTGGAGCTACCACTCTGTTGATTTGCCAGCGACAGATTAGATTGAGTCAGCGTTTGGTCCTGCTGAGAACTTTGCGGCTGGGGTAGTGGTTGTTGTTGTTGCTGCTGTTGCTGTGCTCGAGTTCCAGGCGGTTGATTTTGAAGCATATTCATGAAATAATGTGGCACATTATTGTGCAAAGGCGTCATACCAATTGCAGTGTTAGGCCAATCTTGTGTAGCGTAAAAGTTGGATGGTGATGGAAACATGTCGTTAATGTATCTGGACGGTAAACCGCTGACAGGTGTGTCATTACCTCCCGAAGCACCTGGTGCACCAGGACCTACTGGAGGAACGGAGCTTGAACCTGAAATGTTTGCAGTAACATGTGCACCAGACGAGTTACTGGCTCCTGACAGATTATTTGAGGTGTTCATAGCATGACTATTATTGTGCTGATGTCTAAATTTATCACCGTTGAAGTTAAGCATTGGCGTGGGAATTGACAGGTTTGGATATTGAGAAGAAGGTGACGGTTGTGGTAAAGATGAAAAAAATGGCAATTGTGGGGCAGTTGCACTTGAAGGGGAAGAGGTTTGTGATTTCAGTTGACTAGGTATTGGAATCGGCAATGTTGTAATGGGTTTCCTTATATCGGGAGATCTGAAATGACTAAAGTTGGCATATTTGGGGGTACTCAAATGGGGACCATTGCCTAGGTGATGTTGCCCTTGCGATTGCTGTCCATGATTGCTCGTGTGATTACTGGATTCTTGATTATTGGGCAAATCTGCTGGGTTGGAGGGATTGAGGTTTGTGTCTATTGCAGTTAAAGTCCTGGCACTGTCGTTCGGCGCCCCTTTAGCATCTGTTGGAATCTGAACACGCAATATAGGCCTAGAAGCACCGTTGCTTGCAATGGTAGACGGATTGTTTGAACTTAAGGAATCATTGCGGTAAATCGAATTTTTTTCATCGTCCTCCATTTCCTCTTTTATGACAGGGTTTTGGAATGAATTAAAGGTGGGGACGTTGCTTAAGGAGATGTGGTTCACAGGTCCCTTGGGTCTTCTGGAAGCAGTGCTTGAAATTCTACTAGAATTTGGAGCTGAACTTTTGGCAGAGTTCATATTGGGGTGGTACTTGGGACCGGAATTCATAGATGTGAACGATCTTTTCTGTCGTTTTGGCTCTGGAGTCATGGATTCATCCGATTCATCGCCGTCTTCTGCGTCCCCGTCAACAATTTCATCATCTATAACAGAGCTCGAGCTGTTGAGATGTGTCTTCCGGGTATATCTACCATAGTTTGCTGGGGATTTTGACTCATGTAACTTTTCAGTACTCTGGTACATTTTGATTATCTGGTCTGTATCTACACTGCTGAATTCATAAATTTTATTGTTATTTCCGACTATAATGACAGCCAAGTCAACTTGGCATAAAACGGCTAATTCATGGGCCTTCTTAAATAGACCTGCTTTTCTTTTAACGAAAGTAACAGTTCGGTTCCTATCATCACTGATGGGCTGAATCTCTATTTTTCTTCTACCCATGATAAATATATTGTTTCTTCAAACTACGCTTGTGTGGTGTTATTAGAATGTTTCTTAAACTGGTAAACTCACTTGGCAAAATGACAGCTTCCAAGAACCAAAAAAAAAGGTTACGATACTTCTCTGATGTGTTGTTTTAAAAATTTGAAAGAAACACCCAATGAAATAAGATGTGTCCAGATTAATTACTACGGCCTTAGAAAGTAAAAATTGAATATGAGGAAAATTGTTGCGACTTTTTGATGGCTTATATCGCCCTCGTAGCGTACACTACACTTATACTTCAGGTCATTTTGGAGGCTTGTAGCAAAACTACTTACTTAATGTCATTATACTACACTCCAAAGCCTTTCTTTGAAATAATAACAAATTATAGGGATGATTCTATTTTTAGAATACGGCTGCAAAATCAGTGGTCAGAGGCTCGATGCGGAAAACGGCATTGGTACGGGGTTTAACTAGGGCGAGAAGACTTGACCCCAAATTCAGACTTTAAGTCTGCTTGATACATCATAGCATATTAAATAGACTTGAGGCCACATTTACTAAGTCTTGTTGGGGCAAATCGGCTCTTTTATAGGAAACCGATACTCAGAGACAGAGCTGGCTAACCTTTATTTTCTGCTATTTTTATCACACTACAAAAATTTAAATCCTAATAGGTTGCATCAATTTTCACAACGTTTAAGGTTTCAACGTAAAAGATAGCTCCGTTGTGTCAATAGAACATGTAGTATTGAAGTGAAATAACCTAGGGCCTTAGACAAAAACTCTCTTTATAGTATCCTCCCACTTTTTCTCAAAGATCTTCTGATCTTGTTCATATGCTACCAACTCATTCTTTAAATAAAAGTACTCTTCGTCACTAGTCATGGTCGAAGTAGTTAAGACCTTTGTTTGCCATTCGCCTCTTCCTAAAGTCATTTCCCAGTCACATTTATTCATTGCAGAAAGTGGATCGTTTTCCTTGACGAACCAAGTGTTTTTGTTCCATGATCCCATTTCCACGTCATTACTAAGAATTTTACGTTTGCCTTCATCAGAATAGTCATCGATTTCCCATGTGTTATTAATGATATCATTAATCACTCTTCTTGTACGACCGTCTTCTCTCATAATCACTCTCTCACATGGTGCTAATGATTCTGGTTGTGGATACATTATCAGGTCTTCTGCAGACAACTCAGGCAATTTCAATTGGCCTTCATGGACTGTCAAAGTGGGAGTTTGAGCCAAGGGCCAGAACGATGGCCAATCGGTGGTGCTAAAGCAAAGTCTAAGTTTATGGTCTTTTTCCACTTTGTAACCGATAGCATCTAACTTAATGACAATATTATAAGCTGCACCCGGATCAAGCGGCTTGGGATGCTCCATTGAACCTATGAACTTGTTTAAATTGAGCTGGCCCCAAGTGACAAGAACATTTTCGTTAGTTTGAGGGTCTAAATCGACTAATCTAATGGAGAGATTGGCAATCTCTTTGTCACTCGATACTTTCAAATGAATTTCTGGATGCCCAAAAAATTCTTTTGTATCTTTAAATGGAGCAGAGTCAATGACATAACTTTTTGAATCTTCGATCTTTTGATCGTTTGGAAAATCACCACTTTGGCCAAAGGGACACCAGGTTCCTCGATAAAGACCATATTCTTGCTTACCGCTAAAGGTGAATGAAGTTGCTGGTTGTTCTCCTAGAGCATCAGAACTAATACCTAAATTTACAAAATCAGATGCCACATCATTAGTGCTAACCCAGCGACCGGGCCTAAACACATAACTGTCTTCAATGCTGACTGGGTCCTGGATATATGCATTGTATTTGCTCAAGTTGTCTATGTGGAAATCTTGCACGTTGAGATGTTCTCTGACTTTTGTTTGAACACTTTCTTCAGAGTGCAAGAACTTTCCGAACCATTGGACAGCAATTTGATTGTAGCCAATACCAGGCGAAGGAGTTGCAACTTCAGGATACTCATGCACCCATGGTCCAATAATGCATTTGTTTTTGGAATTAGGCAAATGGTTCATCATTCTGAAGATGGCATTGGTATAACCATCTCTCCATCCCCCAACTGCCAAAACAGGAATGTCAACCTTTGAGTAATCTTCATTAATTGATCCATGTTTCCAGAAGTCATCTCTGGTTTGATGTGATACCCAGTCTACAATATTGGGTGTCAATTCAAGTCTTTTGAGCCAATTCTCTCTCCAATCTGCTTGAACTTTAGGATCCTGGGGTCTGGAATTATATGCAAGCATAGTACTGGCCCACCAAAGCATATCACTAGCCATCAAGCATCCTCCCCTATAGTGGACATCGTCTGCGTAACGATCATCGGTGCTGCATAAAGTAATGATAGCCTTTAAATTGGGATGCTGTCTTGCAGCAATTTGCAATCCATTGAACCCGCCCCATGATTTACCAAATTGTCCTATATTACCGTTGGACCATTCTTGTGAAATGATCCAGTCGAACACTTCCAAGTTATCATCTTGCTCTTGCTGTAAATATTCACCGTATATCAAATCGTCTGAATCTCCACATCCTCTCATATCGACCCTCATAGAGGCAAAGCCATATCCTGCGTAGTATGGGTGCCTGATAGAATCTCTGATAGCCGTAAAATCGTTTTTACGATAAGGCAAGTATTCTACCAAGGTTCCAATTTTGATGGACTTTTCTTGATAAGCCGTTTTAGGAATCCAAAGATGAGCATAAAGAGTAATTCCATCCTTCGTTCTGATAGGAATATTTTCGATCTTAACGATTTCGTACGGCAACTCCGAGGGAGTCACTGTACGTCTTTCAGAGGATTCTTTGACATTGAAAACCATGATAAGAAAAAAAAATACTTTTGGTGGATTTTATGGAAAGTGGTATATTTCCGGAGAGTGGGAAATTTAAACCAAATTGGCACCGGCCAAGATATAAAGATTGCAAAACCAAGCGGCCACTCGCAAAGCCCACTTTTTTATCTCTGTTCAAAGGGAAGCTGTAGACGATGATTCTGATGTCATTCTTAACTTATCCTATTTAAGCCACCTGCCTAATCCGGCAATGTGGTATATAGTATTCCGAATCTTAGCCTGGCCTGCCCAGTAGTTGGTATATATACCAAGGCTATTGTGCATCGATTTTAGTTGCAAAAATGGATTCACATAGTAATGACAGTTTGACAAAGGAAGTCGCCAAAGTGGACGTCGAAGAAGAATCAACACCATCTTTGGTTGCAAAAAATACACAAGTTGATATGACGGAGCTTGAAGATAACGATATGGCCATTACAAATAAGATCTTTCTCATCAATAATGCTTTGGACGAGATCGGTTTTACCTGGTTCCACATGAAAGCTTTTTGTGTGGCGGGTTATGGTTATCTTGCTGATTCGCTTTTGGGTATGGCTCAATCTACAGTTGCAATCTTCGTCAATTATCAGTTCAAGCAAACTTACCCTACGACTACCGAGGTGTTGTATATTTCGTTATTGGCAGGTTGTGTGTTTTGGGGTCTTTCAGCTGATATCATTGGTAGAAAATTGGCTTTCAATGTATCGTTGTTTGCTTGTGCTATTCTTTCTTTCTTCGTAGGAGCTGCTTCCAGTTTTCCCATGTACTGTATTTTCCTTGCTTTATCGTCATTCATGTTGGGTGGTAACTTGGCATTAGATGCTACAGTGTTCTTGGAATTCTTACCTTCCAAGTACACTTATTTGACTACACTTTTTGCATGTTGGTGGTCCATTGGACAATGTGTGGGTTATGCTATGGCCTACATTTTTGTTACCAAAGACAAATGGATTTGTGACAGTATGGACAATTGTCCTAGTGAAAGTAATCGTGGTTGGAGATACGTTTGGTACTGTGACGCTGGTATAGTGTTGTTTTTCGCTATCATTCGTTTGCTTATTAAATTAGATGAAACCCCAAAGTACTTGGTCATCAATAACAGAGACGAAGAAGCATACGAAATGTTGAAAGGCGTTGCTGAAAGATACAATCGTCCATTCAGCTTAAAATTGGAAGACTTAAAAGCCTGTGGTAGAGTGCAAAGAAATCAGTTCGAAAATGAAAAACCAAGCATCAAAAACTTCTTGAAAGCTTCTTACACCAATTCGAAATCTTTGTTCCGTACCAAAAAAATGACATACAACACCATTTTATTATTTTTGTCGTGGTTCTTAATCGGTATTTCATATCCTTTATATGGTACTTTCTTACCAATGTATTTACAAGCAAAAGGTGCTAATACCAGTGCAGGCACACCAGAAGGTATTTACGGTGATGCACTTATTGCAACATCTTTATCTTTCTTTGGTCCAATTATTGGTGGTTTCCTTATTTTGGTCCCAAGAATCGGCAGAAAAGGTACCTTATTTATCGGTGGTATCACTACCATGGTGTTTTTGATGGCTTTTACTACGGTTAGAACTAGAGCTCAAAATGTTGCCTTTAACACAGTTTCTTACATTACTTTTTACATTTACTATGGTTGTCTTTATGCTTTTACCCCAGAAGTGTTACCTTCCTATTGTAGAGCCACTGGATCTGGTTTAGCATTTGTATGTAATAGAATTGCTGGTTTGATAGTTCCTGTTATCGCCTACTTCGCCGATACAACAACTGCTGCACCAATTTACGTCACTGCTGCCTGTGTTGGAGCTTTAGGTATAATAGGGTTGTTGTTTCCATTCGACCCAACGAAGCAAAGAAGTGTTTAGTTTATAGATTTAATTCGTGTTTATTATACATTGCTTGTACAAGATTTGGTACTGTCTGATGGTGTCAACAATTATCGTAAATATATTAACAATCAAAGTAGTCGAAAACCTCTTTAAGAAATCCCACCCGCCCCACAACCCGCCTTATCTGTAGAAGAGGCTTTGGGGTACGTATTCCGACTTAATGGGAACTACAGTAAGGGAAATTTGGGGCGAGATAAGAGCCGTTTTGTGAAGATTCCGAAGAAAGAGGAGATGATTAAATCCTGCTGCCCAATGCGTTTTTTTGCCAGAACTGGCACTAGGCGAGAAATGATTATTTAGGAAGGTAGAGTAGAATTATTGTGCTTGTGACAAATAAACATTCATTACTATTTAGTTCACTCTTGGTCAGGATCTAACATTTCTGCAACGTCGTCACCAAACTCATCTCTTGTTCTTTCATCGTGTGAAGGTCTATGCAACATACCCATTATAGATTCTGTGTATGGAGCTTTGTATTTGGCTGGCGGATTGCTTTGTTTCACGATGTTGAAGTATTCTTCATAAAAGTTACCGTCATATCCACCTAAGGAGGAGTTGATCATCATGTCAGATAAATTGAAAGCATCAGTCAATGGGATCACATGTGGTCTCAATTCAGAACACAATTCTTGAATTCTGGTAGTAGTTAAATACGTCATAGCATCAGGTGAGATAACTCCATAAGTTAAGAAAGTACCGGAGAACTTCTCTAAGACCATTGATGCGGAATAAAGCTTAGCCAAGGTATCCAAAATTGGAATGAGTGGTTTTTCTTCCGGACTGCTCATGGACTTGATTTTGTCCAAGAAAGCATTCATTAAGAAGAAGTGAGCTAATAATTTAGATAAGGTGACCAAATCAGCACCGATGTAATCCCAATTGTCATTTTGCTTTTTCAAAGTCTCTAAGCATTGAGCAGATCCTCTGATAAGGGCAACTTCCAAAGCTCTCAAAATCTTACTGGTGTCTTCAAGATCCTTAGTAGATGATAAGATAGCTTCTTTGTTGAGATATTTATTAGAATCGTTCAAAAATTCCAAGATACCAGAAAGCTTTTCGCCTTTTTGCATGACATTATCAATATTTTTGACCAATTGTTTACCAACACTCATACCCAAAATGTTGTTGTCACCTTCCCAAGTACATTGAACAGCAAAGTCACTGTATGCTTTACCGAATCCTGCGTAGGAAGAGTATCCGTGACCACCACAAGCTTGTCTACATTGGTCAATATTTTCCAAAGTCAACCAAGTACAAGTAGATTTCAAGGAACCAGAAGCAACGAACAATGATTTCGCCAACGCAATACCATGGTCAATTCCATCCTTATCTTCATTTGCAACAGCAGATTCCAAAATATCGGTGGCATTCTTTGCGTTTTCAGCAAGAACGTTAGCACCATTGGAGAATGCGTAACATAAAGCCAAAATTGGAATCAAACGACGTTGATGCAATGGGTAATTCAAAAGCTGTTGCTCTGGATCTTCTTCTTTGGCGTTGGCGGCTTGGAATTGTTTTCTACCGATACCATATCTTGTAGCAATGGTGATGACTCTCGAAGACCATCTGAAAGCATCTTTCACCATAACAACTCTTCCACCCAATAAAGCAGAGTAGGATAATTGATTGTTTGGTGGTAAAGTTACATTTCCATTGCTATCAACCTTACAGTATTTTTGTAACATGAAATATCTTGGGATCTTCACATCAGAAAATTGAATCCAACCGTTATCGATACCATCTCTACCCATCTTAGCACCGATATCACCAACAGTAATACCAGGCATAAGATCGTGGTTTTTGTCTCTTAATGGAACGACGAATGTCTTGACACCATAATCTTTACCTCTGACAATCAATCTGGCATAAACACTTGCATGGGTTGCAGAGTGTGCTGCACCACCGATCCACCACTTGGTAGCACCAATGTGAGGAGTGTTGATGATGAATCCATCGTTCTCTTCGTCAAAAGTTGCAGTAGTTTCTAAGCCAGCAACATTAGAACCGTGTGCTAATTCGGTCATGGCGAAACACCCATATATGTTCTTGACAAAAGCTGCTTCCTTCTCTAATGCCCAGTAATTGACTTGAGAAAAGGTACCGTTACCTCTCACACAACCGATGAATAAACCTAAATGTACACCAATTCTGGTGTGCAATTGTGGGTCAAACACCGACAACAAAGACATTCTACGTTCGAACTCATCGAAGGTTTCCAGTTCGATGTATCTAGATAAACGGTTGATTTTTTGAATGGTTATTTCACGGTGTTCAGCTTTGGTCATATCGTAATCAGTAGATCTGGCGGCCAAGATAGGATCCCTTTCCATTTGTTGAATCATTTTTTTGGTTTCATCTGATCTTTCTTTAGAACCTTCTAAGAAGTAGTTCATGACCTCAGGATCGAAGACGGCTGCATCTCTTTCCTTTTGAATTAAAGATTTTGGGTCTGGGGGCGGTTTACTACTCACGACTTTCCTTACTATAGCCATTGTTGAAGTTATTAAGAAATGAATGGGACTTTCGCACTTATATATGTGTGAAAAATGTGGAGTAGCTAATTGTCACAGGTACTGCAAAAAATCGATGATATTGACCCCAAAACTACTCCATTTGAGTCCAGAAAAGACGAATGGCCATAATAAACAGTTGCAATTTAATTGTTATGTTCAGTTATGTAAAATAGTCGAAAAGTATGATGTTTGTTATTGCCCAACACAACAGCCTCATCGTTTGATGGCCTCGGTGATAATAAAATATCATATGAAACCGATTAAATCTCACATGATGAAAAATTATGCTACAGTGACGACCTTTTTTTAGCATTTTAGCCCACTTCATGAGCCCACAAGCTCGGTCGTCATATGATGGGCCTTTTGGTCAACATAATATGAACCGTATCCTCAAAACTTACATTTCAAGGTGTCCAGAAGCACCCAACATGTCTGAAAGTTTTGCATGTTACGACGGAGAAGAAGCATATTGTGCATATTAATAATTCAAAATGCGAAATTATGTTGCATGTTGCACTAGAATTTACAGTTTAGAGTGGGGTCGGACTTGGGAGTGCCGCTTAACATGACCTCAAGCGGTGAACCTTCGCGACGTATTTAAATGCACGTGATCATTTAAGATACTTAAACGTACCAGAATGGATCAAGAGTGCTTTAATTGATTGGTAAACATTTATTCTCTACTAAAACATTCATAACAGATTGGGGGCCCTAATATTCGTTCTGCAGGAAGCAGGCATATCCTTCAACTTACTTGGATTCCTCTTTGGCTTCCTTTTTATTCTCTTCTTTCGATTCTTCCTTGGTATTTTTAACTTCTTTAAATTCCTCATGTTTCATGGGTTCTCTGTGAGCTTTACCTTTGTGATGGTCGCCTCTGACTTTATCAGGCAAGCCTTTGGAATAACCCAACTCAGCCTCTAATCCGATGATATCTGGTTTGAAGTCTGGTTTGAAGTCTGGTCTGAAGTCATGGTGTCTAAAACCATGATGCTTCTTGTCAATGTGTTTTCCTGGCATATGTCCAGAAAGAACAACGTCATGGTGTTGAGCATGTCTAGCTCTCCACATTTCATGGTGGTGTTGTTGCTCGTGGAATCTTCCTAATAAGTATGAAGCACCACTAGTAGCAACAAAGGAGACCACCAATAATAATACAACAAGGAAAGTCAAAGGATTTTTTCTGTGTCTGAACTTTCTGTCCCTTGGAGGTGGGGGTGGTGGATAATATTCTTGAGCTGGCTCTTCGTCGTAGTAGGGCAAGGGTTGTTTTTCGATATCTGACATTAGGGAGAAATTAAAGAAGATGCGAAATGACACTTTTATAATCGGCGCAGAGACCGGAACGAATCCGCAGGGCTTAGGTGTGAGCTGTGGAAAAATTCAGTCAGTAGGGCTGTGCATAGGTCGAAGGAAGGAGGGTGGCCGCAGTGAGGGAATCGGTCGTGGCGGATCATAGCCCGACCGAGACCGGCTCAAAAGTTATAGCTTGCAGGCACCATGTATCTCGAAGAACCACCCAATGAGAGCAGAACATTCCACCCGACCCGCCCACGCAATGGTTTATTGCATAAACGCCTTGTTTTGTAGCAAGCGTGTATTCCCTACTTACTAGTGTGCTACGAACCCTTATTGTCAAGGTCTTATTGTTCGTACTTTTTGGAATAGAGGCCTAAAGCCTTGATGCTGAACAAAAATTTGTATGAAGGGTAAGCTATGGCACAACTGTGGTTGAAAACCCCTTCAATGGCTCCATTTTTCCATTCTCCATGCTCTGTTTGATTGTCCATAATAAACTTAATCGCCTTCTCAATAGGCTCTTTCTCTGGATAATCTGCCAATAATAAAGCGATGGCTGCCCATGCAGTTTGGACTACAGACGAAACATCATTACTTACGTAAGAATGGGTCTCGCATGACTTCATGGATTCACACCAGCCTCCGTCATCTCTCTGTTTAAGTATCAAGAAATCACAGCCCTTTTTTACACTTATGTCATTTGAGTATGTTTTACCAACAGAATTAAACGCTTCTATAGCGAACATAGATGCATACGTATAACAAATTCCCCAAGCCCCATACCATTTACCATCAGCATCCTGCACTGATCTGATGTACTGCAATGCGTCCTCGATAGCAAATTTAATTTGGGTACTCTTGTAGTCTGGATAATACTTGGCAAAATATGTCAACCCTAACACCGAAGAATCAGTGCACTCCACATAAGGGTACTCCACCATTATATTATTAAACACTTCTGCAGGGTTTAGGGCTTCTAGCAATGGGTTTCCTCTAATTTTTTCATATGTCAGGAAAGAGCCAAATTCAAAAGATCCTCTGTTTTGCAATGAAAGTAAAACGTTTATGGCATCGTAAAGACTCTCATCGCTTATTGCATCACGCACGTCAGCGTAATCTTTGTGGTTTCTCACCATAATGATAGCCTTGACGGCTTCGGCTGTGCAATCTGACACAGTATAACCCTGGTCCTTCGTACTAAATCCCCAGGCACCCTTCCTTTTGTCTCTGAAACTTCCCTCAGCACACTCATCTGTAAACTGGTTTCTGACTAAGTATAAGAACGCATTTTTCACCATGGGTTGGAACTTAGGTACATCTGCTAATCCGGCAGTGAACAAGTATTGCACCATGAAAGCGGCGTCCCATGTTTGAGTACCATTCGTTCCCATTACAGTCATTCCTTGTGGTCCATGAAATAAAACCTCATTCTTTCTTCGGTTCATCTCTTTGAAATTGAAAGAATCGGGCCCTTCTTCAGTATAAACCACCACCATATCCAATGCAAAACTTACTGGAGCAATGGTCAAATGTTTGGTGTTGTAAAGTTCTTTTTTAATAAGGCCATATACATGGTCGCTAGCTTTCTGTCTAATAAACTCCGGCCTATATTTTTCCCAAAGTACTAGTGCCTTGTTTGCCAAATTTAGTACCTTCAGATGAGGATAATACAAGTCTACCCCACAAACATCGTCTCTATGTTGGGAGAATTCAATATTTTCGTATGGCATTTGCAGAGGAAGGTAAATCTCGTTTCGTATCAGCTTCAAAAGTGGATCCAACTCACACTTTAATTTGTTCATGATGATGTAGCCAAAAGGAGCGTAGATTGCCCTGACATGAACCCACCAACGCCCGGGATGAGCTGGGAAAGCATTAGGTAACATCCACAATTCTGGTGGTGCAGGATTAACTCCATCGTATTCGTACAAACCGAGGATAGCTAGCCAGACTTTTCCCCAGTGTGGATTCCTTATGGCTCCTCCTAGTCTATGTAAGGTCTTTCTAGCTTTTACGCAAACTTTATGGTCAGCAGGAAGTCCTAAAAGACGCAATACAACATAATTCATAGTTGTACCAAAGCATGTAGATTTATCCACCGAATGCAATCCCCAGCCACCATCAACGGGATGAGAGCTGTTGGCTAAGTAACGAATCATTTCTATGCGATATGGCTCGGGAATTGGTGTTTTGGTATAGTAACAAGCAGCTACATACCCAATTGTCATGAACATGGGTCCGAGATATTGGCAAGGAAGCAGACCGCTATCATCCTGAAGCAATTCCAAAAATTCTGCTCCTTTGGAAGCAGCCTCAAATGCAGTTTTAGGTTTGGATGCTGATGGTGCTGGAAAATCATTCAATTCAAGAAGATATTGAACGAAGGTCTTCTGGGGATCTGAATCCTTGTTGGACTCATTGATATACTCCCACCATTCTGCACCAATCGAATCGGTTCTTAGTCTCCATCTACTTGGATCTGTTCTTGGTAGAGAAATTTCCTCCGAGTAATACATGTCGATATTTAAACGAGCGGAGACAATTTAGTGTGCCTCGTATATGATTTCTCGCGAGATAGGTGCGATATAATGCGACTAATTCGATGCGACATGGTATAATTCAAACTGCCGCCACTCGCGCTGCGTTTGGACCAGGAGACCCTTTCTAGTACGACCGCACTGGCCCCAGTCGCACCCTGCCCGCGCTGTATTCGCGATGCTCACTCGATGAAAAATCTTCATCATCACCCTTCATTAATGGGGAAAAGAAAGTTAAACACCAGGGAGTCTGATCCTGTAGACCTCCCTATCGACAAGAAACTATCGGAATTCTCTGAGTCACCAAAGAGTTCTGTTTCGACTAAGGAAGAGTCTGCAGTCAAAGACAATAACTCTCTGCCAGGCTCATCTGAGGATGAATCCGAAGAAGAGGAAAAGGCACCACAAAAATTAACGAAGAAGGCTCGTAAGGCTGTATCTGCCCATGAGATTCAAGTGGCTCGAGAAACTGCAGAACTTTTCAAATCTAACATCTTCAAATTACAAATCGATGAGCTTATCAAGGAAGTCAAGTTAAAGGACTCGCATGTGGATATCATCGAGAAAGCTCTCCATAAACTTCATTCCTTGATTCTGATGGTGCCTGAATGTAAGGGATTATCATTAGAGGAAGCAGAGGCCAAATTCCAATCAAAGAAGGTTGTCATCCCATTTCCAGATCCCAAACCAAGTAAATTAAATTACACTTTTTCATACGAAGCACCACAAGACGTGCTGTTGGTAGGCTCGTTTGGTTTGAAAACAGGAATCTTAAATCATCACGGTATGAGTATTGACATGGCACTTACGATGCCCTCAGGGTTGTTCCAACCAAAAGATTACTTAAATTATAGAGCTTTATACAAAAGAGCATTTTACTTGGCCTACTTAGCAGATAACCTTATCCTGCTTACTAAGAAGAATAATTTGCCATTAAAAATCTCATATCATTATTTAAATGATGACATATTGTGTCCTGTCTTAAAGTTGGAAAGTATTAAAACAGATAATCCGGGAGACTTGAGTTTCTACAAAACGAAATTCACCATCAACTTAATTGTTGGGTTTCCATTCGGTATCATGGACCCCAAAAAGCTTTTACCTGACAAAAACTGTATCAGAGTACAATCAGATGTCGAGATATTGCCTGCAACGCCACTTTACAATGCCTCCATCTTATCACTGACGTCTTATGACTACTATTTGAAATATTTATACACATCCAAAAAG
Source organism: Yamadazyma endophytica (assembly GCA_030571075.1). Taxonomy (NCBI): domain Eukaryota; kingdom Fungi; phylum Ascomycota; class Pichiomycetes; order Serinales; family Debaryomycetaceae; genus Yamadazyma; species Yamadazyma endophytica. Next base: position 897,848 of record JAJLXA010000005.1, read on the forward strand.
TCCACTGAAGCATTCAAAGATGCTTGTGTTTTAGGAAAGATCTGGTTGCGCCAAAGGGGTTTTGGATCATCTATATCTAAGGGTGGCTTTGGGCACTTCGAGTTTGCAATGTTGATGAGCGCTCTTTTACATGGTGGTGGTCTAAATGGTAACAAGATTTTATTGCAAGGGTTTTCGTCATACCAATTATTTAAGGGTACCATTAAGTACCTTGCTACTATGGATCTTTCTTCAGGCTATCTCTCGTTTTCGAGCTTGATTGGGGAAAACATCTCCTCCAAATTTAACTCAAATGAAGGTTTCAGTGTACCTACAATCTTCGACAAGAATGTGAAATTGAACATATTGTGGAAAATGACCTCCTCTTCCTATAGTGCATTGAGAGGAATTGCGGCAGAAACCCTAGAGCTTTTGAATGATGTGGTTCAGGATCGATTCGATGCTATCCTCCTACAGAGATCAAATAATACCAAATTACGTTTTGACATATCAGTGAACGTGAATGTCCCTGATGACTATTTGGAAACATTTGGGCCCTTGGAGAAGATAACGTTCATAACATATGAAAACTACGTTATCAACAAACTTTACAAAATACTCAAGAAAGCTTTAGGTGATCGTGCTGAGCAAATCTATATCAAACCATGTAAGTCAACAAACATGTTTCCGCTTATAAAACGAAAAATAAATTCGGTTTCTAGTGTTTTCACGGTTTCCCTCATTACCAATCCTGATGAAGCAGAAAAATTGGTTACTAAGGGCCCTAATAATGACGAGGAAGAAGAGGGCATCAAATTTCGTAATTTTTGGGGTTCAAGAGCTTCTTTAAGAAGATTCAAAGACGGATCCATCCAAAATTGTGTTGTCTGGCAAATAAATGGACAAGAACCTATTATTGTGTCGATCATAAAATACAGCTTGGATATTCACTTTTATGATGGGATTTCCGCTAATGTCAGTTCAGAAATTGCCGCATTCAATCAGTGTTTGCCCACTCCTTTATTGCCATCCGGAAAAAATCAACAAATTACCAGCACCTCCAGTTTCGTTGCACTCAAAAACTCATTTGATGCCCTCTCAAAATTAATCATTGGATTAAGTTTACCTTTGTCTGTAAAATCAATCTTTCCAGCTTGCTCAGGGTTGAGAAACACGTCCCTACTTCAACCAGTTCCATTTGCAGTGAGTAATCCCGATTTCTGGAATGATTTAGTCTTACAATTTGAGACTTCATCGAGATGGCCGGACGAACTTTCTGCATTGGAAAAAACCAAAACTGCATTCCTTTTAAAAATACTTGATTCGATCAACAAACTATCAATTTACAAAGCATTCATAACTCAAGACTCGACCATACCTTTCAACCATAATATCACCTTACTTAATGTTTTAAGTCCTGAGGGATTTGGCTTCAGAATTAGAGTTCTAACAGAGAGAGACGAGGTTTTATATCTTCGTGGAGTGTCCAACGCTGATAAACAAAAGGCTCGTGTTCAAGATATTTATCTCAAGTTCAATCAAAGATACATTGGAAGCGTAAAGCATTCAAGAACCATAACAACCCTTACTCACCAATTCCCGTATTATTCTCCAACTGTTAGGTTGTTCAAGAAATGGTTAGATAGTCACTTTCTTCTCAGTCATTTTAATGATGAGGTTGTGGAACTTTTAGCTTTGAAACCGTTTGTCGATCCAGCACCTTACTCAGTACCACATTCTGTTGAGAATGGTTTTTTGAGAATATTGGATTTCATATCATCTTGGAACTGGAAAGATAACAGTTTGATCTTAGACGTGGCTTCCAAGTCCACTTCGAATTCATCAGACGATGTGGATGACGAAATTCTTAATAAACTCTCCGATAAATTGACAATCCAGACGTACCAGATAATTGAATCCAACTTTGAAAAAATTAGAAAGAATGATCCTTCTGGTATAAAAACACAATTCTTCATAGGCACAAAAGATGATCCTTCTGGTATATTGTGGTCCAATGAACTTAGTTTACCGATCGCCAGTCGGTTGACTGCTTTAGCTAGAGCTGCGATTGATATGTCAAAGAACACCGAATTCAACGAGGAGAATATTGGCCTCCTATTCACACCCGTGCTCGATGACTATGACTTCGTTATTTCCTTGAAAACGCCTAAATTGGGCTTGAATTCAGGTGTGTTACCTCCAAACACCTTCAAGAACTTGGTGTCAAATCTTAGTAGTTATCCAGAAGATATCACAACTGGTTACGATTTAACGCAGTCTTACTTGGATGACTTGAACAGAAAATTTGGACATGTGATTCTATTCTCAAGCCATAAATACGGTTTTTTGAACAAAGATGGCACTAACGTTATTACAGGACTTTTCATACCTACGAATCTTTCCAAGAAGAAGTTCAGAGTTAACTTTGGTATTCATGTTAAACCCGTTAATTCTGAGGAGGTCATTTTGGATAAAGAGAGCGTTTTAGAGCAAATAAGCTTGTTGGGTGGTGATTTGATTGAATCCGTAAACATAAAACCACTGCTTTAAGCCATATATAATCCCTTGTATTATAATCCTAATATACAACTTAATTTATAGACCACATCACGTGAAGCGCACTTATATTTTACTGTTAGATATATTTGCAAGATCATAGAATATTGAATAATCCTTGGTAATAGTGCAATCCTTTAGCATTTAGATTAATTCACCCAATAGATACTATAATTTTCAGTTAAACTAAATCTTAGTCATGCATCAAGTCAACATCGAGCATTATCTTTCTGAATTCCACAATCAACAATATCCTAATCCAGAAGAAATAGCTACTAATAATGCTGAGGTCCTTTACAAACGAAAAAAATTCTTCCTTTCTGATCTCCGTCATAATATAGGTGTTGTGGGTTATGTTCTCATTTGGCTCGTATATCTTAGAGATATTTCAATGGCACGATTGGCCTTCAGAGGCTTCGTTCAGTTCACACTTATGTCTCCAGTACGAAGTGGGGCTTTTGCTGCAGATGAAGTAAAAAAGACGATAGCAAGAATGTCACTCAGTTTTATTTTATGGGTCAATGTTGTTTGTGTTGCTTTCCATTTGATAGCGGGCCCATACACTAAGAGCCCTCTGGGAGGTTTTTTACTATATGGGGGCCTTTCCTTACAATTCATAGGAGAAAGACTTCCCTGGGGAAGATTTGAGCTTTTATGTTTGGACATGTTCATCATGTTTTTTCAGCTAGTGTTGCATAACTTAGTCCATTATGTTGACAACTCTGAGGTGTTGAGTACGAAACCTGCCACCAACGAGTCTCTTGAAGCGCTTGAAAGTCCCCAGCAAAATTCAGATGGATATAGTGGTACTGTAGAGCTTTTGACGATAAATTTGTTACAGGGAATTAAAGACATCATGCAGTATAAATCAGGTCTGCTCTATGAGACTTTAGATCTAAGATACAATGGCTTGCAAATGCCTGGTTCATTTGCACCTGGGACCTCTAGCTGAAGCTCTTGAACGAGCCATAAGCTACATTCAATTGCTAAAGAGATACATAATCGAGGACTCGCTGTGGAGGATAGATTACATGGATGTTGCACTTAACATGTCTATTCGTGACACCCAAACACCCATACTTAAAAGAGAACCTGACAAAATCTTATAAATTCACAAAGCATTGCGTGTGTTAGCAAGTACAAGGTATCCGTATGCAACCTATTGATATAGAATGGTTTTGCCGACTTCGGAGAGTTAGACGAACATTTTGAACTCGAATCAATTTTTTAGTCTCATTAAATATGTGCTCATCGCAGTGCGATAATTTTTCAGATATCATCATGTCTAATATTGTTGGCATAGAATACAACAGAGTCACCAATACTACATCCACGGACTTTCCTGGGCACAACTCGAATGTGGACAACTCTTGGGATCTTGAAAAATTTAAACAAGAGTTCCAAGTTAAGCGTATGAAGAGCAAGGATAGAGAGGCCAATTTCGACTTGATAAACATAGATACTTCAATTGCCAATGCTTTCCGTCGTATAATGATAGCAGAAGTGCCAAGTGTGGCTGCTGAGACCGTTTATATCTTCAACAATACTTCAGTTATTCAAGATGAAGTCTTATCTCACAGAATAGGTTTGATCCCTTTAAAAGTTGACCCAGATTTGTTAGCTTGGGTGGATCCAGCGCAAGACGAAAAGGACCGTTACACTGACGAAAACACAATTGTTATGACTTTGGATGTCACCTGCACACACAACCCTAACGCACCTGCCGGTTCTACTGATCCAAGAGAGCTTTACAGAAATGCCCATGTTTATGCCAAAGACCTTAAATTTGAGCCACAAGGACACCAGATTGATCAATTTAAGGCCTCTCCAGTTGTGGCGGCAGATCCTGATATTTTGTTGGCTAAATTAAGACCAGGCCAAGAGATTTCTCTTAGAGTACATTGTATCTTAGGGGTTGGAAGTGACCACGCCAAGTTCTCACCGGTTGCAACCGCCTCATATAGATTGTTACCTGTTATTGACATTTTGCAGTCAATTGGAGGAGACGACGCTATAAAATTCCAAAACTGCTTTCCTCCTGGCGTCATTGGAATTGATGATAATGGATATGCATTCGTCAAAGACGCTAGAAAAGATACCGTTAGTAGAGAAGTTTTAAGACATGCTGAGTTCGATGGTAAAGTGAAATTAGGAAGAAAAAGGGACCACTTCATATTCAATGTTGAGTCCACAGGAGCCATGTCGCCGGATACTATATTTTTGAAGAGTGTGCGTGCCTTGAAAGAAAAGGCCGATTACTTGAAAAAGTGTCCTATTGGCCAATAAGCATACAGGTATATGAAATGAATCACATACTTAAAACATAAGAAATATAGATCAATATGTATTATGTGACGGGATCGGGTGAATCGCATATAATAAGAACTTTCACTGGATAACATCACTCTTGAATAAATGATAATTAAGGGACTGTTAATTGGATATTACTATATGACTACGACTTAAGTCGTTATCATAACTCTTTTAATGTATTCTTTCTTTGAATTTCTACTTCAGTGTACTGTTCTACATAACTAAATTAACAAATTTTGTGAATTCAATTAAACTAGACTAGTATCTCTTATTCTAAGCTTAGATTTGCACTTAATGGATTCCTCTCTATGTACGCCGAAATATGTATCCTCTAGGAGACGTGATAGCCTATAAGAAACGGAGCATTACATCTACACCTAGCAACCTCATAATGGACATTGTGCTGAACATTCAAAAGAATTTTGCAGAATCAGAAGAGAACACACTCCAAAGACTAAATCAGCCTGTTTTTATTTGAATAGAGGTCTTGCATTACTACAAATCTCCCTAATTACAGGATTTAACCTGGTTTTACAGTCATGTGAATAGTCAGTAGCATTATAAAGTAGCTTAAACTAATTGCTTTCTTGAGCCTTTAAAGAATAACTGCACAACGGCAATTTGCAACCCAGCCATCCCAACCATCAATAACACTTCGAAGATGGAAAAGTAATATATTCTCAGCTCAGTACTCTTAACAGTGGCTTGGTTTCTGTTATTTCTGGTCTTGTAGTATTGAATAGTTCTCAACAAACCATCCAATTGTTGATCAATCTTATCGGCAGTTTTACTCATGCTTTCTACGTGTGCCATTGGTTTAGCGTTAGGTTGTGCAGGCATGTTGGCCTTAAATTCCTTTGAATCATCATCAGACTCCACTTTGATTTCGAAATCAACAACTTTTTCAGCAAATGTAGACATACCATTGCTGAAACACAACATATACTCGCCGGGAACATCGGCATTAATCACAAAGTCACCTTGTCTGACCTTGTCATCTTTAACAACGATGTCTCCATTAGGATTCTTGATGGTATAATCCACATCGAATGATCCACCTGATTGAACTGCAAAGTAATATGATATTGGAGATCTGGGTTTTTCTGTAAATACACCGTAACATATAGTCTCGTGTGCTCCCAAGTTGAATGTGATGGCTCCCTGAACCAAAGCAACAGCTTGAAGAAGGCTTATTAAAACAGGTATGGTCGTTAAATACATGTTGAAAAAAATCGACGTGGTCGGCGCGTTAACTAAAAATAGGAATCACGTGCACAATGTGAGTGTATAATTCTATTTACAATTGTTACATTAAAGATTGACCATGGCACCAGCCCTGTCGAAACCAATAGCTCTGTCTTTCTTTCTATCTCTTCTACTAGCACCATAACGATGACCCACTTCTCCAGCTCTAGCTTTGGTGAATTTGAACAATCCACGATCGCCTTCTTTCTCTGAACCAATCACCACTTTGTCCAACTTGACACTGCTCGATTCTTCTTCGGATATTTCTCCCAACTTACGTAAAACGTCACTTGCTGGTTCCAATTCGAAGATCTTGGCCGCATCAACAGGCCCAAAAGGTTCCGATTCAGAGATGGCCAAAAATCTTTGTTGAAGAGTTTTGTGTGGGGTAGGGATCTCAGTCAAATTTTCTGCCTCAACTGGAGGATTGTATAAGGGGAACATTCTGTACATGACTTCACTGAACTTCTCGAGTTCTGGATCAATTTTATTCTATAGTTGTTAGTATAAATCGTTGTGTAAAACAAGGCATTTTCAGTTATAAAAAGTTTAACCATTATATGTCTTAAAGACTAATCATAAATGACTCATCATAATGCCTAGGTTTATAGATACATACGTTTTCAATCCAATCTTGTTCAATTTCGTATAATTTTACTAAAGCCTCAATTCTCGACACCTTAATGCCAAATCTTTGAGCTAATTCCTCAGGCCTTACTCCCTTTACTTTGTTTTCATTATAGATGGTTTGTTTGAGCTCTTTTGGAATGATAGAAGCTGTTTTACATTGAAGGTTTTGAGGGAAAGGGTGTAATGATGGGTCTCTACGAGAATTTTGGGTTCTACCACCTTCAACCTGAGACTCTTGTGACTCCACTACAGTACGTCCATCAGGCACTATATAGTTGGGCGTGTGATTCTGTGGTGGATAGTAGTATTTGTTTCTGTAATATTCACCTCTTAAGTTCTTTGGTCCTAACCAGGCCTTCAAAGCTCTTTGAAAGTAGCTTGAATGGTCTTTCTTGGATGTGTGGCCTGGAACAACAGGCTTATAACTCTGAGGATAAGCAAGCTTCCTCTTAAGCCCTCTAACTTGCTGCAAAGAAAAGGTGTTCCTAGAAAGCATGTAGATGGAAAATTTTTCAATTGGTTTTCGCGCAGGCTAGTACCAAGTAAGACAGTTCACTCGCAATCTGGTGCGAGTTCTCGGCCTAGGAAAAATGCTTCTCGTGGTGGACAGTGCGAGCCTCATAGAAAATCCTGGTGAAATGCTCTCTGTGCAGCGCGGCATTCACTTCTTTTACTTGTAGCTGTTTACATCCATATAAACATCTCTTTTCACGCATTAAGAGACCCCGCCACCAATCATTTTTTTAGCCATATAAGTCGTTGTTGTCCATATTGCACACATGACGAATCTTCTTGCGGCTTTCCAGAAATTGAATCCTCCAGAACCACCTTCCAAGAACGCGTCGTTAAATACTAGTGAAGATGATCCTTTTAACGATAAACGCCCAATATTGGCACCCACCAACACTAACATAATATCGAGACCATCTAAGATCAATGATAGTGGGGCAAATACACCATTCTTGAAGAAGTTGGATCAAACGCAGGCTTTACATCTGAAACAAGATCAAGACCTGTTGGGAGCGCTTCACACTGTGCCAAAATTATCAGCACCCAAACAACAAACAGCATCGGTAGTGACCACCATACCACCACCAACAAATATGGAACCCCCTACGGAAGTCGATGATGATATCCCGTTGGACGTACTCGAAGAAATGTCCCGTTTGGAGGAGTGCTTTCCTGTTCTCTCTTCAAATTATCGTTTAATAGACAAAATTGGTGAAGGTACATTTTCAACTGTATATAAAGCCGAAGCGTTGAATGGTAGCATCAAGCATAGCACAGATATATGGAAGTCACCTCCATTAAAAAAGAGAAAGCATGATGTAGTGAAAAAGAAAAAGCAAAAGACTCCAGTCGTTGCATTGAAACAGATCTATGTGACATCATCACCTAATAGAATTTACAATGAGTTGAATCTTCTTTACATGTTGACCGGAAACAGCCATATAGCACCTTTATTGGATGTGTTGAGATATCAAGACCAAGTTATTGCTATATTGCCATATTACCCACATGCTGATTTCAGAGATTTCTATAGGGATTTGCCTACTAAGGGCATAAAGAAATACCTCTGGGAACTTTTCCAAGGTCTCAAATTTGTCCATGATAAAGGCGTCATTCACAGGGATTTGAAGCCTACTAATTTTCTTTATGATCCCTTCAAGGGTAAAGGTGTTTTAGTTGATTTTGGTCTTGCGGAATTGGTCAACGTCAATCCTAGTAATAAAATCACTAATTGCCCTTGTGACTCAAAGCAAGTAATCAAGAAGAGCAAAAGATTCAATATCAAGTCTGCATATCCAAAACAAGATCAAAGGCCACCGAGACGAGCTAACAGGGCTGGAACAAGAGGCTTCAGAGCACCCGAGGTTTTGTTCAAATGTACAAACCAATCTACAAAGATAGACATCTGGTCAGCAGGTATTATTGCATTATCATTACTTAGCAGGAAGTTTCCACTTTTTAATTCACCTGACGACACCGATGCATTGGTCGAATTGGCATTGATTTTTGGTTTGGAAAATTTACAAAAATGTAGTGAACTACATGGCTGTGGATTAGAGTTGAAACTTGATAACTTCATCTCGCACAATGGCAATCTTAAAAAGTTTGTATATTCATGTTTATCGTACGAAAATGATCAAGAGGCCTTACCGAACGACAGTGTGATATATGACACTCTCAATTTGTTTAATAGTTCTGGTGAACTTGATGAAGTTTATAGCGAGAATTACAATGACCATGTGCAATTATTTAACTTGTTGAATGGGTGCTTCAAAATGGATCCTGCCAAAAGAATGGGTGCACATGAGATATTAGAACTCGAGTTTTTCAAGGAATTGCAAGATCATGACGAGGATGAAGTGATCATTTGAATTCTAAGATGTAGGCGTGTAAAAATGTAAATTAGGTAAGAGTTACACCTCACCCTCTGATGACGAATATCGCCTTTTGACTGAAGATCTAAGTTCTTCCTTCTCGTCTTTCTTTTCAACTTTATTCCATTTTTGATTGAGCCTGCTTAAAAGCTGGTGCTGTTGCTTTAGAGTGGATAGTATTGGCAAGGGCTCCTCTTCCTTTTTCTCTTCTTTTTTATCTATGCTTCTATCTCGAGGCATTTGCAGGCTTTTCATGCTAGTGGGAAATTTGCTTCCCAGTATAATATGTGCATCTTTTACTGAAGGTCCCGATAAAAGTTCCAATCTTACTTCTTTAGAATAAATAAGGTTTTTCTTCAATTGTGTGAAAGCCGGCACAGGGGGCTTCTTTTTCGAATGATTTTCTCTATTCTGCTCTATGGTCGTTTTGGGTATGTTTTCATGAGCCGTTAATGATAACGGCGACGGTGTGGAGTCGATAATCTCCGATGCGTCTTGTGGTTTGGCAAGGTCAGACATCCTGTTCAGTGGCTTTTTCTTCAAAATCTCTGTGAACTTGAATCTGTAATCTTTCTTCAACTTATTGGCATTGCTATGAGGCTTCAAGTGAGGCCGTATTATTTTATGTTCTGCTTCAGAGTCGTCGTCTGAAAACAACACTGTCAGTCGAGATGCAGCTTTGTTTGTGTTGAAGAGAATTTTGTTGTTATTTTTGGGGGTACTGGCTCCACCTAAAGAGCCCAAACTCGCCGTGCTATTGTTTCTGGTGGCAGGTTTAAATACCGTGTTGTCATCAATGGACACTATGGAGTTTCGAGGACTCTCTATGCTTGCTATGGATAGACTTCGTGTGTGGTTCAGCTGGTTCGATGTGTTCGAATTGACAGACGACGATCTGGGCCTCGATGTCATTACCAATGGCTTGATAATCTGGGGACTAGAATCAGCACTCAAAGGGCTTTTCCTATCTTCGAATATCCCGTTCATGGGGTGGTCAGGCTGTACGATTTCTGTTCAACTTGAGGGGCTATCTCTGAAAATGAGGGCGTATTTTACGGAAAATAATGACAGTAGGACCGCGACAATAGTGCTAATTCTACTTTACGACTTGCCAATCAAGGTAGACCCTTACAGATGAAGTTAATTTTTCACGATGAGCTTATCGTGTGGGGGCGCGGAAATCTGGGCGTAAATATGGCGATGCACACCACGAAGCTCGCTCGATGCCTTGACAACCTGAAAAAGACACTTCTTGGTCAAAACTTACACAAAGGCACGAGATCTGTCTTTTCCTTACAGTAACGTTGTTGTGGCGTGGTTATTGCCGCTCTAACAATAATGTTTCGTCTTTGGCGTTCCGGCTAACTCACATGATGGTTACATCCACCTGCAACTAGCCGATTTGCAATTACATTCTCAATGCGGCTTTTGGGACAATTAGCCTTGCGAATCGAAGCATTGGCACATGCAGACGCACTTATGTCCGAAGCGGCCTACTTTGATTTACATCCTTGCACGCACCCAACAACTTAAGTGTTGGATTTCATATGCTGGCTGTGGCTCGCCTGAGAGCCTCAATTAACCTAAACCCTCATCCACCTCAATTTTAGCATTATCTCTCAGGCCCGAATCGTTCGAATTCTGCCGTGGCGCGCCTCATTCCGTGCTAACTCCCGACCTAAGCACCGAAACATTTCCTCTTCCGCGCCAAAATTTTCACCCATCATGAGCTACAGCACCGGCATTCAGTCTGGCTCAAGCACGAAGTCCTTCAAAAGGAAGCAGTCTGTGAGTGGGGCCATTATGAACTCCTTTACAAATACTCCTAGTGCTTTTGATTTTGGTGGTCGAAGCTATGTGATATCCAGTAACATCGGGAACTCATCTCAAGGGTCCCCAGCAGTACATTCCAACTTTCAAATCGACGAACAAACCGCCAATTATGCCAACATTGGTGTGACAGACGAGCTGAGGACCACCGATGACGAGCTTCTGGAGCTTGGAACGGGAGAAGGTTCGCAGTTTGAATCCAACGATGAGCTATTGAATCCTGAGATGATTCTGTCGCAGGAAATGATGCACCAGGACTCTCAAGAAGCAGACGACAGTTTCATGGCTAACCAGAATATGGTGTTTGGAGAAGAATATGCGGAATATAGCACAGAAACCGGTCCATTGTTAAAAAATGATCCCCTTCTGAAATATGGTGATGAAAATAATGCCTATGGGTATGATAGAGATTATGAATTGGGAGAACTGGAATTGCATGTGCATAGTTCTTCGTACAATGTTCGTGAGTTGATTTTAAAGCCTTTGAACTATCTACCAGCTGTGTTTCTAGGTACGTTGTTGAACATTTTGGACGGTTTGTCATACGGTATGATCATGTTTCCTATCAGCGAGGCTGTCTTTGCATCTTTGGCGCCATCGGGACTTTCCATGTTTTACATGTCGTGTATTGTATCTCAATTGGTCTATTCGCTTGGTGGTTCTGCTTTCAAGAGTGGAATTGGATCTGAAATGATAGAAGTTACACCTTTTTTTCATTCCATGGCTCTTAGCATTTTGAACGAGATTGGCGACGGAACCAACAACGACGCAGTCATCGCAACTACCATAGTCACGTATGCTATTTCGTCTGTTGTCACTGGTTTGATTTTCTTTTTGTTGGGTAAATTGAAACTCGGCTCACTTGTAGGTTTCTTCCCAAGACACATTTTGGTAGGTTGTATCGGTGGGGTTGGGTACTTTTTAGTCGTCACTGGTATAGAAGTTTCCTCGAGGCTAGATGGTGGTGTTGAATATAACCTTGAAACTTTCAAGTTTCTTTTTGGGGATCATATTGTATTTCTTAGGTGGTTCATTCCTTTGTTACTCACCGCATCGTTAATTGTCATCCAGCATAAGTACCACAACTCGTTGATTGTGCCATTGTTCTTCATTGCAGTCTTTGGGTTCTTTCATTTGATTGTCTTGGTAGTTCCAAGCTGGTCATTGGATTTAGCCAAAGACTATGGTTGGGTTTTTCCTACAGTCGATGATAACGAGCCTTGGTACGGTTTCTACGAACTTTACAAGTTCAAGCTTGTGGACTGGTGGGCTATCGCTAGGCAATTACCTACCATGTTGGCATTGACATTTTTTGGTATTTTGCATGTTCCTATCAATGTGCCAGCATTAGCTGTTACTGTGGGTATGGATCAATTCGATGTCGACAGAGAGTTGGTTGCACATGGATATTCTAACGCTCTTTCTGGTTTGGTAGGATCAATTCAAAATTACCTCGTCTACACTAACTCAGTTCTTTTCATCAGAGCAGGTGCAGATGAGAGGCTAGCTGGTGTATTGCTAGCAATAGCTACAGGTGCAGTCATGATGGCAGGTCCCGTTGTGATTGGTTATATCCCTGTGTGTGTTGTGGGGCTGCTTATATATTTATTAGGGTATGAATTACTCAAAGAAGCATTATATGACACGAAGGGAAGATTAACTAAGATTGAATATTCCACTATTGTCATTATTGTTGTTGTCATGGGCGCCTGGGACTTTGTCTATGGTGTGTTGGCTGGTATTCTATTGGCTTGTTTGCTGTTTGTAGTTGAAGCAGCAACTACGCCAGTTGTCCAAGGTATGTACACAGGTGTCGTGGCAAGATCAACAGTTTTGAGACACCCCAAACAACAAAACTTTTTGAAGGATGTTGGTAATCAGATTTGTGTCGTGAAATTACAAGGTACATTATTTTTCGGGTCTATTGGAGGTGTTGAAGCCAGCATTAGATCCAGATTTGAAGTTAACAACTTCAAAAAGGACCCAGTTAAGTTTTTGATTATTGACATGAAGGGTATTGTTTCTATCGACTTCTCCGCTGCAGAAGGGTTCAAAAGAATTTTGAATTTGATGAAGGAATTTGAAACTCAATTTATCATCTCATCTGTTCAAGAAGGAGATGAAACTGTTAAAGCTTTACGAGATGCTGGACTTTGGGATTCATCTGACGACAAAATTTCAATTCAATTGTTCAACACACTTAATTATGCTCTTGAATGGTGTGAAAGCTCATTTTTATCCACTTATAAGCTGGTCATCAAACAAAAGAATGGTGACGCTCATGAAAGTGAACACTATGAGTCCTTGGGTATGACAAGACACAAATCTATAGTCAACCCCAATTTTAAACTGCCAATGGGGCAATTTGATCTGAGTCTTGGTACCACACCTAGATCCAACCAGGTGTATCAAGCCGCCACAAGAACAGCAAAATCCGAACATGTCTCGGCGCTGAAATACTACACCTCAAACGACACAATATTCAAAAAGCAGCCTTTGCCTTTGATTATGTTGACTTTCCAAGGTTTATCTTCAAAAGATGAGGAATTTTGGTCGAAACTTACCACGTACTTCATCAGAGAACAGATCCCCGAGAATTTGACATTTTACGATACAAGTTCCAACAAGCCAGCTTTCTTCATTGTTCAAACTGGTTTGATTAAGCAGACAATCAGATTTGATAATAGCAAGAATGACATACATTCCAGCATCTTGCCCATGACCGCATTCGGAGACTTGTTCGAGGTGAAACAATACAGAGAGGTGACGTACACAGCCGTAAGCAACACCAAAGTCTGGAAAATTACACACACCAAGATTCAAGAGATGATGGCGTCCGAAGACGGTCTAAAGTTATATACGGAACTTTTGATGATACAAAATAAGTTGACCAGAGAAAGATTAGACACTTTAACTGCCAATTTAGTGATTTCATAGGCCATACATTGAAAGTGTATCTCATGATGTCATTATATGAGGTCCTTCAATTCATTAAGATAGCATATATACCAAATTTTAATATCGCTCCTATTACATTACCGTTTTCATACCAATTCCGTCTCAATGCAGCAATATTTCTCGCGAGCCCTGACCGGTTCACTTCGCAACCTGCCGAGCACCTCAATCTCAATCCCTCAATCCTTCTTTTTTACTTCACCCCTTCTTTATGGTAAACTTCGCAAAATTAAGTGTTTTTGCTCTCGCTGCTTATGTAAATGGACTCTCGTTTGTTCCACAAGTTCAAATGGAGTTCCAAAATGCTATCAAGGTATTCAAAGAAGGAGCTTCCGAGCAATTGATGGACCTCCCTAAAGTTGACAATTTCCCTGGGCAAGATGAAAGGCCAGTTCCAGGGGATTCTCCAATTCTCCAATGTGACGTTACGGAAACACAAGTGTTGAATTTGCAGAGCGTCATCATAGAACCAAACCCTCCAGCCAGAGGCGAGAACTTGACTATTATCGCCAAGGGGTTCCTCTCCAAGGACATTGAAGAAGGTGCATATGTTGATGTGGACGTCAGGTACGGATTCATCAAGTTAATCCACCAAACCTTTGATCTTTGTGAAGAAATTGGCAAGGTTGACTTGGAATGCCCTATTGAAAAGGGTCAGCATATCATCATCAAAGAAGTGGAGATTCCTAACGAAGTCCCACCAGGCAAATATTTTGTTAATGCCAGAGCATACACCAAGGATGACGAATTGATCACCTGTTTAAGTGGAAGCGTCGAATTCCCTCCATACTGAATTGTTTTAGAATACATATAGACCTTACTTGTCACGTGTGGTATGTCTCAGCCGTGTCGCGCATCGCACTCTCTCATCTCTCCACGACTTATTCTTTGACCAATGATTGAGTTTGAAGATTATTTCTCTATACAGATCTTCTTCATCATCCTTAGGGAGACTTTGGAGACAGCTATCATCATCTCGGTGTTGTTGTCATTCATCAATCAAAGTCACCCCGATCTGGCCGATGGAACCAACCAAAATTCAACCGTCAAATCAAAATTAAAATTACAGGTATGGGTAGGCGCCATTGCTGGTTTGAGTATTTGTGTCGTTATAGGTTTGATATTTATATTGTCATTTTACTATATAGGCCAAGATTACTGGTCCTACACCGAGAGAATTTGGGAAGGTGTATTTTCGCTTCTTTCGAGTTTGATCATCACCGTCATGGGACTTGGATTATTGCGTATCAACAAGATCATGAAAGTGAAATGGTGGATCAAGTTAGGAGATGCTTATAATCAGGATGAAACTACCAAATATGTACGTAGGTCCGGGGATGTCGATACAGAAGAGCCCTTGATGGAAGAGCAAGAAGTTCCAGTACCTCCAGCACGTAAAAACAAAGGCAGATATTTTCTTGCAATGTTACCATTAGTGACTACTTTGAGAGAAGGGCTTGAGGCTGTGGTATTTGTAGGTGGTATGGGTATGTCCCATCCGTTGACTTCCATTCCTGTTTCTATCCTTTCCGGTATTGTAACCGGAACTATCATTGGCTACATGTTGTACAAAGGAGGAAACAAATTATCACTCCAATACTTCTTGATACTCCTGACATGCTTTTTGTACATGGTCAGTGCCGGTTTATTGAGTAGAGGAGTGTGGTTTTTAGAATTGGAGCAATTTGTGAGAGCCTGTGACGGGTTTGATGTCAGCGAAACAGGAAGCGGACCCGGGTCATATGACATCACCAAAAGTGTTTGGCATGTCAACTGTTGCAACGGTCTCACTGACGGTTGGTGGATGGTGTTAAATGCTATCGTGGGTTGGACAAATTCAGCCACATATGGTAGTGTTATCAGTTATTGTGCCTACTGGATAATTGTGATTTGTTGGTTGGAACTCAAACTTTACGAAGAAAGACACGGTTATATCCCATTTTTACCCATTAAATGGCAGATTAAACGTATACAGAAGAGATTAAAGTTGTACAGCTACGTGAACCTTACCCATGAGGACACCTCTGTAGGGTTGGATGATATCAGAAGTGAGCCTTCTTTAGATGAATCCAGACTGTTGCTTAGGTCCTAAGTGTCCAAACTCAGCCAACAGAAGTAGCATTTGCATAGCAGCGACGAAATGAGGCTTTCTGCATAGAACCTCCCAGCGAAAGCTGCGCTACTTAGCCAGCTAATTCCGCATTCAGAAATAAACTTCACGAATTTAGGAACACGAATTAGATGTGCATAAGGTTATAGTTTATTTATCATTTGCTTTTAAAATCCCTACGGGATCGTATGTCGACAGCTCCATCTCGCCTACACCTCTTAACAAGCCTCTTACACCTCCTACAACCAGCCAGCATTTTTTGGTCTTCGCACAGTAAGGGACGCTTCCTTGACGCTCAACAATTCCTAACTTGAAATTCCTCTACGCGTTCACAATACTTCGCTCCTTTATTGTGGAAAAAACAATACGAGCTTTTTTTTCCCCTGACTTAATCTCGACTAAAAGACCACTTCATACCTTAGCATCTTACTGCCCATAGTATCAAAACCATCGGGAGCTACCTACCACAAAACACACCCAATTAAAACCAACCCACCTCACATCCATTCCCTGTCAAAACGCGAACTTTTTTTATCTCATATAACAGGATGGATTTTTCAAATTTGAATACTACAAATAAGATCCTTTCTGCGTTGGAGGTCAAAATGGCTAATCGTCAACGAACTCCTTCTACTATGTCCAACCAAACGCAACAAAGTTCACAAAGTCATGGCAGTCATATAAGCTCTCAGAGCCACATAAGTCATCAGAGCTCTCAGAGCCAACAAAGTCATCAAAGCAACCAAAGCGCACAAAGCTCCGGCAGTGTGGTAATAAATCGAGATAACCATGCAACAACAAGTGTGTTGCAGTACATACAAGAAACAGACGTCAAAAATCTGCCTGATCTCGATCCAAATGAAATCTTCGAAGAGAGGAGGCGACATTACACATTCAAAAACCCATACAATGCAAATGAAATAAAGCAAGATGGCTCCGAAAGTGATGACAGCATTGAATACGATTTTAGGAATTATGGTGATGATACTGCTAGCGAAGATGAAGAGCATCTCAAACGTGATTCACCTAATGATTCGGATATAAAAGAGGACACCCTTGATTATGAGCAAGAACTCAAGCAAGATAATTTGGACGCCGTATTCTTCGATGATGAAGACGAAGATCTCCTACCTCCTTCGCCGCCTCGTTCTCCTCCGCGTGAGTTGGATCCAGATAAATTGTATGGATTGTATGACTTCTCGGGACCTGACCCTCTGCATTGTTCCATTACAAGAGATGAACCTGTCTATCTAGTTAATGACCAAGACAACTACTGGTGGCTTATACGAAAGCTTAATAAACAGGAACGTATCAATTTGATGAGGGAAAGAAGCATGAACAAATATTCAGAAGAAAATTTAGTATTCGATGAGGACGAGTTGTCCTCTGATGAAGAAGATGGTAAGATAGGATTCGTGCCGGCGGAATGCCTTGAAACACATGGTGAAAGATTAGCACGTTTAAATTGCTTTAAAAATGAGGAATTAGAAAAATCTTCTAGGGATCTATTGGAAGACTCCAACACCAGCATTAATTCCAACGGGTTGGGAAGCCCGGTCATGTTCCAAAAAAGTGCCAGCGTCGAAAAATCAACAACTTCAATAGTAACATCAGGCCCAGCTTTGACTCCTTCTGGTGACAACACACTAATTTCACGCTCTGGAAGTATTTTGAAGGATGGCAACACCTCTCAAAAGCTGTTCAATAAGTCGGTTACATTCGATGATTTTGGAGTGCTTAAGCTAGAGGGTGATAGTGAGAGTGATAGTGAAGATGAAAATAACGACTTTCCCGAGCATTATTATGATATTCCTCACACACAAAATAATGAGGATGAGAAGAAGAGTGAGATTTTAAGCGAAGTCATGAGTGATGTTTATCCAAGCGAGACACCATTGCTTATCAATAAGAGAAAGACGGATAACACATCGCCCCTTTTAACCTCAAGCCCGAACAATTCTAATCATTCAGTCGAAATAGCAAGTGCTTCTCCAATTCATTTCAAGAGAGCCACGCTCAACACCTCGCCTCATAGTCCCTCAAAATCGATACCAGTAGTAAGTCCTTCGAAAACCCCACCTAGTAATTATGTTACACCCAACACTGTACCAAATGCAACCTTTGAAGGAACCGACTCTAAACTCGATGAGGATGGAGATGATGATGACGAATTCATCACACCCCATACTGAGATTAGAGAAGAACCTGTATTGACTCCAAGAAGTGAAAGATTGAGAAGATCAGAGATCTTGGACAAGTTGAATCAGGTTACATCTGATATACAGCATGAACTCGACATGGACGAGTATGACTCTTATTACAGTCAAGGAAGGTTTCTACTGACATTTGAGGGATCGTCTAGAAATTCAAGTACTAGAGCGGAGGACGAAGATATTGAAAGAGACGATTACAATTCTAAAGTGGATCATAATGACGAGGACGAACGAGATGATGAAGCATTGGATTCCGGATACGATGCAGTAGACGGAATTGAGGAAAGCTATCACGATTACGATGCAAAAGACTTCAATGTGACACCTTTAACAAGCATGAATTCACTTAATAACTCCAACTCTCTCACTGACATATCAGAGAAAAGGAAATCAAAGCCTGTGCACGACATGTTCATACCAATTTTAGGAAAGTTTGATGAATTGGCCGAGAAGTTGGCCGAAATTGATGAGATGCTTTAATTTATATAATGTATTATTAATAATCAACGTACTCTATCAATTTAAGATAGAGCATTGTAAATCTGTCTATAAACTCTTCCGATTCTTGATATATTTTAACTCCGTTCATTGTTTTACAGGCAATAAGAAGGTTTGCATGTTTTATCTTTAAAAGAAATTACACGGTGGCTTGCAAGAGATGTAAAAACTTAAGTTTTCAAAAGAGCAAAGACTGAGAGTATCTACAACTTATAATTAAAGCTCGCATCTAATTTTGCAACCATCATTAATCTCAGACTCCAGTGTTTGACAAGAATGGAAGAAGAAAACAGAATGATGGTAAGAGGCTATAAAACAAACATACATTGGCACCATTTCTGGCTCACTACAGGCCTTTTTTGATGCATTAATAACGCCCTAAGTGTGGCTTTCGACTGGGCTCACCAAGCAACCACTGCTAATATAATAATGACATCCCACTACAGATATCATTAATGGCCTCTTTCAGTGATGCCCGGAATGGGCTTCTATCTTTAACTTTGAGCATCACTGTAAGGAATAAGTTTTAGCTTATTCCTTTTTTTTTGGGGTATACGAGTTTCCCCAAGCTACATTCTACATATACGCTTTATGACACTGAAAAAATCATAAAGATGTTTAACCACCAACCACATACATCAACATACAAGTATATTAAATTGGTGCTGGTTCAGGTTGGCGCCTTTTCCAGAAAAATCTAATTAGATTCCAAGTAGCCCATGCAGTAGGCAGTGAACCGTCGCCAATGCCTTCCACTGGGTTATAAGGAGACAACAATGCTCTGGTACATTGATCAGGATTATAAATGATCCTAATCTCTTCGTAATCAAAGCTTACTCTCCTGCACTTTTTTGGTGACCAAGATGGTAAACCGATCTTTTCTTCTGGCCAGTCTGCGTCAGGAAATAAACAAAATGCTTTATCACAACTAGGGTATGTTACCATATGTCTCTCATTAGTTCTAGTAACCCTCCTAAGGTAATTAGTGATAACTTGAATCGTTGCAATTTTGTGTAAACCGTTTTCCTTATTGTACAATTTATTGACTTGCCTAATGTTCAAGTTCCTGTATTTGTAAATATGGGAATTGAAAATTGCTTCCCCAAAGGCAATAAACAAGGGGTTTCTATTGTAACCAGAAGTTCTATTCCAGAATTCTGCAATCTTTCTACAATCATCCCGAAGCCAGGTGTTTGAATAGACATTGATATGAATTTTAGGCCCACATTCATCTTGAGATTTACCAAAAAAATAAGGTACAGTATTTCTTTCTGTGTTTAATTCAGTCAATCTGTCTACATCAAATGGAGTTGACTCTTTTAATATTGATGGGGCTTTTACTTTGGACGTTGGTTGTGTCCTAATAATGTCCTTCTGGTAACCGCAAGACGGCGATTCATCGAAGCGGACCTTCTTGGAATTCTTCTCATTAATAGGCGCTGGAACAACAGGAGAGCTTCTAATATCTTTAGAAGCCACAGCTAAGGAAGAGGTTTGAGCATCACCTAAAAAGTCGGTACATGAAGAGACTTCCCCAACAAGAGATTGATAGAGTGACAGAGAATAATTACCAACAATCGAAAGCAGTCTGGACAACTGGCCCATCCACGAAGTAGAGTCCTCAACTGCGGTGACTTCATTGGCCACGACTGCTTCGGCATTGGCCTCAATTGATATGACTTCATCGGCCACACCAATATTTTTGGCACCCTCCCACACTTCAGGGGATTGTACAATTCCTCCTCGTTCCATGTGGCAATTATCTCTGAGTTCAATCAACTCTTGGTGGCTGGAACCTTCAACAACTTTGGCGACGTTAGCCTTCAACTTCTCCTCAAACTCTTTCTCAGCAGCTTTTCCTAACTTTACTGTCAAATCAGCTACTGGTACATACTCAATCATTTTGTAAGTAGATAACAATGAATCTTCGCCTTGCACGTCATTATTAAAGTCTTGAAAATAATTAGAATTCAGGAATTTGAAACATTTCTTAAAGAAATCTTTGACCTCGTCAAATTTGGACTTTTTGGGCTCTGGTGTGGGCATTGGTAAGCCTAATACTCCTGGGGAGAAATTAAAAACTCTAAGTTTTCTTCTTTCCAACAAGGCCCTGCTGAGTGGTGAAAGCTTCTCTTTTTCAGAAGCCCAAAGATCACATTTATCAATTTGGCATATATACTTGACGAATAAGTTGGCACCTTCCCTGACGGTAGGAGGCATAGCGTCAATTTCGGCTAATGTAAGCTCTTTTCTAGGTTTACGTTTTTGACTAGTTCTAGATCTAAACCGGTCAAATTTTGAAACTTGTTTAATGTTAGTTTTTTCATCACAATGTTTTTCAGAGAGAGTCTTTTTACAAAACTCTACAGTATAATTCGTATGTTTAGTGCTAGTGGTCAATTCGTTAATCTTCACAATAGTGTCTGCTTTAACCACATTCGATGTATCATCCTTAGGTTTGAACATCTTTTTTATGGTGCTCATCCATTTGTATTCATGGGCTTTCTCGTGCAAGAAAACTCTAAATGAACGATGCTTTCTCTTGAAAAAAGACTTGGATGATACAGTATTTGATTGTTCCTGTGGTCTTACTTCTAAGACTTTTTGCTCTATGCTTTTGCTAAGAGGAAGTACGGAGATGTTGCTTTGGTTTACAAAACCATCAACTTCAGGAACTTGGTTTCGGTTGGTGTCAGAAAACTTCCTCGATCTACCTAATTCGGTAGAGAGACTCATGATCCAGGATAAATACTCTCAGTCACTAAAAATCTATAAATAATTCTAAAAAGGTGGTCAATTACTAGAAGACTATTTGAGAATAAGTTATAGGCAAAGAGGAATTTATTTTTTGCAGCCATCTCTTTAGGTGTGAGAATTGCCTAAAATGGATGGCTGCGAAAATTGGGCATAAAGATTTGCAGTAGTGATGCATAAGATTAAAGCAGGATTTGAATTTCACTGTAAAATTCTAACCAGGTTAGTTTTTTTTTGCCTGCCATGAACAACAATCTTATACTTGATTTTTGAATACCTACAGCTTATACTCAAATTTGGGAGAATAGTAGTCGTACTCAATACCCAATACCCAGTTCTACTGGGATTTCTTTGTTACCCAGAGCAGGATTCAATACTAGGATGGATATAGGAATCTTTAGCATACATATTCAGTCAAATAGCAACTTATGAAAGGTTATGTAGAGCTGTGAATTAAAATGAACAGACTTGCTTGCGTTTTACAATTAACGATTCTCCTTTATTAATCGAGCCCCTGAGGTAATGATCTTTTCAATCGATTTACATATGCCATAATCTACCTCATTAGTCGTATATTTATGCTTTATTCATTTAGACCGCATGAGACAATTTAGAGCGGCTATCCTCAATCATCCATAGAGACTTGCAAGCTACCATTTCAAGTAACTCTTTCCGATAAATCAAACTTATATATTCAATTCTACATATCAACTGCACTGGAGATACCTGAAGCGGCATCGTTGATTTCATCAGCAACTGACTGACCCTTACCTAAAATTTGATCAGCAATTGGTTCGACGACAGCGCTGTACACAGCAGTGGCACCACCGAAAGCTGGAATACCAATATACAACAAGAAAAAGGTCTTGAATAACCAGTAGAAAGGAATCCAGTACAAAATAGCTTTTGACCAGAATTCAATAACGTTCAAGAAAGCAAAGACGACCCAGTAAGTTAATAATTGAGTGTCGTCCTTACTAGTACTAGTCTTCAAAGCCACTAAAGAGTAGTAGCCTGGTACAACAAATCCAGCAATATTACTCAACAATTGACCAATACCACCAACATTTAAAAAGATTAAAACAAAGTAGACGGCGACGACACCAAGAACGGCATATGATCTTGGTAAGCCGGATTGGGCTTCAAATTGATGAAGAACGCTGACACCTGAGGTTTTCTGTGATTGTTAGTGTTTTCTTGGTTGATGTATTCAATTGGCTACACATACCTTGTCAATTCCTGATAAAAAAGAAGTAACTTGATCCATTGTACGTAAATTGATTATTGCTCACGAACTGGAATTTTAGAGAAGTGAGAATTATCCGGGTAACTTTATCATTTAGAGTATTTAGGCTAATTAGATATGGAAATAGCCTGATCGACGATAGGATAGGAAATCTATATGCTATGTAAAATATGCAGCAAGATGAATTTGTGAGTGTGCTGCAACCCAATTTTTCTCTTGATTTTTCCATATTTTTTAATTTGGATTAACAAAAAAATAGTGTGAAATTCACAATATATTGATTATGCTTACGTGTCTTATTCTGTGAATCTGATAATTGAACCAAAATTTAAAATAAAACAGACTAAAATCTTTTTGAAGAAAATGACAGTACATCCTCTTAGAAAACCTTAGAAACTCAATAACTTTCCAAACTAGTCAAAGAATACTGGAGATTCAATCGTTAAATTTGCAGCCATTAAGTTGGGGCTCTTTTAATAATCGATTGCATACAAAATTCTGGCTTTTCGGTCTCATAACGAAAAAGCTTCAACATCCAACAATAACGAAGTTTGAATCCATTTTTGCATCATCAATAGAGTATCTTGAGATAGTGCTTCGTTATCGCACCTAAAATTTTTCATCATGTTCAGATTGGCATATACGAGAATGGCAGCTTTGCCTGTGGCTGCGATGTTACCTGTAACTTACAGATCATTCACCAACTCAAGTACATTGTTTGCTAAAAATAAAAAAAACCAGAAGTCAAAAGTCAAAGAACCAGTAAGTTCTGCATCCCAAGAATTCACCATTAATATGGATGAAGCTAGAACAAAGTTCGATAAAATTCTTGAAAAGTTCGATAAGAAAGCACAGGAAGCCAAGCTTGGTAAGACAAACCCTAAAATTTTTGACAATCTTGAAGTAGAGCTCGACGGATACTCTGCCAAGTTCAATACGTTAGCACAGACATCCATCAAAGGTCGAAACATGATTATAACAGTGTTTGATTCCTCCAACAATTCGAATATCATCAATAGTATATTGAAATCAGACCTTAACTTGAATGCAGTTCATGATCCTAAAACTAATCAATTGAAGGTACCTTTACCACCCGTGACTACAGAGACCAAAAAGGAAAATGTGAAAATTCTTAAAGCACAATTTGAAAATTTTAAGAGTGGCCACTCAAACTCGTTGAATGCTATCAGAATGGATTACAAACAAAAGTTACAAAAGCAAATAAAATCAAAGAAAACCGATGATTTGATGAACAGCTTGAAGGATTTTGAAAACATACATAAAGAGTATCTTGACAAATTGTCCAATACTTTCAAAACATACGAAAAGTCTATTTTGAACTGAAAACTTGTATATATAATAAATAGGCAAGTGCTACAGCCGGCTTATGAAAATAATGTAGAATAACTGGCTACAGCCTACAATGAAAATTGAACAACGTTACTAAATAATCTTCTATCATTTTTCTTACACCATTTGATTATTGAAAGACTATCATTTACTAGAGCGTTAAGTTTGGTTTTGGTGCTGATACAGTAAAACTCATGCTTACTGTCGGATAACATAAAGCCAACTATACTTCCGAATTTGATATATGTCAATTTTTTGTCGTTATTTTCATCAGTAAGCGATTTTATCGTGGTAGATTTCGAATGGTATAAAATCGTGTAATAGTGAACCAACTTAAACAATTGCTCAGATGATAAAGAATTGAATGAATCACTCATTATAAATTGATTTTTGGATTTCTCTTTGAATATGAAGTGATTGATGGATTTTGTAGATAGATTGATTTTGCAATTTACAAGATTTTTGTATAAATCGTTTCTGAAAAATTCATTCTCTACAATTGAGTCAATGACTTTGTTTGCTATTTCTTGCATTGCAAAGAAATTATTTTTGTTACTACTCAAAAGTATAATGTTGAGGTTTAATGGATCGAAATAATTACCATCAACGATCAAATACTTACTAAGATCGAAGTTTCTCACGAGCACATATAGAAATCCTTTATTGTTAAAATCAGGCATGCATATGGGAACCCAAAGATCTTCATTGGAATTGTTGGATTGATTCTGTGATATTAATAACTGCAACAGTTTTAAATCTTCGTTGCTAAGAGTGTGGGTCTTAGGTTTAAGCATGCTGATTATTCGGTCTTCTGAAGCTATCAAGGAGAATAATAAATCTGCATCAGACCTACTATTAGCAAGTATTGAATTAAGCTTTGATCTTATTGTGTAGGTGACTTTATAGGTTTCTAGACTATTGCTCAATAGTTGACTGATATAGTAGTGAAATGACTTCTTGTGATTGTCTCCATTCAGCTCAAAACCATATGTCAATTTGAGAGCCAACGAGTCTAAATTGCTATAATCTAGAGGAGTCAATACCTTTCTTAAGTCATAGTTCATACGATTATTATAACTCTTTTCAATCATAGGGTATGATAGTATGGACAAAAAATAATTATAAAATACTTTTAATTGATTTTTCAAAAACCAATGTTCATTGATATTTTGATCGATAGCCATTTCGTACGGAATTTTGGTAATTGATACAAAGATCAATGGCAGTTTATCGTAGATGGTGAATATGACATCACTTAGTGAGATCGTTCGAATTTGCTCCAGAACTGTAGCATCGAAAGTAGATATTATGGTAGTAAGGAGCCCCATGTAACCTATAACTATATCGTCGTCTCCGTGGAAGGAGTAAATCGGCTTTCCAGCGCTTGAAAACACCAAAAAGTGCTTTATTTTGGTGTGGAAAGAATCTTCGTCACACGATTTATCGGGTAAAATTTGTGATTTTATATACTCTTCTATGTCTTTTGATTCACCGGGAAATATTTTAATATTGCTATCGACGTCAAATACGTCATGTCGTACCAAATTGGAAAGTAACAAAGTGAGATCATCATCTGAATCAGTCTCGAGATGGTTAGAATCACCATCAATACGGCTGGATGGGCTGGAGATAGCTGAAAGAAGTTCTGAACCTACAGGATGAAGCTCACTCATTACATTTGTATCGTCTATATTGGTGATGGTGTTAGGTGGGCTTCCTAGATCTCTAGAGATTGGAAATCTATCTGACATCAAATAGTAGAATTCGCACTAGGTTAACTTGTAGTATTATAATCATATACAGTGCTAATTATCTTCTCCACATCCACACCAAAATCAACAAAAACACCACCACACCTGCCAATGGAGCATATTGTCTTAAAAGAGCTTCAAAATTGATTTGTTGGGCCTTTTTCCTGTACTTAATCGAATCATTTCTTAAGCTGGAACTGAGGTCGGTCATTTTGTCTAAAGAATCACCTCTATAAATTAGATCTTCGATATTTTTTGTCATGACTCTTTTCACATCAGCTAATTCATTGTTCAATTTGTCAATGTTGAGCTGTGCACGTTGATCTTGGTAAATTTTTTTGGTTTTACTCAAAAAGTTATCAAAGGAGCTAAAACCAAAGGGCCTAGCCGAGCTTGATAATGCAGCTGTTCCATGACTATTGTAAAATTCATTCAGGATCTCTTGCAAATACAAGAAGGCCAACTTTCTTGGGTACGATTTATCACATATGCACAAATAAATAATGGAATTTACAATTATATAATGAATGCTGAAGGATCCACTTTCGATTGTTGCTTGTGGTTCCGAGTTTGGAGTGATTCTGGAAATAATGATCTTACATTTCTTTTTCTGTTCTGCCAAGGTTGGATCATTTGCATCGTCCACAGATCCACAGAGGGGCAACGCATCGTACCTGTAAATCAACGTAGATTTGACCATATCGAAATCACTTGCGCTGTTAGAAACTTTTTTCGTCTGTGCGAATTTAATCTTTCATATTGTGATAATGGATATGTCAAACTTATCTAACGATTTGCCCAAACTGCAGGCGGTTTCACAGAAACAAATAGATGATTTGAATCGAGAAATCACAAACAGATTCAAAGATGCTGCAACCTCGGTTGCAAACCTCTACAACGGGGGTAAGAACTCACATAAAGAATTTGCACTTGCTGCTAAGACCGTTGCTTCTTTGTACAGATTGAGTAATATATCGAGTGATTTGAATCATCAGCATGGTTACTTGTCATGCTTGAAGGATATACTTGCTGCGGTGGAACATGGAGAAGATCCAGGCGAATGGGCACGAACAAAGTTAGTTGAATTTAGCGATGCCAGTGATGAGGCCTCTGATTGCGAAGTCGAAGAGGAACTGCTTGATACTGAAGAAAGATATCTGTTGAAGAAGAATGGAGAAGTCACTATCAAAATTATAGAACCGCTGAATAAAGAAGAAGAGCTGTCCTTGAAGTCGGCAAACCAAGCCGTTTCAACAGAGACTCATCTAACTGATTCCACTGCTCCCAAAGATTTGAAGGATTACAAGTTTCAGATGGCACCAGAATTTGTAGCTCCTTACACGTTTAAAGCTGGAATGCCTCCTTTGTCGATAACACACAGTCAAAGACAAAGACAGAATTGGGCGAAGGCGAAGAAAACTAAGGATTCCGACAAAAGAAGGGTGGTGAGAGAGGTGGAGGAGAAACGTAGAAGAATCGAGAGAGACCTTTAGTATACTAAGTATATCTCATTAGCATCATATACCAAGCATATCGTAGCATCATGGGGGAGCTTTGGATTACACCAGGAACGAACCCGTCGTTGGAATGAAAAAGCTTTCAGCGTCAAATTCAAATAGTAGCTTATATTAGCCTGCATTATCCACATCTATATACACAACTCTAATAGTCAAACAACCCATCGGAATTATCACCGTACTCCTCATCATAGAACTCACTATCCTCTTCACTGCTTGCATCCTCGCTACTAGATTCATACAGTTCATCTACAATACCTTCCAATGAAAGACTCAAAAGGGTCTCTCCCTTAGCCTGCGTACCTGCTATCA
Organism: Yamadazyma endophytica; assembly: GCA_030571075.1. Taxonomy (NCBI): domain Eukaryota; kingdom Fungi; phylum Ascomycota; class Pichiomycetes; order Serinales; family Debaryomycetaceae; genus Yamadazyma; species Yamadazyma endophytica. The sequence continues at coordinate 925,491 of JAJLXA010000005.1, forward strand.
CTTCGTGAGTAGATTCAACATTACAGTTAGTCAATCTAGATTTAGAATGAATAGTCACTCCATATCCAATGATACAGTTTTCCAATTGAACGTCATCCTCTATCACTACGTTATCCATCACGAGAGTCCCAGTCAATCTGACTCTTTTACCTATGACACAATTTCTTCCTACTACAGTCTTTTTGACATTGGTCCTTTCTCCGAGTTGAGTTTTATCACCTATCATGGAATCGATACCCACATTAGCGGCCGATTTCTCTTTCGGTTGAGTAGGCTGAGTAGGCGCAATAGTAGAGTGTGCTCTGGCTTGCTGCTGCATGAAATATCTGTTTGCTTCCATGAGCACAGAAGGGTTATTAACTCTGAAAAAGGTTGCCTTGTCAGGAATTATCAAAAACCCAATTGAGTCTTGTGGCTCCAGATGTTTCCACGATCTTCTTGCAATGTCCCTGATAATTTTTGTGGTAGATCTACAACTAAAGTAGCCTTCGTTGTACTTTTCAGGGGTTTCTTTAAGAATTTCGAAAAGTCTAGTGGAACCGAAGAAAATTGAACTATTCAATAACTTGGTGCTAATGATGGTATTGGGGTATCTCCAACACATCTGCGTTCTGATTTTCAACGCCTTGTGAAACTCAATGTCTTCTTTCAGGTAAATATCTAAAAGTTTGGCCTGGGATTCGGAACTGTACATGGTATAATTAGTTGGAAAAATCTTGTTCTTTTTATCCTCTATATCCAAGGTGTTTCTATAATGCACGAGCAATCCCAAATCGGTATCGGAGTTGTTTCTATATGCTTCAATCAATACCTGTGGTGGTAAATTGGTAATGAAATCACATGGTAATAGTACAAAGTTCTCGAAAGGGCTTATTAAATTCTTACTTGAGATCTCATTCAATATGGAACCACTGTTTTCGCAATCAATAGTGATGATGTTAATCTCCGAGTAATGTGGTGTGACTTCAGGATCCTGCAGCGATGGTTTCTGCTCGAAACGCTGCGTTTTGTAGTCCATAACAGCCTGTTCTATGGCCAAATAGGAGTCTTCGCCAACTACAAGCGAGACTTTTGGAAAAAATGCACGTTCACACCACGACAAAACGTAGTGAATGATGGGTTTGTTAGCAATAGGCATGAGCGCCTTCGGAATCCCACTCTCCCTTGTGGAGGAAAAGGGCGTAAGAGCCTTTCCAGGCCCACACAATATAAAGGCATGAAACTCCATTAGAATAAAAAAGTGTAATAAAGCGATGGGTTCGCGGTGTGCGAATCTTGAAACTTGAACTAAGTGGCAATGAGTGAAGAAGACCCGCTTTTACAAGCATTAAACCAAGATAACGAGTCCAACTCAGAGTCAACTCAGAATACAGCACCACAGGATCCTGTGGATGCCGAAAGAGAGAAGGCACTTGGCAAATTCAAGGACAAATTGACCGAACACAGGAACTGGGATGCTAGATTAAAGGACCTCAGAATGTCCATACGAGACTTAGAAAAGGACTACGAGAAAACTGAGAACGACATCAAGGCATTGCAATCGGTGGGGCAAATCATCGGAGAAGTGTTGAAGCAATTGGATGACGAGAGATTTATTGTCAAGACGTCGTCGGGTCCAAGATACATTGTTGGATGTAGAAATACCATCAACAAAGCCAAATTACTCAATGGAGTGAGAGTATCGCTTGACATGACCACTTTGACCATCATGAGAATCTTGCCAAGAGAGGTCGATCCTTTGGTTTATAATATGACGTCCTTTGAGCCAGGTGAAATATCCTTCAATGGAATTGGTGGATTGACGGAGCAAATCAGGGAACTTAGGGAGGTAATTGAATTGCCTTTGAAGAATCCAGAATTGTTCACAAGAGTGGGAATTAAGCCTCCAAAGGGTGTTTTGTTATATGGTCCTCCAGGTACCGGTAAGACCTTATTGGCCAAAGCTGTTGCAGCCACCATTGGTGCTAACTTTATATTCTCTCCAGCTTCCGCCATCGTTGACAAATACATTGGTGAGTCAGCCAGATTGATCAGAGAGATGTTTGCTTACGCAAAAGAGCACGCTCCATGCATTATCTTCATGGATGAAGTGGATGCCATTGGTGGTAGAAGATTCAGCGAAGGTACTTCAGCCGATCGTGAAATCCAAAGAACGTTAATGGAATTATTAAATCAAATGGACGGGTTTGACACCTTGGGACAAACAAAAGTCATCATGGCAACGAATAGACCAGATACTTTAGATCCGGCTTTGTTGAGAGCAGGTAGATTGGACAGAAAGATCGAAATCTCATTACCAAATGAAGCTGGTAGGTTGGAAATTTTCAAGATTCACACTTCAAAAATATCTAAACAAGGGGAATTCGACTTCGAAGCTGCTGTTAGAATGAGTGATGGATTCAATGGTGCTGATATCAGAAACGTAGTCACTGAAGCAGGATTTTTCGCCATCAGAGACGAAAGAGATTATATAGTGCAAAATGACTTGATGAAGGCTGTGAGGAAAGTTGCAGATGTTAAGAAATTGGAAGGCAAGCTTGATTACGAAAAACTTTAAGTTCTTGCGGGTTCAATTCAAATGATGTACAAGCTGCGTATACTTAATATACACATACTATTCTGAGATTCTATTACTATATACATTATAAATCTTCTTGTAATTTCTTTTGGGTCTTTTCGAAGTCAGGCACAGTACCTTGACTTAAAGCTTCCAAATGTGCTTTCAAGTATTCATTATCAACTCCGTTCAAACGGTTGGCAATCTTTTCACCAATAAAGTCTTTCATTTCTGGGGTTAAGTCTTTCAAAATCTTCTTTGGCTGTTGTTCTTTCTTAGCCAAATAAATTTGTTGTTCCTTGCTCATTGGCATTTGAGGAGCATTAAGTCTTCTTGCTTGAATCTCATTAATAATCTTAGACTTGTATTTGGAGAACGGATTTCTTAATTGGTCCAATGCTTCTTTTGGAATTGGAGGAATGGCTATGCTTTGTAATTCGTACGTCTTTTCAAATACGGTCTGTTCGTTGGTCGATAAACTTCCGTCTTCCGGTTCTCTTGCAGGCGTAGGCCAAGGGATTTCGATATTGTCATGATGCTTTATGAATCTTTTTGGCATGAATTTGTTATATCTATCGTCAAAGTATTCGCCTTTGTATACAATTTCGTCTGCCACCACATAGTATGTTTTTCCATCTTCGTCTTTGTCTTTGGCTGCCAATTTGACATGGTCTCTAGGAATTTGTTTGGGGTAATCCACTAAATGACTATCTTGTTGCTCAAACCATTGTGATTTAGGCAATATTTTCTTTTCGGTGATATCAGAAAGATACACAGAGTCAAAATCTGGAACGTATTGAAAAACGGTGGAGATTGTTCCTTTGTGTTCTCCCTTGGTAATGTATACCAAGTCACCTTCGGTGATACCTATCTGAGAAAGATGCTTCCTTTGTTCTTGCTTGGGCACTTGTGGGAGTTCCGTTTCAAACGAAGGTAAAACAAATCTGTTGTTCAACTTAATCTCTTTGGCACGGAGATGCTTAGGAATCTTAGCAAGGTCCTTTTGGAGCCTCTTTTTGAAGTTATGAAGACTCATGAAAAAAAGGTTGAAAAAATCTATGGACTCGCTCTTTTTTTCTGCAGAGATTTCAGCGGTGCACGCACGACTTGATACTTAGTTGTACATTAATATACACGGTCTACATAGACCTAGAAAGATTTATGCCATAGGGCTCTACTCAGTACAAATGTTGATGAATTCCTGTTCGTTGACTATAAGTTAGTAAAAATTTGGGCAAAAAAGGCCTATTTGGCGCATTGTACGTACTTTCTCCATCTTCATCAAGATCAAACTCATCTATCATGGCTCGAAGCTCGTCATCAGTAAGGTTTTCGCCTAATTCCTTGGCTACTCTTCTCAAGTTGCGTAAGGTGATTTTTCCGGTGTTGTCGTCATCGAATAATTTGAATGCTCTTCTGATTTCTTCAAGAGGATCTCTATTTACAATCATTTCTCCCACTACAAGGTTAGTAATTGAACACTCTATTCATTTGAATCATACGTACCGGCTTGAAAGAAGTTTTCGTACGAAATCAAGTTTTTGTCGTCTGTGTCGTACTCGTGAATGATATCCAAAACTTGTCTCTTGGTGAGATCGAAACCTAAAGCCCTAAAGGCCACCTTCAATTCGTGGTAATCGAGATATCCATCATTATTCATATCAAACAACAGAAACGCCTCTCTGATTTCTTGTTTTTGTTCGTTCAACAACTCTGTTTTCAAGGTGTTCAAACGCTTTCCATTTCCTTGTGACATGGTTGTAAGAAATAATTATCGCGTATTTTGGCTGCGAATGAGTTTGGTGCCAGATCAACAGGTGATTGTACGGGGCCAGCGAGCGGTAGTGAGATACGTAGGAGAGACTAAATTTGCACCGGGGGTATGGGTAGGTGTGGAATTGGAAAAAGTGCAGGGCAAAAACGACGGAACGATTGCAGGCGTGGAGTATTTTAAATGCAAGAAACCAGGATTATTTGGTTTGTTCGTGAGAGAAGCATTGGTGCAAAAATTGGGCCTTGGGCGAGGCCCTCGGGGGCAAAGCGATACCGGGAATGATCCAGGACAAGGTAAAACAAGATTACAGGAGAAAATGGGGACACAATTGGACCTGGCTTCATCAGAAACGCTAGAAGTTCAAGAAATCAAGACGGTTTCAAAGCAAAACACACCCGAGAATTCAGACACGCCGCAAAACCATTCAGCAGATAAAAAAATGGCAGATGTAAGGTTTTCTGGGACTTCACAAGAGACAATTTCGAAGCAAATTATAAACCTGCCTCAAAAGGCCGCAGAGGATCAAAGAGCCCAAGTTGTAGTTCAAAGGCTTCAGATAAAACTCCAGACGTGTTTACAAGACTTGAACGATCACAGACAATTAGTGGAAACACTACAGGAAGAAAAGGAAGCTTTCGAACTCAAGACTGAAGGATTAATGGTTGATCGTGGCTATTTTGAGCAGGAGAATAATGACTTAAAAGAGAAACTAATGACTTTAGAGACAGAAAATAAACGACTCATAGAGGAGTTGCTGGTACTCAAAGAAGAACTTATGATAAATAAAGAATTGGAAGACGAGATCACTCTCCAGTCTAGCGGGTCTAATGCCGATATCGACACACTTATAGCACACAATAAAAGGCTCGAGCTTTCTTTAGCTAATTTACAAGGGGTAATGGCGTCGAAAGAGATGGACTTTTCTGATCAAATCAAGAGACTTAAAGAAACTACTGTACCAAAGCAAGTGTACGAAGACATTGCTAAAAAACTAACCGTATCTGAGGAAACTATTAAGAGCTTGAAAAGTAATATCGATTCTATCAGTGAGCTGGAAACCATAATTGACCACTTGACCCAAGAAAATGACCAATTGAGCATACAAGTTTCTCTGCTTCAAACTCAACTCAAAGAACTAGCCGAGTTGCAACAGTTGGACAAGGACCTTGACGATTACCACACACATATGGAAGAAGAGTTGAGGATCACTATTGAGGGGTTGGAAAGTAAATTGAAGGACGAAAAAGCCCATAAGGTTTTATTACAAAAGAAGGTAACCACATTAAATGAACAGCTTGAGTCTGGAAAGCTGAAAATCGCTAATTTTGAGATAGAAAAAGCACTGAAAACCATCGAATCATTGAACCTTCTGCTCAAGCAACATGAGCGTGAGATTGCATTGAGTAAATTAATGCTTAATGTACATTCCGCTAAGACAGCGGTGTATGAGAAGGACACCAAGTTCAATCTTGAGGCCAGGTTAAAAGGATTCCTGGCTATATCACAGTTCCTAGAGGGCGCCATGCACGATTTGGAAACCGAAGATGAAAAACATGAATATGTAATAATTTGTGAGTCATTGGAGTATTTGTCGAAAATAGGAGAGAAGTGTCAGTACTTAGAGGGTGAAAACGTGGGTTACTTGTGTAAAAATCTTGATGTAATGTCAGAGGAGTTTTTGGATCACATTAAAAATATGACCATAACTAAAGAGATTTTTGCATCTTTGAAGGAAATTGTGAAAGAGCTCATCAACTTGTCTGATAACAAGACACAAAGAAACAACTGTTGTATCGAAAAGGCAAAATTTGAAGCAAGATGTACTGAACTATTTATCAGCCACTTAGTTGGTATTAATTCTGAAGGATTGAATGAATCCATAAAGCTCACCTTAAACTCCCTCAGCAGCAAAGTAAAAAAAATAATGGATAATCAGACGTGTTTCAATGAACACATGCTCGAGACTTTTCCTATTGATTTCGAACTGTACATACTAGAAGACTTGAAAGGCTACTTTGGAAGGAGCTCCACATATTATATTGAAGAAAATATTGAGAATATTGAAAGCGTTATACAAATACTCAATGACAAATTAATTGAATATGAGGAGCAACTCTCCAAGATTTTGCTGTCAAGCAAAGAGGAGTCAAGCAAGAAGACTTTCACTATAAAGTCTGTACAAAAAAATGTTTTAGCAACATTGTCTCAAAGTGGTAAACTGATCCAAGATCTTGAGCTCACTATAGAAATGCTTGAAAGAAATATGTCCGTTTTAAGTGCCAATAATAAGGAGAAGCTCCGTAAAATAGAATCTGAATTTGATGAGCTCAAAAGAAAATACCAGATAGTCAATAATCAGGTTGATGTTTTGAAAAGTCGTAATAATCAGCTCGAAAAAGAGATTTCTAATCTTTTAAGCACAGGAAGGTTTTTTGACTTGTCTTATATTCAAGGAAAATTTGACACAATTGAAGGAGAGAACACCTTCGTCACCAATATAGGGCTTGTAGAAGAGATTGTGTATTTGAGGAAGAAGGTAGGTAAAACAAATATAGGTGGAACCGATTTAAGCTGGCTTGAACAACCTTTGACCTCGAAAGTCACCCAAAGTACAACTTCGATTCCAAATGTTCGTTTATTAGGTCTTCATTTGCAGAAAATTGCTCGATCAACCGAGATATTAAAGAATGATGGCACTTGGAAATTCAGAAGAGAAAATCCAAGGTTTGTCACTGCTACAGTTAAAGAGCAATTTTACAGGTATAAGAAGGGTATGAATGATGTTTTAGAATCGAAGCAATTATAGTCGTTATGTAGCATTATATTATACAAGAAAGCAGTCTCTTTGAGAAGACCTAGTTTTCAATGCCTAGCGCTGAATTCTTATGTGATTTCTTGGGCCACTTGGTCACCTTGTCTATCTTTTCCCTAGGATAAAGCCATTCGAGAATTATGTAAATGAATATGTCTACCACCACACATAGTACGAATAGTTTTCCGGCGAACGCTCCACAGTAGTAGTATTTTTTAAACCTTTCAGTTAAGGGTATGTTAATCTTTATCATATCGAGGGATTTGTACACGTTTTCCGTACGCTTGGCAACATCTTCCCAACTATACATCAACTCCACATCCTTATGGAAATTGGAGGTATCTATTCTGCCCGTTCGGTATTTATTTATGGCCTCTAAAGTGACCAGCACTAAAGAGTCGCTGTCTGGCTCAGCAAAGCTCATCATATGTTGAGGCAAAACTTCGGGAATTCCTCCCACTTTAGTTGTAACTACGAAAAGCCCACAGGATGCTGCTTCAACAATTACAGTCCCGAATGCTTCAGTTAATGAAGGATGTAAATATATATGGCCCTGAACCATTACATCCCTCACTTGTTCGTGACGTACTTCCCCTATCAATTTAACTCTGTCTTGCAAGAAGTACTTCTCTCTCATCTGCTCTAGATCAAGGAACTTGGGCCCGTCACCGGCAATTAAAAAATTCACAAATGGAGCTTCTTTGCAAATTACAGGAATAATTGCAGTGAGCAAGTCAGCACCCTTATTTGGAAACAAACGTGATATTACCACTATTGTAAGTGTTTTATCAAACGGTAAGGGGGTTTCTCGAGGACTAAAATCTTTTGAAATTACAGCATTCGGTATAACTGATACCGATAGAGGATTTAACGATGCCCTCAAAACCGTGTTTTCTTTACAAGTATGAGATACACAAATCACATGTCCAACATCACTCAAAGTGAACTTTAATGCCTTATTACCAAGAATTGACCCAACATCAGAGAAACCAAAGAGGGAATGATCTGTTAAAACAGTTTTAAGACCCATTGTTCTACCATGAAAAATAGCCTCGTGCCCCAAACTCGACAAGGAGCCATGTCCATGCACTATATCAATTGACTCTCTGACGAAAATATTTCTTAAAATCGGGAAAGCCAGGAAAACTGTGGGAAACGAAGTACTTCTATAAAATGTGAAAAATGGTACGTAATATACTTTTAGACCGTTTGTAAGAACCCTCACGCCGTTTCTGTTACCGTAATCATGCGTTATTATAATTACCAGGTGACCAAGATCTATGAGTTTCTGTGAAAGATGGTACACGTGAAATTCCACCCCACCAGGCTGGGGGTAGAAGAAATCAGTTACCATAGCTATATTCATTGAAGCGCGATATTTTAATATCGCGAGATCGATGATGTGAAGACAGTTTGAGTCGTTTAAAAAAGCTGGTGCGGTACAATAACGCTTGTGGTATCATACAGGACCTGTGAGGTACCAGTAGGCATGCCATAAATATCCGCTTGACTTATTTACGTGGATTAACACCTGATTTTCTTGAAAATATCTAAATATATATTTTATCTATATGCATCTTGGGGAAGTGATCCCACAGAGTTTTTGAAATTTATAGTACATTGTTGATAATCCCAGTTACTTTGCTGACAAAGCATAAGACCGTATTGAAGATTGAGGTTAGTCTCAGCAAGCACCTTAAGGAGAATTTGTTGTTGAGTATCATTGAGATGTGATCTTATATCTGGAGGAAGCTCTGAAGCTGGCGGTAAGCCGGGCTGTGGTTGAGTCACAGTAACAGAAGGAATACCAGGACCAGGCGATGGAGTAGTTGGCCCAGGACCTGCGACAGCTGGAGGAGTTGGAACGAGACCTGCTTCCCATTTGGTTACACTTCTTATCACCAACGAATCACTTGCAAGAATCATACTTCCGTTTGGTCCAGGTATCACCACAAACGACCTGTCAAATCCTTTGCTGCTCAAAGGAATTTTTTTCGACTTTTGGTTAAACCTACCACGGTTGGGGCCTGTGTTGAGATTATCAAGGTTATCAGGTTGAGCAGTTTCTTCAAAACTACCATGTAAATTTATTAAGATCCCGTTGAATTGTGGAAAGCTGTATGCTTCCATCGTGAACAATTCTGGTTTGTCCATCAATTCGTGTTTTGTTCTAGGGATTTGGGAAAAAACTTTGAATATTTGCTCTGGCCCCACACTCAATTTGGCCAGTTTACCTTTAGGAGCGGATATTTTTGTCAAGTTTCTTGATTGGGGCAAATAGTAGCCAAAATCTACATTTGATTGTGAATCTAACAAATGAGGATGTGCCATATCCACCGAAAGTGAGAATTGAGATTCGTTTTGGTATAATTGCATCAAACCCAGACGATCGGTGTCCCAAAGATTGAGGTATGTGGATACAAAGTTTGTAGAGACATTTTGGATTTCACTGTCTTGAAAAAACATTTGTTCCTGAGGGAACGGGAACGTCAAGTTGTTTGCTAGTGCTGGTTCGTTACGCAAAACCTCACCATTGAGCACGATAAGACGAGGAAACGTCTTCATGATTTCAGGCCTTAAGTCTGCTTGTGTGCACACTGGATTATTGGTTATTATAAGTTCACGAAGCGAGTTTAACTTGTGTTTCCATATCTCGAAAGACTTAATACGATTGAGATTGTTGTTCATCAATGACAAATTACGAAGACCTGGGAACGTCTGTGCCATAGTGGAGACAGATTGAAGATCAGAAAGATTATTACCCGAAAGATCAACGCTTTCCACGTCAATTTTTAGTTCCTTGGCCACCTTCATTAAAGCAGGGAAGAATTTGGACGTGGTGGAAATCAGCGCAAAGAACCCTTTGCTTGACAATTCTTGGTCTTGCTGCACATTTGCAAGATTTAACAATTTGCTGTTTACGTCGTATCTTGACTTTAAAAATCTCGTGATGGTCTCTATGGCACTATTACCTTGGCCTGACAATAAACCTTTTGAGATCTTCAAAGAATTACCGGCAAATTTTACTCCAGACCAATTACAAAGCTCATCTGCATCTCTCATGCTCTTTACGTATCCTTTGAGTACACCCGAAGTTTGGTCAACTGTGGCATTGGAAACTATTATCTTACATTTTCTGGAAATGAACTTGACACAATCTTCCATGCTGGCGCCGTTCCAGCCTAGGATTTCCACCGGCACGCTATTTGCGTTCACAAAATTTTCAGCTTGTTGCTGTGTATGCTGGTTATTATTGTTGTTGAATCCCCCTCTGTTAGAGTTGTGGAATCCTCCTCTTCCTCTACCTCTATAACTCATGATAATTTTTCAATGTTCTGCGAGAAAGTTATAGGGTGTGTCACGTGATTGATTTGCAGTAGATGAAGTGGAATTGGAGAAAGAGAAGAAAAAACTATGGGTTTGAGTGTGTTTGAAAGCTCAACTTACAGGAGAGGAAATTTGGGGTTTATTTGAACAGACCAGAGTGCCAATTGGCTTCTTAAAATCACGGAGCCTAATTGAAAGCTGAAATTAATCTAATGTATCAAAATGAAGAATATAAAGAGACTTGGTAGATGCAAGGGAACATTGCTAATAGGCTTGAAATTAGCCAATTGTACTTTTAAAGTGAAATTTTCAACAGCCTAATTGTATAGAAGAAGTGGATTCGATTGGAAGATCAATAGGGAAATTTTGGCATAAAAGAGCAAAATAATTACAGTTAATCGAACCATGACACCAACGAGTGAAAAATATATCATTCCAAAACCCAAAACACCACACAAATTGCCAAATACTTTTTCCCCCGGTTTCAGGCTATTGTGAAGTTTCTGTAGAATTTTGCTTTATCATCCCTATTCAGTATCTCCATATCTTCAACCTCACCAGAAGTACCGAAAGATCACTGCTTTTATAGGCAAAATACCAATGAATGAACTTGAATCCATTTCAAAGTACCTTCAATGGCTTACTTTTTCTTATGCTTCATTGGTTATTTCCAAATAGTGCCTTCACGGTTGCAAAACACCTTCGGCTTGCTGAAAAGGAATCAAAACATAGCACAGCTCACCAAAAACCTAGAAGCTTCGAAGTTTTTACTCAATTGAATTTGAATGCTTCTTCAGGTCTTTATATTCATAAACTATACAGAGAGAAGAGCGCATATTCTACTTTGTATCTACTCATTATTGAGCGTACCGACCACCTTATACTTCATGTCAAAGTGCTCTTCCCAGCCGTCCAAACTCTCCTTCTCCAAATCTGTCAAGTCTTCAAGTTTGTCAATTGGTTGGTCAAGCGGTGTGAGTTCTGCCATATCAAACGAGTTTTTAGCAAGACCCCTCGAGGCATCTCTTCCAGCAAAGTTTTCATAGGGACCTCCCGGGCCGTAAAAAGAGGCACCTTGTGAAACATCGAAAACTCTGCCCTTCACAGCCATAAGAATCTTGGGATGATCTCTTCCATTGTATTTGGCCAAGGTCTTTGGTGTGAATTCTCCTTCCAAAACAGGCTGTTCTGTTTCTTTTGACGATCCCAATGGGTTTGTAACCACATCGGAAAACAAATCTTTTAATAAATAGACGATCAAAAGCACTATTAAGATGGTAGTGATCATGATATAATCATATGCTAGCGTAGAATTTACTTGAGGGGCCGCGATGGTGCGATGGATCGGTACGACGTGCACGTGAGCGACCTAAACGCGGCGTCAACTCCGGCCCATTTCGCGCACATTCGCACCACCGTCGCAGTATAAATCCTTCATGAGAACCATCAGTTTAGACGCTGTGACCGTTAACAACATTGGGGTCTTGAAAAAGATCAACGAGTGTCTTCCGACTACTTACAATGATGGTTGGTACAAGGCGTGTTTAGAAATCGATCAGATTGTTCAGTTGGCGTTCTACACAGAGTTACCAGTGGGTGCTATTAAAGCCAAGCTGATAAATATCTCTAATGAGTTGAACACATTTGAAGATGTAACCAACGCCAAGCTCGCACCAAAAATGGTACCTAATGCAGTGTATATCGAGTCTCTTGCGGTGCTCAAAGCATATAGGAATTTGGGTATTGGTAAGCAATTACTTGGGTATGTCAAAGAAGAAGCTACCAAAAGATTCATACATGATATTGTCTTGCACGTTCAAACCACCAACAAGACGGCAATTGAATGGTACGAGAAACAAGGCTTCGAAAGAGGTGAAGAAATCAAAGGTTATTATAAGGCCCAAGGTTTAGAGGATGAAGATGCATATGTGTATAGGCTTAAGGTGTAGAATTGCACTACAATTCAATAGTATATTGATATACATGGGCGCTCTGGGCACCCAATAACTACTGATATCTCTAGGATATTGTTGTATCCTTAAAGAAGCCTATTGTGAGGCGGCTTGTCATTTATGAATTTAATGAAATGGGGGCTGGATGTTCACTCTGCTTCATCTTCGGTGTCTGTGTTTATATCGGTGAAAATGCTTTCGTCGTCATCTACTTCTACTTCTTCCTCTTCGTCGCTTCCTACTTCTTCGATCTTATTCTTTTTAACTGGAGCTCCTCTTAAGGCAGCCAAAGCCCCAGCCAAAGAATCCTCTTCTGGATCGGAAATATCAGAATCAGAATCAGAATCGCTGTCTTCTTCTTTTCCAAGAATCTTCTCCTTGTTAAGTGGAGTAGGAGGTGGGTTCTTAACTTCAAGATCGATGGGAATATCCAAGTCAACCCCGAAATAGGAGTTGTTCTTTAAAATCAATCTAAAAGGGAAGGTACCAGTGGTTTGTGGAGTTGGTTGCGATAATAAGACGTTAAAACGCCCAAGAGCACATTGGCCTTTGATCCACTTTTCTTGGTCTATACCTATGTTGCTGAGATCTACATTGGTGATCTTGATCATCTCCATGCCTTCAACCACCTTATTATCCCTTTGGTTGATGAGAACACCTGTCCAGTCGTTCAAAATTTCTTGTGGAAAATATGGTGAATATGAGTATGGCAAGGACTTGGCCGATTTGTTGACTACGAATGGATCTTTCAAAAATTCCATAGTTTCATCATCCTTTAATCTTTCATCTGGAATTTCAGGACATGACTTTAATTTAGGAGACTTGACTAAAAATTTCAATGACAAATGTGCTTTTGATGTGGGTGTAACAACCTCTTCACCAGGAACTTTGAAGTCAGCCTCAACAACTCTCAAACTTGCAATTCTTTCAGCAATTTCCATGGTTTTGGAAAGTTTCTTTGGATCACTAATACCAAGAGCTTTCGATAACTCGTCGTTCTTGAGAGTGAATAACTTGCCCAATTTCTTGATTGGTTGGTTTTCAACCACTTTAGGATTAACATAGGGCAATTGCAAAAGATCCTGATACTTTCCGGTAGTCTTAACAGCTTGTATGATTGATTTCTTCAAATCAAGAGCAGTAATAATCACATCGTAGTTTCTGAAGATCACCGCAATGTCGACGAAATTGTCGATCAAAAATGGGAAAAGTGAAACAAGCTTTAATCTGTCCATATCGTTCTCCCCTGAAACACGATTGAAGTGGTCATCTAAGAGCTTTTTAGCTTGAGAAGACGACAAATGCTTCAAATCGTTGGTAATTTCACGGGACTTCAAAATCAAATCAATCAAGTCTCTTTCGATGATAACTTTACCGGGGTTCCTATCGGTCAAATACCTGGTGTATAAAGCAGCAGTATCAACATGCAACCCCTTGGAGGTATGGGATTTGACATTATTCCACCAGTTTCCAACAATCATAGGCAAAAGAACCCCAATCAACCCGATGTAGAATAAAATCATAAGTGGAGAAAATTTGCCCTCCACAAGAAACTTGGGCAAAGCAATACCATGGGTTGTATCTTGTCTACCATCAGGATGACCGTATTTTAAAAAGTTCTCCCTGGTGACTTCATCGGTCAAAGCCTTATAAGCCTTATTGAGACGAATATAAGCCTGTTCAAATACCTCTTGTTGGGCCTCATTGAGGTCCTTAGGCATCTTATCTGGATGGAATTTCAAGGACAATTTTCTGTAGTGACTTTTGATCTGTTTGTCAGTGGCCAGAGAGGAAATTCCCAAGATTTCATAGGGATCAAAAATCGTCAGCATATCGGCGACTTTGGTAAGATTAAAAGCCACGTAAAAGACAACGGCCCATCCAATAACCAACACAACCAACGTCTTGTTGAATATTTTGTCACTGGTTTTGGAGGATTTGAATTTCTCCATCGATTTTTCATCAAGTCCAAGTGTTTTGAGATCCTCGTTTATAGCACCGGGAATGGACGCATTGAAGGTTCTGGCGTGCTTTTTGCTGATCAAACGATTAACATATCTTATACTTAACGGAATAAGAATAAAAGTAAGCACGGCCAATAGGAAATAGGGCCAAACGTCACCCTCTTCGTCGTAGGTGTACTCAGACATGTGTGAAAAGTTCGCGGTGTCGTGTTAAGAAATCATCAAGAAGGCAAGCCGTTTGCATGCAGGAGCACAATTATTACGTGGAGGGAGCTTCAAGAAACAAGCTAAGGGGCAGGTTATAAAGATGTATGTGCACACGAAAGTGGAGGTGATAGAAAAGCAAAAAATAGTTCAAACAAGTAAAGAAATAGTACGATTTGATACTGACCAGCTTAGCGCTGAACGCGGTATTACATCAATATATATTAAGCTATTATGCTTCTAATGGTGGAAAAGTCTGATTGGGTTTTCGACGTAAACCATGTCGTGGGAGTCAGCAGCAGCAAAGACGGCTTTGTCCATCACACTTCCAGAAGGAGCAGCGACGAATTTGACACCAGATCTGGCAGCTCTATAAACGTTATCAGGGAATGGGAAAAATGCATCTGAGGATAAAGCCACGTTTTTGTTTTTGTTTAACCATTCTTCTCTTTCTTCCTTAGTCAAAGGAGTTGGGAGTTCAGCGAATTTGGATTCGTATTCTGATTTTTCTGGTTCGGTGGTAGGAATTTGACCGGTGACGAAAAGATCGATGGCGTTGGATTTCTCCGGTCTCTTGACACCCTTGGCCCATTTGAAGGCCAAAACCTTAGGGTGTTGTCTGAACCACCAGTTGTCAGCTTTGTCACCAGCTAATCTGGTACAGTGGATTCTGGATTGTTGACCGGCTCCTAAACCAATGACCATACCGTTTTTGGCGTAACAAACAGAGTTGGATTGGGTGTATTTCAAAGCAATGGTAGCAACGGTCAAGTCGATCTTACCTTGTTCGGTCAATTCTTTGTTGGCGGAAACAATTTCCTTGAAGGAAGAACCCTTGATGATGGCATCGTTTCTCTTTTGTTGTAAGCTGATACCATAGACTTGTCTAGTTTCCAAAGAGTCTGGGGTAAAGTTTGGGTCAATTTGCAAGATACAGTATTTACCGCCCTTCTTCTTTTTCAAGATGGCCAAAGCTTCATCTTCGAAACCTGGGGCAATAACACCATCACTGACTTCTTTGGATATGATTTGAGCAGTTGGGACATCAACGATGTTGGAAAGAGCAATAAAGTCACCGAAAGAGGACATTCTGTCGGCACCTCTGGCTCTGGCGTAGGCGTTGGCCAATGGAGACAAGTTTTCGATGTCTTCGACAAAGTAGATTTTCTTTTCAATGTCGCTCAATGGTAAACCAACAGCAGCACCGGCTGGGGAAACGTGCTTGAAGGAAGCAGCAGCAGGTAAGTTCAAGGAAGCGCTCAATTCCTTGACTAAGGGCCAGGAGTTAAGGGCATCCAACAAGTTGATGTAACCTGGAGAACCACCCAAAACTTTGAATGGCAAGTCACCTTGGCTAACAAAAGCTTGAGCTGGTTTTTGGTGAGGATTAGCTCCGTATCTAAGAGGTAATTGACTTTTGTTTTCGGAGTATTGCTTTCTGAAGAAGTCACTGATGGCAACATCGTAGTCAGCAGTGTGTTCGAAAGCCTTTAAGGCAAATCTGTTTCTGGTTTCACAAGAAATATCACCTTTTTTCAATTCTTCCAAGAATCCGGCGTAGTCGCTTGGATCACTCAAAATGACAACTCTCTTGTGGTTCTTGGCGGCAGCTCTCAACAAAGTGACACCACCAATATCAATTTCCTCAACAGCCTCATCAATTGTGACAGCGGCCTTGGAAACGGTTTCCTTGAAGGGGTACAAGTTACAGACAACGAAATCCACCTTTTCGATTCCTTGGTGTTTCAAGTCGGCTTCGTCGCTTTCCAAGTCACGGGCCAAAATACCACCATGAACAGCAGGGTGCAAGGTTTTAACTCTACCACCTAACATTTCTGGGGCGTGAGTGATGGAGGACACATCTTCCACCGGAAAACCGGCTTCTTTGACCATTTTTGCGGTACCACCACTGGCCAAGATTCTCACATTGGCTTGAGTAAGGCCCTTAGCCAAGTCAAGCAAGCCTGTTTTATCATAAACAGATAAGATGGCAGTTTTATTATAAGACATAGTGTTTTACAGAAGGAAATTAATAAATCAGAGTCAAAGTGCGAGATGGCGATGAAGAGTGCGGGTGTACGGGGCGGCGGTAGTGGCCTGGCGCCATGCCTGGCGGTAGAGCGGTACGGCGGTGGTGCCATTTTCGGGCGGCTATTTTGGCTGAGAATAGCCACTGGTATGGAAATGTCCTATTGGGAGACAACTAGTGGAGTCAGACCAGAGTGAAGTGGGTGAAACGCATGGTTTGGAGGTCTACCTTTTGTATTCCTCCTGGAATACACACATGTATACATGCATGAACATAGAGCACAAAAAAGAGGTAAAACAATTATTATGAAATTTGCATTCCCTATGAAATATATACATACCCACAGATCAAGCCCAAAATCAGCACGAAGCTTATTTTCTGTATCTCCATAATGACAAAGTGTTGTGTTTCTTCCAGGTGTGGAATTTACCAGCACTAGTGTTGTGGTACAAGTGACCCTTGTTGATACCTCTGGATTTCTTACCAGCAGAAGTAAGACCTCTGGCTTCTCTGTGTTTGTGGACAGGGTTGGCGATCCAGTTGTATCTGGCATCTCTTCTGATAGCCTTGTGAGATGGGTCGACTAAGATAACTTCAAAGTACTTGTAGGTGGAGTCTTGGTTAACCCAGTAGGAGTTCAAGACTCTCAAGTTAGAAGCTTTTCTACCGACTCTTTCTTCAGCAATAGTTCTCAAAGATCTTTGGTATTTCAATTGAGAGACACCTTCGTTGGTTGGTTTACCGTAAGTGGCACCCTTTCTGACAGGTCTCTTTCTGTTACCTCTTCTGACTCTGACTCTGAAGATGACGAATCCTTGTTTAGCCTTGTAACCTAATTTTCTGGCCTTTTCTGGTCTGGAAGGTCTGGAGGCTCTGTGGATGACGTTCTTTTGTCTGTATTCCCAACATCTGACTCTGTACAAGAATCTCATGACATCGGATTGTTTCTTTCTTTGTAATTCTTCTAAGTATTTGTAGGCACCCATGGTTGAAGTTAGCTAATGAAAAATTTTGAGACTGAAAAATTTGGAGATGCCTAGCGCGAGGGCTCGTCGGTGCACGACCTCATTGAGCCTTGAATAATACTGTGACTTTGATTAATAAACTAGGGCACCAGCCCTAGATAGCATTTTTGACTGCGACGCATAGGCGAATTTCTGTGACGTGCGGAACTATTGAATGTCGTAAGGCTTCGTTCTCCGCTGTATCCTTATTTTTTTTTTGTTTGTTTTTCCGCTGTGGTTGTAAAATGGAACATTGCCATACCAAGAGCTCCGTTCAGTAAACACCAAATCTCCCAATGATGCATTGATGCCCCTAAGCGTTTGTTTTCTTGAAGCCGCAATGGCCCCCACTTTCAATTATACGCGTTAGGTATGAGACTTTAAATTTTTCCGTTCTGTTAGTATAGTAATGTCGGCACGTCAGCGAATGACGTTTATTCCAGGGTAAGCTCTTGAAATAGAAGCACACCCCATGTTTCACCTCCAAGATATGAGGTGCATCTTAGCCACATTCCCTTCTAGTGAAAATATCCCCATATGGCACTCTTACATGCCTGCAAGAGGCAGTCAGTATACAGGTACTTGTACATGAGGATGCATGCATATATCCTTATGTTAAACCTCCTGCATGTGCACCAAAGTCCTGTACACAAGCAACAATGCATAGATTTCCAAATATTAGATTCTATGCACAAACCACTAAGAAGGCTTCCAAACATAAGCGCTCGACACTATTTTTTTAAAGATCCCTCCGTATATGCAACTAATGATCTGCCACACACAAGATTAGAATGGCATGATTTATCATAGAGAGCGGCAATGATAAGCAGAGTACATCGATTACGTAAAATGCAATTGGAATAGACGTAGATCTGACAATAAGACAACCGGAGGTAAACAACAGAGTTGATAGGAGAAAGTTCAAACGGCATTTGGTGTTAGTCATCTAAAATATGGAGTCTACCCCATTTCCGTTACGTATGCACTAGAAGCCATGCGAGAACAATAGAGTTATGCAGATGACAATAATATAAAAGACAATGGGTTAATTAAAGAATTAGACTCTCCTTGACTCTCGTTGCAGATTCCATTGTTAGGCCCAAGTCTCCCTGAATAGGCCCGATTCCGCGACATCTCGTAAACAGATTAATTTCATGTGTTTTCTTGTACATGATGCATAATGTAAAGAAGAGTCTAAGCATGGAATTAGATGTTGGGTGGAACAAACACCTTTAACCCTAAAGTTTGAGGTAAAATCACTCAATGTAGGGCGTACATTGGCATTTGACTGACCTCAGTAACTTCTGAAACATCTACAAGCAGTATCAATAACCTGGCTGTGCACTATTGGATATGAAATTGAGCCACATACGTAACTCGGTCGTGAAATGTATAATTTACCTTTTTAGTAAAAGGCTATTGTCTCTCCAATAAATAAAATAATTGGCTCTCACCAGGAAAAAAAAAAAGGCAAAAGTTTGGAGTGGTACTGGAGGGGTCATGGGTCATTGAGAGTTGATACCAATCGGTAAAGGTAAGCTGAGTCACATTGAAAAGGTTTATTCTTGAAGAGCGGAATTTGCTAAGGCCCAACTACCATTTTGGAGCCAATCCACTTTGATTACTACTAAAGTCCGCTCTCGATTATGCGGCCGGCAGTTTTCAAATCCGGCAGACGCGCGACATTTTTATGCATTAGGCACAAAAGCCAAAACTAAATGCAAGGGAAACGACTGCTAATTATCAGAAATTATGCATAATTGTTTTATTGGGTCTATTTTTAACAGTCTGAAAGTATAAATACATGAACAAGTGTAAGATTTTGATTTTCAATTTGTTTTCATATAGCTAACAAATATCGAGTTTATTTGCCTTGTTTGAAAGGAGGAAACTATATTGGTTATGGAAATACTAGCTGCACCAATTGAGAGACTGAATATTATGAAAGCTGAAGATGATGACTATATCGATTGGCATTTGTACCATGGGATGGAACACACACCCCATGCCAACCCCTTGCCCAATCCCAATTTATATTCCATGCTTCCGCCTCTGAATCAATCTTCGATTCTGACTAGTCTGGGGATGTTACTGAACCAACTGGCACTGGCTCATAGCCTGTTTTCAATGGGACTGAACTATCAATCGTACTACTACTATCCTCCAACATCTATTCCCACCAGCCAACCCTTGGTGGGGCAATATCCGGCGCCATATTTTTTGGAAAACCAAAATGCCACGTCAGACTCTAATCCTGGAAACAACAATACCTCCGCAAATCCTAGTTATTCAATGGCCCTGGGCGCAGGCACAGGGTCTGAAACCGCCATTGGGGGTTCAACTGTAGGCGGTGGAAGCACACTAGGAGGCTCAATTGGGTCTACCAGTCAAACAGGGCCCATGAATGCCAATATAGCAAATTCGACTTTGGACGGGACTCCTACTGCGATGCCTGCCCCATACGTGCAGAACCCACCTCCCGGATATTACTATCCGGACATGACGTCGATGGTAAATAGTGGTAATAGCATCATGGTGCCTATGGTAGAGTCTCAGTTTGTCGATAAAAGTGTATGCACCATATGTGGTAAGAGAATTACTAGAGATATGCTTAGACATCTTCGTACACATCATGCGGATGCCCGGTTCAAGTGTCAATTTTCCAGGAAGCAATGTAATCACAAGACAGGCAAGTTCAACAGACCGTACGATTTCAAAAAGCATTTGTTGAACAGGCATTTCAATTTCGACGAACCAAAGGTGAAGAAATACCACAATTTGAGCGAAAAACTCAATCATTGGGGAACTTGCATGTGTGGAGCTAGGTTCAAATCTGATGATTGGCTTGACGCCCATATTTTGACCACAAAAGAGGGAGAAAGATGCCCTTTGCTAGCTTCAAAGAATGGCGAGTAAAATTTTCACCATGCAATGGAATATTATGATATGATGACTTGTATATTAGTAATGTATTGGACACACATACGCGTATCATGTATGTGGAAGCCTTGAATGATGCATGATGGCATTCTGCGGTTCATAGGACGATGAAACACGACAAGGAAGGTTGGGAGAACCGGTGGGTTTATCAGAAGGATTGGAACGTTAGGAAACGTGAACTTATTAGAAACAAAAGTGTAGATTATTTAGTTAATGGATATTAGAGAAAAAGGACAATACGATTTTAGAACAAGATTCGGTGCAAGCGAAACAGCCTGAATAATGTTGCCTCATTGTTATTTAGACCTCCGCTTGGTGTTGAACTTGCAGGAAAGCAATCGCCGCTTATTATCTGACTCTGCAGAATACCGAGATGCTTATTCTTGAACGAAATCTTTTAAATCCATCGGCGGTGCATGGGTAATTACATCAATGTTTACATTCAACCCATTATGATGTGGCCAGAAGGCTAATAATAAAAACAACAATGCCACACACGTTGAAATGAACACGGTTGTTGGGCATTGTTTTAACATCACCCTCTAATTTAGGTAATTGGGGCGGTTTCAAGCATATGAGAGACATTAAAAAGAAATCCCGTGAAATAAACAACAGGCATTGCATTTAGGGCAATTGTAACGAATGGATGTCGTGTGATTGAGAGACTTATGCTAATGACGTAGTGCCATTTCTCTTTTTATAGATCCATCAGTGCCATTTTGGGGGATTTTGTGCATAGACGGGATTGTATTTTTTGATATCGAACACGTAGGTCCCTTACCAGAGGTACACCCCCGAAGAAAATATTTTGCAATAATGGCCAGATTTCACGTTTCGTTTCCATCGTTAGAGGACTACGTGTCCTAAGGAGTTGAGCTTTTGCAAGTGAATTATTTTTTGTCTTGGAAACTTTAGATTAACACCAGTACCTTGTTTGTTTCTTTTTGCAATATGCTACATTTCTTATAACACGTTCAATAAACTCGTTGGGTAGTGACGACATTCGAAGTGGGTTAATTTTTGTTCTAGATAAAAGTCTTTGAAGTCAAAAAAACGTCCTAAAGCGGCACACTTGCATGCATTTCTCTGACAGAATGGTCAGCCCACCTCGGAAAACACTGCAGTTTCTCTCGAAACCAATGAGGCCAAGCCACTTTCGCCCCTGTGAGACTTCTTCTACACTTGGGAAGGTCGTATGGACAGATTTTAAAGGAAGTCCCGAGGCTTCAACCTTACCTCAAAAAATTAGAGAAACTGCAAACTATGTGACGTCTCAGTGGCCGTTGAAATTAACCAGACCAAGGCCGAATTCCCTATGCTGGCTTTGCCGTTGAAATGCAACCTAAGGCTGATCGCTGGGAGCTAAAAACAAGCTTTAACAGTCTCTAGCGAACAAAATAGGAAGGAAATTTACCTCAAACACCCACCCTAGAAGAATATCGTTTGGAAACGAACGCCCAACTACTATAAAGTCAAGAACCGGTAGTGGCGGCCAGACTAAAGCCAATTGTCAATGATGAAACATAAACTCTAAAAGAGACATCTTTACACCAGGCCCTTCCACGCAGCACTCGGAACCAATCATGCAAGATTGCTTTTGATATGCCCCACTAGGTTAGGGCTGAAGCTTCGTTGCAAGGGGTACATCCATAACAAAGTAAAACAGACGACATTTGGAAGTTTCAGCACCTCTCTAGCGTAAAACTCCAAATTGGAGGTACCCACTGCATCACTTCTTCCATGGCGACGGTTTCCGACGCACTAGACAGAAAAGGTAAACCTTAATTGGCAGGGTTTACAGACTATCGGTCCGATTTACTCAACAAAGTAAGTACAACCAGGCCAAACAGCTCGCATTTAACGTTGGAATCCTCACCAAATGTGCCCGTAAATAAGCTCTGAAATTGCGCCGTTTACCTTACGAGGCCCTTGTGCAGCACATACGACTAGCTAGCCTACGCAGCACAAGGTCCCACTGCAACAGAAGCTCCTGCAGCAGAAGATCCCCGCTGCAACGCAAGGTCCCCACTCCAACAGACTGTAGTGGAACAGAAGGGGCTGCAGCAGAAGCTTCAAAGCGCAGGAGGCCACATTTCAACGTGTCGGAAGTGTATGCGTCCACAGAATCATAAGTGACCACACAGGTATTGTGGAATGGCCATTCCGGTCCTTGACAAAGCTTATTTTGGCGGCGATATCTCCTCCAGATGAAATGCTTTATTTACGAGCGGTTTTGCCTGTTTGGGCCGGTGGGCCATTCCTGTGGAGGCACGCACTCTGGCGGCGCGGAGCGTACCAGCGCCGGTGCGAAGTGCCCCAGCGCCATTGCGAAGTGTCCCCGACTGCCCGTGCGAGCTCGTACCGACGGCCACTCGCTGGCACCCAACCCCCACTGCGGGTGTCGCGCGATCTCTTGGGAGCAACTTTTTGCGACTTATCGCGATACTTAGTTGCTAATGATTCAATATGAACTATAATGACACCTACTTTAAAGACACATTCGAGTACGCCAGCATACACTCACCCGATAGACTGCAGGACCAGCATACGCCAACACACATCGACGACTTTCTCCGGTTCGATTCCGACGACAACAACTCCGATCTTAATCCATCCCTGGACAAGACCTACAGAGCCAACTTTCCCAAGTCGAGGCCGTTGAAGCCCATACGGCAAAGTTCCAACCCCCACATTCATCACAAGCCCCTGCAACGACCCGAATTGAACAGGTCGGTGCTGTACAACTTGGAAGCTGCCGGGCCTGGCTCGTTGTTTGAGTTCAGCAAGAAGAAACCGGATTTCCATTTGAATCTCCTGCAGACTCAAGACGAACAGTTGATGAACATCTACGACTACGATTTGAACTTCGACGACCAATACGAGGATATAACACCTGGAATGAAGCCTCCGGGTACCACCCAGGACGACTACTTCGATGACTTGTACAGTAAGCAATTTGACTTCGGCACCTATGAGGATCACCAAGCCCATAGCCACACCGAGCCTCAGAACGACGTTCACGGGGGCTATTTGAACAATTACGTGGATTCGAGTCATAAGCTGCTCCACCAACCGCCCGAGCAGGTGTTTTTGCACAAGAAATCCGATAGCCATGCTGACGACTTGGGATTCGACTTGGACTTCCACCACTCACAGTTCTATGAACAACCGCATTACCTGCACGGTCACCAGAAACTGCTTGATGCTCCAGTGCCGTATACCACTGATCAATATTCCCAGCCACACGGCTTGACGCCTCAATTCCATCCCCATACGCTGAACCATTTGGACTACAATGCCGACATTATCCCTCAGCGAAAACAACAATATCATCATTACGAACAAAATACTAACGCCCCGGCCCAGACGCCCCACCATACCACTCAACAGAGTCAATCTGATCGTCGACCTGTGGATCTGTTGCAAAACCAACGTAGGAAGGGTCCTGAACATGACAATGACGATCATCTCGAGCCCGATCCACAAAGTGATAAAAGTTTGACTCCTGGGAGTGACGAACCGCCCTTACCATTTTCGTTTCCGGCTACTTTGCAGCGTACGGCTTCGGACCAGAGTCTTCTGTCGCTCAATTCAATCGATAAAAAGAAGAAGTCAAAGCCTTTGCAATGCAAGGTGTGTGGGAAATACATTTCTAGAGATCTTTCAAGACATATGCGTATTCATGATGAAATGGGTCGTTTCCGATGTGTTTACCCCAAGACGTGCAGTCACAAGACTGGCAAATTCAATAGACCCTACGATTACAAGAAGCATCTTTTACATTTTCATTTCCGCTTTGACAAACCCACAGGAAAAACGGCCATAAACTTGACCGACAAATTGCCATATTGGGGTACCTGTAAGGCGTGTAATGGCAGATTTACAGCCAAAGACTGGCTTGATAATCATGTTTTAACTACAGAGTCCGATAAAAAGTGTAGATTTGTAGAAATTCTGCTGATGCCATTCGAAAAGGGAGCAGGAACCTATTAAGTTCATGGTTCTCAACACAGCTTGTAATAGTTATCGTCTGTATATTAATGCATCTACGAATATCTCGATCCAGATCGACATCCAATCGAGAAATGAGCCATTTTGGTTTCCCCATATAAACGAGCAATTTTTTTTACCGCATTAATTTTTATATAAAGCCCAATGAAATCTCACTTGGAAGAATAATTGTACAATGTTTAGACGTCATAACGATATGGCCATGATGGACATGGCATCTGCCTCATCCAACATGGCAAGTTCCACTATGAATATGAGTTCGAGCTCCTCTGCTACTTCACTGGCCTCTATGGATGGTATGGAGGGCATGGACATGCATATGTACTTCACCGATAACTACAATGGTTATCCGGTTCTTTTCAGCAGTCTTAAAGCAGCCAATGGTGCCGAAGCTTTTGGAATCTTCTTATTGTTGTTCATGGTGGGTCTCCTTACCAGGTTGGTAGAATTTGGACGTAATTATCTTGAACAAAAGGTTTGGACCCTGGTACCATACGAATACTCTCTGGATGATGATGAAAAGGTCCCATCAAAGCCTGCAATTTCCATGCCTGCTACCATTGTACGGAATTTCATAAGATTGGTGTTTTGTTTCGTTCCAGAACTTTTGGGATTCGCCCTAATGTTGGCCGCTATGTCATACACATTAGTATACTTTTTTGCAGTTGTCACTGGGTTGGCAGTAGGAAGGTTTTTGAGTGACATTTTGCACACCAAATGTCATATTCATGCGTTGAATAATGGGTTTCATTGTTAGGGTTCAATCGGATAGGATGTAAATAGGCTTTAAGACATATAGATAATAGATTTGACATCAGTATGAAAATTCGACTATAACTTCTTCGCTTTTTCCACAAGATCGTTGTGCTTGCCTATGTTGAATGCGCTGCCGTTACCATCGGCCAACTTTTCACTGTAAATCAATCTGATGAGGTTGATTCTTTCTTCGATAGTGTATTGTGATAACTGACCGATGAGTTGATTTTCGTTTATCATGAATAAATTGAAGTATTGTGATGAATACTCAAAGCTGACTGGAGTGTCGTTCTTACTCAAATTCTTTAACATCTGTTGCAACGTAAAGATATTAATCAATAGTCTTTTGATACCATTGTTATTGATTTTAGCCACTAAGCTCGACCCTTTGATGAAAAGCTTGTTCAAAAAGTCCGATAAGCCGCAAATGACATTGTTTAGACCTTCATCATCAAGGTGATTGTGTAAATTGTTATCAATAGCGAATAGTTCTTTGTTAAACTTAGAAATAAATTGGTCTGAATCACCAGGTTCATTATTAAGAACCCAGTCGTTCAACTTGAACGATCTGCTTATGTAGTAGATAGATTTCAATCTCAAGTCAAATCTTAACAAGATTAACGAGTTCAACTTAATTTGATTGAATCTTCCAACCATCTCGCTAAATGCATGGTATTTCTCTGGATTTAAACAAAGACTGATATTGAAACTATCATGATTACTGTCGTTGATTTTAATCTCCTTTCCGTTTTCTAAATAATTCCAATCATACTTCAATTTCTCGATCGTATTTAAATCGCCTTCATAGTTATAATTACTTTCTTTACTAATTTTTGGTAGCCAGTTCAAGATCCAATTCGTAGTAATCAATAAGTAACACAACTGATTTATAGATTCGTCATCTAGAATATCTTCTTTGTTGATATCAAATTCTTCTTTTTGGAGCATAATTTCCACCTCTTTGGAGATCATGTCATCAACACTTTTCTGATCGGGGTTTACGATCATTGAAGATAAGTCCACTAACGCAGGTATCTTAAACCATTGTGACACCTTCAGATTTGTACCTACTAATGTTTTATAAAGATACTCATATCTCTCGACAAAACGCTCTATGAATTGCAATATTAAGTCACTCAAATCGTTTCTGTAGGTCAAGGAAGTATTTAAAAGAAAACAAGCATTAATGATAAACTTTTTAAATTCAAGACCATTTCTGTAGACAGAATGATCATCCACATTAGCTAATTCAAGCTTGAAGTCTCTTGACTCTTGCCCCATTATTTCATAGAAATCCACTTCAAAACTGCTACGAAGTTTAGGCAAAAAAACTATTCTCATGAAATGTTCGTAAAAGTCTATCGCCGTTTTATTCACAAGTCCCTTACTTTGAAATAATTTCGTGACGGAAGACACAAAGATAAGGAAGAATTCCAAGATAATTCTCATGTTAAAGATATGCACAGGGACTAGTATCTCAAGATTCGTCTGATAGAGCTCATTCTTGATGTATAGGTTTTGATCCTGCTCTCCCGAAAGGTTGGGAAAACTTTTAAGTGTTTCGGGAGCAAATTTGATATTGTCAAACTTGAATAATTGTCTAGCCCTTGGGTCATTCTTAACAACAGGCTTGACGCTACCATTGGAACTGGAGGAAATTTCCTCCTCTGAAATGTAGCTTAGAATTAAATTTTGTAGCTCGTTCTTGATAACATTCCAGTTTGATTTGAAATCGTATGAGAGTTCATGAAGGGAAGCTATTTCCTCTATGAGCTTTTGTTTTTGAAGGACAACAAGTAGCTTCATGAAAATGGACGAAAACAAATCCTTCAGTATCTTCACGAATTGATCTTTGTAGCTCAATTCCGTGTCAGTAAATCTGTGGAGTGAAGCAATCTCTTGAAGATTCCTCAGTTTAGTTTCCTCAACACTTCTGTAGACAAGACCATGAATTTCTTGTATATTGCTCTGGTTCAACACTTGTAACGCAGGACTTAATCTGTTAAGTTTTTGAAGAACGCTCAAAAGCTCATATATATAATGATATCCTTTGAAATTGCCTTGTAGTTCTATCATTAATCCTAGATCATTTTTCTGAGTGGAAGCCAACACTGGTAGTTGAACATCAATAAACTCCCTAATATGCTCGTTGAGTACTTCGCTGATTTCCACAAGATCCAAATTGGCAGCGCTATAAATGAACTGCTCAAGATTGTTCAGTTTATTGATCAAATCACAAAACAGCGATAATTTGGGGCTCTCGGAAGGTATTAATGACTCCCAGGAACCCTCTCCACGATCCAGCAAATAAAGTGTTTTAAGATATACCTCATTTTGCAATTCGTCTATAATCATGTCAAACAAATTATTGGACTGCACTTCAAGGTACCCTTTAATGGTGCTCATAGCACTTAAGGTCCACAAGTTATATTTCTCTGCGGTTTCATAACCCTTCGAAATAACGTCGTACACTTGATGGATTTTCTTATCTAACACGAGCTGGTCAATGGTGTCGGGAATACCATTAAGATATTCCATGGCATCCAATATTTCAATCATTTCACTGTATCTCATCGAAGTCAGATTCAAGTCCGACAAAATGTCCGATTTATTGTGTATTTCTTTGGTTGTGGACTCCAACATCTCCTTAATTTCGTTGGAATCTTTCTGGTTCTGTTTCGACGTAGACAAAAGGTAATGGTACGAACCAATGCTATTATTGAAGATCTCGTGGTGTTCGTTCACCACCGCTCTCAAAGCCTTGCTTGTGCTTTCACTCATATCTTGAAACTCGGGTAGTTTGTGTGAAAGCCCCACACTGGAATCATCCAACAATGATATGGCCATTTCAATGGGGTTGGCATTTTCTGAAACAACCTGTGGCCATTCATACTTGATATAGTTCATTGTTTCCTTCAATTCAAACATGCTTTCGCTTGTTTTCTGTAACCCATTGCCATTGGAGCCCCTTTTATCACCGTAGATCCCCGAATCCCCGTTGGATCGATTGTAACTGAGGGTTCTTCTTCTACTCATGTCGAAAACAGGTGTATTTACAGTGCGATCTGGTGCGATCTGGCGCGCTTTAAGAATGCAAGTCATAGATGTTCTTCTGGACTCGGAAAATGACACCCCTTCTGAAGTCGTGGAGGTGGAAGAGTCTCTGATATTGAAGACAGATGATGGGTATGTATAATTGCAAAATTCGGAGCTTTTTGTGGGGTATTTCGACTAACTAGTTAGCTCAAGCTCACCTCTCTCACAACTTATAGGTATCAAGCGACCAAAACCCGTGTTTAAACGGATGAAGGGGCTCTTTAACGAAGATTCGGATCCTATATCAGCAGTAATCACATCTGGAATAGATCGTATGCCAAGTAGTTCAAAAGCTGAAGGCAAAATAGACGTTAAAAAGGCAGAGAAAGTGGTTCTTCTTGAATCAGATCCTATTTCTAATACCAGTTTTCTGTTTGACGATATAGAACAGGAATTGAACGCTAAAAGAAGGAAATTAGTAGACTCCGCTATTACACCGGCTACTCCCTTACGAGATTTGGCTCAACCAGCCGTCCGCAGGGCCTATATGTCTCCAAAATTCCGAATAGGTAAAGACTTCACCAAACAGCAGCTTGCAGAGGTTAACAAAGTAACACGATCGAAAGACGAATTACTCAATGAAATGACCATGTGTTTTTCCAACGATGTTCAAGAGAATTTGAAGGATTTCTTAACTGAAAAAGTGAAAGTAGTCACCACAGATTCTTCTACCGAAAACACTACCCATTTGATTACCTGGAGGCGGCACGTCAAGGCAGATTACGACGTAAAATCCGATCTCTTTCTTCCTTGTGAACCCAAGGATATTCATGAATCCTGCCATGCCTATTACTTCGAGGCCAAAACGTTTATAGATGCAGCTCGTGAAAACAGTCTTGAGCTATCAGGCTCCAATGTAATAGTAATATTGAAGGGATTAGCACAATATATTTCCAAGGTGGCAAGTCATGAAGATAGAATATACTACAATCAGGTACGTGGTTCAAATAAGGTCATATCTGAGTTGGATATTGCTTCCAAAGATATTATAAAAATTGTGGATAAGTTTCAATATGAAAATGAGGTCAATATTCTTCCAGTAAAAGACGAAAGTGAAGCCGTGAGTCAGCTTGAATCCATTACATATACTATTGCGTTTGCATTGTATGATAAATACGAAAGAAATGCCAGTTTGGCTCATATCATACCGGGAAAATCAGCCTCAGATGCTTACGATGCCTACATAAAGAGCCTTGCCAAATTCAAATTGATGTCTATTCCACGATGTGAAAGGCTTTTTCAATATTATGGCAGTCTATACAAGATATCTGAGAAATTTCAAAAAAGTGACTTAGGAGCAGGTCAGGATGGTAAGAGCCTTTTGCCTCCTAGTACAGAAGCTGCCATGAGGCGCTTTTTTTGCTCTGATGATGAAAATGAGGTGTTTTATTAATCATACATACAGACTGAGGTCCTCTATAACTTGACCACTTCACCTATCACGGTGAAGTCCTCAGGGTAATCATCTTTCAAATGTTTGACTTGGGATATGTTAGCCTTCAAAAGGGCCAATTCGGCGTCTGTGAAAACCGAATTCAATGTAATCAATTGTGATATTATGTTTAAGGACTTTTCAACACAGGTTATGTTGTCGTTGGTGAGGTGTGACAATAATTTCAGTATTAAGTCATATTTATGAACATTAGGCTCGATTTCGCTCTTGAATAAATCTGCGTTCGACAAAACCGACGATATCACTGAAAGAACACGAATGTTAATTTTGTGGTTCTCCTTAGAACTGGTTAATAAGTCAAAGATCTTCCATCCTTCGTTTTGATTGAATGCAGTTACAGATTTCGAATTGTTCCTCACCAACGAAGAGACGGCAAAAAGCACCTTCAGTCTCAATTCCAAAGTGGTCTCGATGTCGATTGAGGATTGAACCAAAGACTCCACACCTTTAGGATACTTTAAAAAGTCATTTTGAGCCTTGTCGTTATTTTGAACCGCTATTCCTACAATTGATGCAGCCAACACTCTCAATTCAATGGGATTCGAAGCGTCCAAAAGACCAATCACAGCATCCCACATCTTCATGTTCTCGATGTTGTTTGCGTTGTCCAAGTTTTCAATAAGCATTTCGAAGTTTTCCAACGCAACTTCTTTATCTTCTAAAGAAGCATCATCGGATTGAACTATGGTAATGGCTTGTTTCATGAGAGTGGGCTCATCGGGCCCGCCAAAAAGCTGCAGAAGAGCCTTTTCGTCGGGCTTTCCAAGCTTTTCAATAGCCTCTTTGTCACCAGATTGCTGTGCAACCGACCAAGCAAGTAACTTATCCATTCTGATATTACAAATGCACTGAGATGAGAATTCTAGAAGAATCACGTGTGAAAACCGCACTACTCAAGCAATCGGTATTGAGTCACGTGATGTTCTTTCTCCGGGAGCTTGCAACAGTCATAAAACGGCACCTATAGCCCAAAAAGCCGCCAAACTTTCCAAATATGTTTCTGGTAAACTCCGGTAGCCTTCTTGAAAACATTGACCTGCATCAACACCTTATAGCCACCATAGTTTCCATTGCAGCAGCCGTGGACCCCAGGTCGTGCGTGCCCCGGACTCCTTCAATCCGAATCACCAGACGCTCAGAAATTTGTCTATAAAAATTGCAAGATCCCTCCTAAAACTATCAGTTATTATGTCTCTTTCAAACAAATTAAGTGTCAAGGACTTAGATGTCGCCGGTAAAAGGGTATTCATCAGAGTTGATTTCAACGTTCCTTTAGACGGTAAAAAAATCACCAACAATCAACGTATAGTTGCTGCTTTACCAACCATCAACTACGTGTTGGAAAAGAAACCAAAAGCCGTCATTTTGGCCTCTCACTTGGGTAGACCAAATGGTGAAGTTGTCGACAAATACTCCTTGGCCCCAATTGCCGAAGAATTGTCCTCTTTGTTGAACAAGCCAGTCAAATTCTTGAACGATTGTGTTGGAGAAGAAGTTAGCTCTGCCATTGCAGGTGCTTCTGACGGTGAAGTGTTCCTTTTGGAAAACTTAAGATTCCACCTTGAAGAAGAAGGTTCGAAAAAAGTCGACGGACAAAAAGTCAAAGCTGCCGCAGAAGATGTGGAGGCTTTCAGAGCTAAATTGACCGAATTAGCTGATGTCTACGTGAATGATGCTTTCGGAACTGCCCACAGAGCACACTCTTCTATGGTTGGTTTGAATTTGCCACAAAAGGCTGCTGGTTTCCTCATGGCTAAAGAATTGGAATACTTTGCCAAAGCTTTGGAAAACCCAACCAGACCATTCTTGGCCATTTTAGGTGGTGCTAAGGTCAGCGACAAGATCCAATTGATTGACAATTTGTTAGACAAAGTCGATTTATTAATTGTTGGTGGTGGTATGGCCTTCACTTTCAAAAAGGTCTTGGACAACATGTCAATTGGTGACTCTTTATTCGACGAAGCTGGTGCCAAAAACGTTGAACACTTGGTTGCCAAAGCTAAGAAGAACGGTGTTGAATTAGTCTTGCCAGTTGATTTCGTCACTGCTGACAAATTCGACAAGGACGCCAACACCTCTGTTGCTACTCAAGAAGAAGGTATTCCAGACAACTGGATGGGATTGGATGCTGGTCCAAAATCCATCGAATTGTTCACTGCTACCGTTGCTAAAGCTAAGACCATTGTTTGGAACGGTCCACCAGGTGTTTTCGAATTCGAAAAGTTCGCTAATGGTACCAAATCTTTGTTAGACGCTGCTGTCAAATCTGCTGAAGCAGGAAACACTGTCATTATTGGTGGTGGTGACACTGCTACCGTTGCCAAAAAGTACGGTGTTGTTGACAAATTGTCACACGTCTCTACTGGAGGTGGTGCTTCTTTAGAATTATTAGAAGGTAAAGAATTGCCAGGTGTCACCGCTATTTCCAACAAAAACTGAAGGTTATAAGTTAATAAATGATTACACCATTGTATATATTACGTCTAATATTACCAATCTACAATTTGGCTTGACCATTCGAGATTTTGGCCCAAGCCTCGTTAGTTAACTCTTCGTATCCGTTTTTACTGAGCCAGTATATCATTTCGTTACCATCAGCACCTTTAGGCAAGACCTGCTTTTTGTATAAGTTCTTTGGTACCTTGTTATTGTGAGAAGCCTCAACTTTGCTGAGTTTTATGAATTGAGGAACAGCATACTTAGGTAAACTGGTGATGACATGGTTGTAAATCTTGTCTAATATTTCTCTCTCTGAGAGATCCTCTTTGGGTTCAACTACGGCAAAACCTGCTCTTCCTTCATGATTTGGAACTTGCACACCCACAACCACGGATTGGTTGATGGCCTTGGATCCCATAAGTTCATTTTCAACCTCACTGGCGGACACATTTTCAGATTTCCATCTGAAAGTATCACCCAATCTGTCAACAAAATAGAACAATTTGTCTTCGTCCATTTTCAACAAATCGCCTGATCTGAACCAAGCATCTCCCTTCTTGAAAACATCTCTGATGATCTTCTTGGAAGTGGCAGACTTGTTGCCGTAATAACCTTGGAAACTAGCCTCGATATTCTCTGGATTCAAAATCTTCATCAAAAGCTCACCAGGTTCATTGTATGCGGCTTTAGCACACAATCCAGTCTTTGAATCTCTCCAGATCTCTTCTTGGTCATCAGGATCCATTTTGACTATTTGCTGTTCAAGAGAAAGAACGGTGTTGATGATACTTCCGTATTTTCTGCATGCTCCAACCCCGAAATCACCATATTGCAAATTGGTCAAGGCAATTGGAGACTCTGTGGCGGCATAAAACTCACCCACCCCTTGGATGTTGAATCTGGATTTGAATTCTCTCCAAATGTCGGGTCTCAAACCATTACCGTAGGCAATTTTGACGTTGTGCAATTTCTGGTCAGGGTGGAACTTGGTGTTTAAAAGATATCTGCATGTTTCACCCACATATTGCACATGGGTAGCATCACACATCTTTGCTTGGGTCCAGAAACTGGTGGCAGAGAATTTCTGGGCCACCGACACACAACCACCGGTCAAAAGCGTAGGGCACACTCCCAACATGGCTGCTGTCGAGTGGTACAACGGCATAGCTGTCAACACATTTGATTTCTTGTTGATTTTCATGATGTAGCCAAAGAAAGAGGCAGCCATGAAGGCCTTTCTCCAGGACATGATCCCGGCCTTGGGCAAACCGGTGGTTCCTGAGGTATAGATAAGAGCACTAGCGTTGTAGTCCTGGTCATTGGGTCTTCTGGAGCTGTCGGGAGCCCTGTATTTGGGTCTTGAGGGATCTTGCAAGACTTTGAAGAGTTCCATCTCGTTCAAATAGTGGAGTTTGACCTGAGGAAGCTCGGACCTTATCTGGCCTTCTGTGTCTCTGATGGGCTGGCTGCAATCAGGGTCTATAAATACCTGTTTGACGTCAGCAATCTTCAAACAATGCACAAGAGCCTTGTCTTTTGTGTTGAAGTTAAGAAAAGCAGGTAATGCCCCAATGTTCCACAAAGACAACCAAAGCAACAAGAACAAGGGCTTGTTCATGCACGAAATGGCAATGGTTTGATCGGGGGTCACTCCGTAGTCGTTTTTCAAAATATAACTGAATCTTAACACCAATTCGTAGAATTCTTGATAAGTGTAGCTTTCCAAGGTGTATTGATCGTCGTATACCTTATAGCCATCGCTGTTGACCTTTACGGGAGGGGGGTTTGCTTTAGGGCGTGCAAAAGCAATACATTTGTTGTTTGGGTGCTTTTTGACGGCCTTTTCCCACGAGTACCAAAACGAAGCTCTACCTCTTTTGACGTTCCAAAAGAAAGGAATGGCGTCCTTGACGACTTTTTGCGCCAAAAGCAAGTCATCTTTGAAATGATGCTTTGCTTCAAGTAATTGGGAGCCTAAAATAGCGGCAGCTGCTAATTCGACAGACATGGGTTAGAGATTAATTGCAGGAAAAAGGTTTGCTTAAATACACCGATGTAAATGCATGTGCAGACGAGCGCGCCGCACCAAGAAAAGCAAAGTAGCAGGCTTTAATGAGACGGTGAGAGGGTTTGTGGATGAAATGGTGTGCGGGTGTGGAAGAGGGATGGTGGTTATGGTGGTAAAGTGGAAGGAATTGACGTGAGTGTGTGTTTTGGGGTTTATTGGAGGGAAGAAGAAGCCGTGGAAAGTGAGCAGAAACACATGTGAAAACCCTTCTCCACTTTCGCGGTGTTGGTGATGGTGCGGTGCGGTCTTGGTGGTGCGGTGTGGTCGCGCTAGTGTGGTCCTACTGGTGCGGTGTGGTCCTACTGGTGCGGTCGTACTGGTGCAATGCGGTGCCAGCTGGCACCACGAGCACTGCTATCACTGACACTTAGCACTGGAAAAGCGACACTAATTAGCACCAAGTCCGCCGCTGTGGCACAAAACTTGAAGAAGACACAAATATGAAAGAGCCACAAAGTGTGAAGCCACCAAATACGAAAGTGCCAGCGGTGCATGAAGCTCTATCCAGCACTGATTTACAAGGACGGCATCTCTGCGCTCATGCTTGATGACTCGAGGCCCAGCTCTCCAAAAAACTACGTCCCTTTGTTCTTATATCTATTGCTATATGCTACTACACTCCTACTTCTCCGATGGATGCACACCCGCAGTGTATCTTGGGAAACGGGTCTTGGATTTATCATGGTACAATTCTTGCTCAAATTTGGCCTTTCTGTCCGCAGGCATGGTTTCCTTCACGGCTTCTTGTCTCTTGATCTCACTGAAGTATCTTCTGGCGGTGTTTCTGTCGTCTTCTGCGATCAACAAAGGCTGTAAGTAGAATCTGGCCCAGGTTTTTTCTCTCTTTAATTCACGCTGCTCGTTTGCACCCTGGTAGTATCTGGCGAAACCGAGTCCCATGAACCCGGTGATGAGCCAGAAGTATACTACGGGCCTGAACCCACGGGATGGAATGTTCCTCTTCCATTGAACTGGCTCGTATCCTCCAATCGGTGGTAAATCTTGCATTCTGATTATCAACCTTTTTTTGCAGAGACATAATTGGAGGATGAGCGCGGGTGCGGATTGTGGGCGTGCGCGTACCGATGAAATGATGAAGTAGATGGAGAGAAGCTAGCGAAGAAAGGGGAGTAAGGGGGACAGAGCAAGCAGTGCCACTAATGAAATTACTGAGAAAAATGAGTGGATGAGATAGCGAAAGCAGAAGAAATAGAGGAAATAGAGGAAATAGAGGAAATAGAGGAAATAGGCCAAATACTCAAACAGACAAAATAGCCAAACAAACCAACCCTCTTCTTTAAACGTATAATACTAATTTCGGTACGAATACCATGGAATCATGTCACGTTACCACTCATCATCACTTAATATCAAACACTGGCTTCAACTTCTTGATCAACAACCAGTCGTCTCTAGTGACACTATCTCTGAATGCCGGATCTTTCAACGTATCGATGGATCTACGTGTGATCAACGAGTACAAGTTGTCGTTTTCGTCCACATGACGGCCCCAAACTGGCTGGGCTCCTGAAGGACCTTCTAATCTCATGGCCACACCTTGAGCGGTTTGGTTTCTCTTGACGAGATCAACAGCATTGTGATTCACTTGCAAAGAAACAACCTTACCCAACAAAATGACGTTTGGCGCTTTGGTTTCGGGGTCTTGACGAACTGCACAGATTGGAGTACCAACTCTCAATGTACCTTCCACTACATCCACACCGATAATCATAGGATTACGTTTGTTGATGATTTGAATGGTCTTCAACACGGTTGGGAAAATGGCGTATTCCAAGAAGTCCTTTCTACGCTGTTCCAATAATTTGGCTTGGTATGCAGTGAATGCATCGAACAAGTGATAAATGATATCGGCGTTGAAAATCTTAATATTTTGTTCGTTTGCATACTGTTCGGCTTCCTTGTCGACTTTAACATCGAAACACAACATGACGGCATATTCTGGGGCTTTGTCCAACATGGTAGATGCCTTCATCACATCTCTCTTGAAAACTGGTCCTAAACCAATCGACATCACTGGAATCTTCATATCCTTCAAGAAATCCAACAAGGCTTCTAAGGAACCTAAAGTAGATGCTTGAACAGTGACACCTCTACCAGAAGTATCGACAGAATCCAACAATCCGGTCAAATCGTCCATGACTTCTTCCATGATTTCTTCTTCGTCGTCATCTTCTCCAACAACGATCAATCTGGAACCAGCAACAGCTTTTTCCAAATCATTGGCGGCAATCTTCACACCTAAAGCGGCTTTAACTTCACGATGGTGAATGTATTCAGATTTGATTCTGATTTCTCTGGATGGTGGTGGTGTCAACAATGCTCTTATATTAGTCGCAATAGGTC
Organism: Yamadazyma endophytica; assembly: GCA_030571075.1. Taxonomy (NCBI): domain Eukaryota; kingdom Fungi; phylum Ascomycota; class Pichiomycetes; order Serinales; family Debaryomycetaceae; genus Yamadazyma; species Yamadazyma endophytica. The sequence goes on from JAJLXA010000005.1 coordinate 962,241, forward strand.
CATTCAAACCACACAATACCACACGATCACCTTCTCTCAAAACACCGTTAGATAACACGACATCAATGGTGTAACCGAAACCTTCAACAACTTTGACTTCCAAGACAGTAGCCTCAACCTTAGACAAGTACATCAATTGTTTAGACATTCTCTTTTGTGTTAATTCCATTAACAACCATAACAAATCAGGTACACCTTCACCAGTTACGGCAGAGGTAGGAACAATGGAAACGTATTTCGACATGTTCTTGTTTTGGAAGTATAATTCAGAGTTCAAACCTTGTTCGGCCAAAGCCAATTGAATTTGATCATATCTGTTTTGGAATTCAGATTGCACAGACTTCTTTTGTTTTGCAAAGGAATCACGGAAAGAGTTGTTTGGAATAGGTTCCCAATCGTACAATCTATCAATTTTGTTAAGAGCGACGATGAACGGAGCTTTTCTGTCTCTAAGCAACCTGATTGATTCCAAAGTTTGTTGTTCCAAACCATGCATAATATCAATAACCAAAATGGCAATGTTACATAAGGAAGAACCACGAGATCTTAAATTGGTGAAAGACTCGTGCCCTGGTGTATCAATCACAAGTAAACCTGGAACTTCAAATAATCTCTTTTCGTATTTAGTCATTACCTCGGTCTTTTGTTTAATTGCATCAACTGGGAAATATGTAGCACCAATTTGTTGGGTGATACCACCAGCTTCTCCACCTTGAACATTAGTTTGACGAATTTTGTCCAACAATTTAGTTTTACCGGTATCGACATGCCCCAAAATACAACAGATTGGAGAACGCAAGTCCTTTTCTGGTTCTTTTTTGGTGACAGCAGTAGCTTTGGCAGCAGCTTGAGCAGCAGCAGCGGCTTGAGCAGCGGCAGCTTCTGCTTTACGTGCTTCTTCGGCGGCTTTGGCGGCAGCTTCTGCTGCTGCTGCCTCAGCAGCGGCGGCGGCTTGTTCTTCTTCGTCGTCATCTTCTTCCTCTTCTGATTCTGGCTCTGGTGCTGCTGCAGGTGTTTCCTCTTCGGCGGCAGCTTCCCAGTCATCCACAGGTTCGTCGTCAAGAGCCATCTTCTCCCAATCATCAACGATGTCATCCTCATCTTCTTCTTCTTTCTTTTCCACTTTCTTTGCTTGAGAGGTGGCGTTGTTCTTGGAAGACTTCTTTTTACCGTATACGATCTTCTTTGGTTTAGGTGCTTCATCTTTATTTTGTAAACCGGGTATGGTGATGTTGTTATTTGCCAACAAAAGAGCACGACGACGCTCTTGCATCTTTTTCTCTTCCTTTTGTTTCTTGGTCAACAATTTACCCTCAGCTTTCAATTGTTCCTTCTTCAATCTTTCCTTCTCTTTTTTGGCAGCCTTTGCAGCAATCTTCTTTTCCTCTTCTTCTTTAGCCAATCTTTCTTGGTTCAAACGTTCTTGTTCTTCCTCTTCCTCAAGACGACGTTGTTCCTCCTCCAATTGTTTTTTCAATTCCAATTGACGTTTTAAAGCAGATAACCCTGCGGGTGCCTTCTTACCCTTTTTAGCAGGTGCTTTTTTGGCCTCTGTGGGGGCGTCTTCAGGTTCGGGTGTTCCAGCAGTAGACACATCGCTTGTGGATCCTGCAGCTTCGGCATTCTTCTTGTTGGCCTCCTTTATTTGCTCTTTCTTCTCAGCTTGTTGAGCCTTCTTTTTAGCAGCTTGTTCTTTCTTCTTTTGCTTCTCTGCTTCTTTCTTCAACTTTTCCTTTTCCTTCTTACTCAAGATCTTAGGAGCATCTTTTTTCACTTCTTCTCTTTCTTCCTTCTTTTTCTTGGAGGATCTGATCGAACTCAAAAAGTCCCCAGATATATCATCTGCAGATGCGACTTGAGGACCTGCGTCTTCCGCCGATTCGCCGGCTTCAGCGGTGGCTGCTTCTGTAGGCTGTTCAGCATTCAATTCTTGACCTTCTTCTTGTTGGTAAGGATCTTCTTCGTCCCAGAAATCTCCTCCAGCTTTAGCGTTTTTCTTCCCTTTCTTAGCCATTTCTATACCTATTCAGAAAAAATTTTCAAGGACAAAATCATCGCGCATCAAAATTTTTCATCTTTTGACCTACTAGCTTGACAAGTAAAACAGTGATACCATGACGACTGTGGAGAAAATCAAGGCGATTGAAGATGAGATGGCCAGAACCCAAAAGAATAAGGCCACTTCTTTTCATTTGGGTCAATTAAAGGCAAAATTGGCCAAGTTAAGAAGAGAATTAATCTCTGATAGCTCTGGCGGTGGAGGTGGTGGTGGTGTTGGTTTCGACGTCGCCAGAACCGGTGTTGCCACCGTGGGGTTTGTGGGGTTCCCGTCGGTGGGTAAATCCACGTTATTAAGTAAGTTGACAGGAACCCATTCAGAAGCCGCTGCCTATGAATTCACAACTTTAACCACCGTTCCTGGTGTCATTAAATATAAGGGAGCCAAGATCCAGATGCTTGATTTACCGGGGATCATTGAGGGTGCCAAAGATGGTAAAGGTAGAGGTAAACAAGTTATAGCGGTGGCTAGATCCGTCAACTTGTTGTTTTTGGTTTTGGATGTAAACAAGCCGTTGCAACATAAGAAAATTATCGAACACGAATTGGAAGGTGTGGGTGTCAGAATCAACAAAGAACCACCTAACATTGTCATTCAGAAGAAAGAACGTGGGGGTATCAATATTACCAACACCGTGCCTTTGACCCATTTGGATAACGACGAAATCAGAGCCGTGATGTCGGAATATAAAATCAACTCTGCAAACATTGCCTTTAGATGCGATGCCACCGTCGACGACTTAATTGATGCCATCGAAGCCAAATCCAGAAGATACATTCCTGCTGTGTACGTGCTCAACAAAATCGATGCGTTCTCCATCGAAGAATTGGACTTGCTTAACAAAATTCCTGATGCCGTGCCTATATCCTCCGGAAACGGGTGGAATCTCGATGACTTATTGGAAATGATGTGGAAAAAATTGAGTTTGGTCAGAGTATACACAAAACCTAAGGCCAAATTGCCAGATTTCGATGAACCGGTGGTTTTAAGAAACGATAGGTGCACAGTGGAGGATTTCTGTAATTCCATTCACAAATCGTTAGTGGACGATTTCAAAAGTGCCTTGGTGTACGGAACATCCGTAAAGCATCAGCCACAAGTGGTGGGGCTCAGTCATCCCCTTGAAGATGAGGACGTCATAACGATTTTAAAGAAGTAATCTGCATCAGGTGGTGCAAAAGTATATAGGATTAGTACAAATAACAAACGGTTCAGGCTTCAAATTGTTTTGAGTGTTCTTTCATGATCTTTTCTAAATTCAAGAAGCAATAATTCTTGCTTTTCCCGCTTTGTATTGCGTTGTGGTGTACCAATTAGCACCCTAAGTACCAGGTGCGTTCTCGCGATATTTGCAGCCATCTCGCATTTTTTTTCTGTCGATACTTTTACATGTCTCTTCTTCCACAGGATATTAATCAGACCCTAGGAGAGCTTTTGCAGCATCTTTCTTCTGCAGATAACAAAGTCAGATCTCAGGCCGAGCAGGTGTTGGAGAAAGATTTCTCCAATCCCGAGCAGATTGAGGTTCTTTTGACGTTTTTGGCCGAACAAGCATGCAAAGGAACTACCGATATGATTCGTTCGTTTTCTGCGGTTCTTTTTAGAAGAATGGCGATTAAGTCGCCTGCACAAGGTACAAAATTCACTGACACAAACTTTGGTATCATACGTGAAGAGGCAAGGTTTCAAATCAGAGCCATATTACTTGAAGGGTTTCTCCACGAAACCTCGAACCAAATCAGACACAGATTGAGTGATGCCATATCTGAGGTGGCCAAAGATTACTTAAAGACAGACTCCACATGGGACGAGCTTGTGTCGGCACTTTTTTCTGTGGTTTCTAGCGCTGATGCTGGCCTTAGAGAAAGTGCTTTCAGAATTTTTGCTGCTGCTCCTGTGATCATTGGGTCTCAATACTTGGCCCAGATGTTGCCTATCTATGAGACGGCCTTCAAGGATCCTAATGACGACGTTAGAATCGCTGCATGCACTGCGTTTGTTGAATATTTCAAGCAATTACCGAAGAGATTGTGGTCCAATTTGGCACCTCTCTTACCAAATTTACTCAGTTCGTTGCCTATGTTTCTTCAAAATGGCCAAGATTCTGGTCTTGCACTTGTTTTGGAAAGTCTTATTGATTTGGTGCATGTGGCTCCTAAAATGTTCAAAGGCATGTTCAAAGATGTGATCGAATTCTGCTCAATGGTGGCTAAAAACACCGAATTGGACACGAATCCAAGAAATGCAGCTTTGGAATTGATGTGCTCATTTGCTGAAAAGAGTCCTTTGATGTGCAAAACTTCGGAAACCTACACACACACCGTTGTATTGACAACTTTGTCGATGTTGACTGAGGTTTGTGTCGATGATGATGATGCGGCCGAATGGAACAACAACACCAACGACGACGATGAAGATGAATTGGAATACGATGCTGCTCGTCAAGGTTTAGACAGGGTTGCTTTGACACTCGGTGGTAGCTCTTTGGCTGCCCCTTTATTCCAATACTTACCTGGCATGTGTGAATCAAATAATTGGAGAGAGCGTCAAGCTGCCTTGATGGCATTATCTGCCGCTGCTGAAGGGTGTGTTGATGTGCTTATAAATGAGATTCCAAGAATCTTACAAATGGTATTGCCATTGATAAATGATGATCATCCAAGAGTTCAATATGCCTGCTGTAATGTTTTGGGACAAATGTCCACAGATTTCGCAGATGTTATACAGAGAACTTCAGGTCCTCAAATTTTGCCTGCTTTGATTTCCAAGTTAACCAGCAGATCAGTTCCTCGTGTTCAAGCACATGCTGCTGCTGCTTTGGTTAATTTCAGTGAAAATTCCGATAAGGAAATTTTGGAACCATTTTTGGATGATTTATTATCGAACTTATTAGGTTTGTTAGACTCCCCTAAGAAATACGTTCAAGAACAGGTTTTAACCACTATCTCAGCTATTGCTGATGCAGCAGAAAGAAAATTCATCAAGTACTACGATACGTTGATGCCACTTTTGCTCAATGTCTTAAAATCAGATGTTGGCCAAGACAACAGGGCTTTACTTGCCAGATGTATAGAATGTTCCACTTTAATAGCATTGGCTGTCGGTAAAGACAAATTTTCCATACATTCCAATGAACTTATTCAATGCTTCGGAAACATTCAAAATACCATTGAAAGTCCTGATGATGAAGTAATATTTTACTTAGACCAAGGTTGGGCTCGTATATGTAAACTTGTTGGTAAGGACTTCTTGCCATTGTTGCCTTCAATTTTACCTCAATTACTTGAAAGTGCTAAAGCTACCCAAGATGTCACTCTTTTAGATGAGGAGGAAGCTGCTGAGCTTGCCAATAGCGATGAATGGGAAGTGATCCAAATTTCTGGTAAACATATCGCATTCCATTCAGCTTCTTTGGACGAGAAAGTGACAGCTATAGAATTATTGAATTCTTACGCCATGGAATTGAAAGGTGATTTTTTCCCGTATGTCAATCAAGTCCTCGAACTCACAGTGCCTGCTTTGGATTTCTATCTTCATGATGGTGTTAGAGCCTCTGCAGCAATTTGTTTGGCTTCCTTATTGAGATGTTCAGTAGCTGCAACGGGTGATAATTCCAATGAAACATTAACCATATGGGCACAAATTGTTGATAAAGTCTGCGGCACAAGTATAAGTGAACCAGTGCCTGCACTTTTGATTGCTTATCACATGTGTTTAAAGAGCTGTATTGATGTGTTGGCTCCAAAATCCTTACTGGAAGTTCAACTGAAATATTTGGCCAATGTCGTCAGCACACACGTAGAGCAAGTCATTGAAAGAATCAGAAAGAAAGAAAATGAGGATGATGAATACACTGAAGATGTCGATGATGCAGATGATGAATACACTGAAGAGGACATTTTAGAGAAAGTAGGTGGCACAGTAACTTCTATTTTCAAAAACTCATCATTAAACTTTGTTCCTCAATTTACTGAGATCTACCCAGTCATTCAGCAAGCAATGATGGAAGAGAATTTTAACATAAAGTCATGTGGCTTATCAATGATAGACGACTTTGTTCGTTATTGTGGAGAAGCATCCGTTTCATTTAAAGATCAATTTGTGAATTTTGTCGGTGAATCTTTGACATCTCCAGATGCTATTGTGAGACAATATGCGGGGCTTGTCGTTGGTACATGTGCTCAATATGGTGGGGCAGCCTACAGCAACTTTTGTTTGACTTGTTTGCCTATAATTTTTAGAATGGTAATGATTCCTGATGCTAAGGCAGATGAAAACATTTACACTACCGAAACAATGATAAGTACTATCGCAAAGATTTGTCACAGATACAGCGAATCCATACCTGATTTGGAAAAGATTCTTCAGCAATGGTTTTCTCTTTTGCCTGTTGATCAAAACGAGCAAGCTGCACCATATGTGTACTACTTTTTGAGTGAGTTGATAAAGGCGGAGCATCCAATGATCAAATCCAACTTGAACAAGACCATTGAGGCGATTTTGCTGGCCTTGTCAAACCGTGTTTTGGTCGGAAATGACGCCAGAAACATAGAAGCAATAGTCAGACAACTTTTGGAGTCAATTCCACAAGACCAAGCCGTGGGTATATTACAAAAATACAATACCCCAGAAATAACAAAAATATTTGGCCAGAAGTAGAACACTTGTGTATACCTAATTTATAATCATAAATATATAATGTTTAAAAGTGTGTCTGGCTGTAATAATTGAACCCGCTGCTTTTATGAACAGCCTAGTTTTAAGTAGTTTAATTGTACACCCTTTTTATAAAATAGATTGGTATATGTACACTTTTGTTTCGCTGTATAATCATTCTCTGTTTCTTCCAAAAGTTACACCAGATCATCCAGATCAATGCAGCACCTTTTCGCAGCCATCACCATCGCGTGAACGCGGCCTAAATATGTCTGAAGAAGAGTGTAGCATACGCTTTCTATCCACTCAGTCTCATGATGAGAGCATTTCACAGGATAATATGAATCTGAGCATACGAAAGAATATGTCACAACTTTATTCGTTTCGATTAAGCCAGCCCACGCGGCAAAAACCGCTTGAGAAGGTCATCACAAAAAAGAAGAACAAGCCTGTTAGAAGAGGAAAACGGATAAAAACAATAACATCACACGTACAAGAGCGATTCTCGTCCTCAAAGAAAGCTGAATTAAATAACAGACAGTCGATATTATCGTACTTTTCGGGTAAAAAACACAAGGTTAAAGATATATTGGAGAAACTAGAAAATGACAATAACATCTCTGTAGCCCCTACCTTAAGGGGTCTCAACGGGAAAATCCCATATTCAAAGGCTGAATGGCAAGAAATCATTGAGGCCATAAAGTTACACCTTCCAGATTTATCTGATAACACCAAAAAGACTCTTGGAATGATTAGTGAGAGAATTATGGAAGAGAGCAAGCTTCAAAAAATGCCTCAAAAGGAGTCGCTGCAGCTCTGGGAAAAGGCTTCACATCACCCGTCGCTAGAATTGACCCCTATGGAGCTCAAAAACCTATACGACTTGGAATCAAGTCAAATGCTAGACGAAATTCCCGATTCGTCTTCGGAGCCTGAAATCTTGCTGGTACAAGAACAGGAGTTCCAAAATGCAGAGAATTTAGAGGTTTCATCAAAGGAAATACATACAGAGCCTTCTATGGTCTCTGAATTTTCTACATCGGAAAAGAAGAGAGTAAATGACACTTTCACGAAAGACACGAATGAGCAGGCTGTTTCGACTTTTTTACATACAGAGCCATCAGAGTTTAAAGAAACACATACCGTCATAGGTAACGAGAATATATTTTCTGACGAGTCGCCTGCAAAAACCACACAAAAGTCCTTAGATCCTTCTTCGCCCATGAAGAACTCTCCCATACAGAACATGCCATTTAAAGAAGTTTTCAAGACTCCTACCAAACCAAAACGAATTTTCAACGAAATTAAAGCTACGCCCTCCAAAACACCCACGAGTTCTATGAGATTGTCGCCATTTAAGTTGACCCCACCTCTGTTCATGGACATTGAATCATCAAATGGCAAAGCAAGTGAAGATCCTTTGGTGGTAGATTCAGATATCGAAACCCCCATAGAAACTTCGGATGTCAAAGACCCATTCACACAAACACAAGAATCGTTTTATGCCACAGCCTCCTCTCAAATCCCTGTCACGAGGACCAAAGTGTTACAAGTAATGGGATCGTTCAAGTTCACCAACAACGAGAATATCAAAATCAGAAAATTGGAACCCAAAACTGAAGTAGAAGAAATCGTGGACTCAGAAGATGAAGAGGTAAGCATAATTGAGATCACCACCATTGAAGACAACTCTCCACGATCTGAATTAATCCAACAGAGCGAAAGAGATGCCGTATTTAATAATTCGGTGATACAAGTTCCTTCGAGTCCCGGCATGCTTGTCATGAAAGAAGTAAGCCAGAGCGGAACTGAGGGGGAAGTGACACAGAAATCCCAGATTCAAAGTCTTCCAGCCAAGAAGCTTCGAGATATCTTGAAAAACTGGGGGATAAACCCCACAAGATCAAAGGACCAAATGATGGAGCAGATACACAATGCCAGTCAAGTTTTAACGCAAACCAACGACATTTTTAATGTGACTTCGGAGCAGTTCCATGCAGACGTAGCTAGGGTGCTAGAGGAAGTGCTAAAAGATTCGATTTGGTTCGACAAAGTCATCACCTACGAGCCCATAATGATTTACGATCTCAAACAATGGCTAGAGGATGAAGAAATAATGCTTCCTATAGAGACATTGGAGCGGTTTTTGGATAACTCAGGAATATGCTATAGTAATCAAAAAATAGAGCCGGCGACACAGGAAACACCTAGTCAACGCTATTGATCTTGTGTTCTCCACAGATTACACCTTAGTGTCTTACATAATGCTAAATGATAATGGAACCGCCACTAACTCCCCCACACTACCTGTAACTATCAGATCGTATAATTCTACACAATCTTCAAATGCTATCTATATATACTTACGATGATCGCTGTCAATATCACTGTCCAAATACTTTGTGTTCAAAAATGTCATAAAACGTAACATTATGCCCCCCGAAGCTATCAAAGAGCCCAACCCAATTACCACGTTATTCACAAAGCTTCCGTAAATCAGAAACCTCAACACGTTAAACGCCCATGCCATATGGTAGAACCACGCTATCAACAAAACTAACCCCAATATGGTTATTCCTGCAGACTTAACTGCACGAGACGTATTTATATCGTTGGCTGTGTTTTTGTAAGCGGTAGCCACCTTATCATTGGCTTTACTCATCAGATATTTGATATGCGAAATTTCACCAGATAGAATTGCGAAAAATCGCTATTTGAATCTGCAAAATGAAACACTCATATTCTTCTGTAGAACCTATGGCTATAGAACCGGACCATTACAGTGGTGGTGTGCCTGTGTTCAAGCCCACAATGAGCCAATTTAGAGATTTTTACCGCTTTAATAAAGCCATCAATAAGTATGGAATGCAATCTGGAATTGTAAAAGTGGTACCACCGCAGGAATGGCTGCATCAGTTGTCGTACACCGAGGCCAATTTGGACCCTATCCGTATCAAAAATCCAATTGTTCAGCATATAAATGGGTCGGGCGGAGGTGTTTTCTCCCAACAGAATATCGAAAAGCAGAGAACGTACAATATATACCAATGGAAAAAGCTCTCTGAACAATCCAATTACCAACCCCCTTCGAAAAGAGGTGTAAAACGGGGTGAAGAGCCTAAGAACACCACTAAAGAGTCTTTACGGAAAAAAACCAGCACCTATAACATTGATACGTCGCAATTTACACCCGAAAGATGTGAACAACTTGAAAAAGTGTATTGGAAGTCTTTGACATATGCAGAGCCCGTGTATGGTGCTGATACTATTGGATCTTTATTTGAAGAATCACAAAATGTGTGGAATGTTGCAAAATTGCCCAATTTGCTAGATTTAATGGACCAAAAGTTGCCTGGTGTGAATGAAGCCTATCTCTACGCAGGGCTCTGGAAAGCCACTTTTGCGTGGCATTTGGAGGACCAGGACTTGTATCTGATCAATTATCTTCATTTTGGGGCCCCCAAACAATGGTATTCGATTCCACAGGATAATTCGGTGAGATTTTTTGAATTGATGAAGGAAACCTTTCCTGAAGAGTATAGGAACTGTAGTGAGTTTTTAAGACACAAAACCTTTTTGGTGTCGCCTAGTTTCTTGGAAAGGCACGGAGTGAAATGCAATCACATCGTCCATAACGAAAATGAGTTCATTATCACTTATCCTTACGGATACCATGCGGGATTCAATTATGGGTATAATTTGGCGGAATCCGTTAATTTCGCTCTCGATGATTGGTTTCCGTATGGAGAAAGTACCAAGAAATGTGAATGCATTGCCGACTCGGTTGGTATCAACGTCAAGGAGTTGTATTGTAAGTTTAAAGGTGTTCCCTATGAGCCTGTGTATGGAGCGATTCCTCCTGAACAACCGGAGGAGTACTTCTCAGAGCCAGAAAAGATCAAAAACAGCTCTAAAAGAGCCAAACCTGCAACAAAAGATAGTCAGAAATCTCCAAACTCCTTGGAATCTCCAAAATCGACAAAAGCTCCAAAAAAAGAAACGAAACCAGCCACACCAAGAAAGAGAAAATTGTCTCCACTTTCACATACAAAACAGAACAAAGAGTGCTCTCTATGTCCACATTCAATTCCACAGCTAAGGAATTCTTACCAATTTCAGCTTTTGCATGCGGATGATGGCTCGAATGTGCACAGATTATGTGCCAGTATGTTTCCTGATCAATTGAAGATACTAGACAGCTCGGTCGAAGGTCTTTCTAATATATCTAAAGCACAAAAGAACCTCAGATGCTCATATTGCGAGTCTCGTGGCATAGGTGCGTCTTTCCAATGCACCTACAAGAAATGTGTCAGAGCATACCATGGAACTTGTGGACTCAATGATGGTGTAATGATCGATTTTGTCAATAAGCAATTTGTGTGTAAAAACCACCGTAATAAGATGAAGCAAGAACAACCTCATTTGGAAAAGGTCCTGAATGGCACATTTGTATCTTTCGAAATAGGTGGTAAGTTTCATTGTGGTGTTGTGAGGTCCAATAATGTGGAAGAGTTGACTATGGACATAGAGGTATACCCGAGTCTTGAAGAAAAACTTGAGCTTCACTACGCCAAAATTGTTCCTCTAGATAGCAGTTTCAACAAAGCTGCTGAGAAATGGCCTAGTTTTGCGCCAATTGAGACAACCACATCGTTTGAACTGCCTTCAAAGAAGACTTCGAGACACAGAAGCCTTCCAGAACCCCATATCCTAGCACCCATGCAAAACACCGTGTCAAACGCTTACCCTAATGCAATCCAAATGCATGCACAGCAAACCGTGCCTCCGCAAGGACCCGCCTTGCCTGCACTAGCCACTTTCAAACACCCTTCATCTCAAAATAACGGTGTATTTCCAAACCGTGACATTTCACCTGGCGATATGCTACCTGGAATTCACCAGCACGTGCTCTATAACAATGTTATTGCACCCACTGCACCAAATTTGTACCCCGGTGTGCCTCCTTATGTCCCTAACGAAGTTAACAGAGAATCAACCTACAATTACCATTTTAATAATTTGCAGCCATTCAATCCTCCACCATTGAACTCCACATCGAGGAATTTTGCTCCCCAAAGGCTTCCAATAATGCTCCCTTTGCCTGATATGGAAGTTTCCCGGTCAAAAATGGCCAATTCTACCATGGAGCTGAAATCTTCAACTCCTGTTTGATTTTGAAGATGCCAAATTTATGCGCATCATTTTCCTGTAGTTCTACCTTGTAGTTGTAATATATGAAACGAACCCATGACGACACCGACGAGATAGAAGACGATTCGTTTGAAAATGACGATCTTGTGCTTACCTCCTACAAGAAAGCAACCAAAATTAGCGACGAGTTGTCGTGGATAGAAAAATATGCCCCGATCTCCACGAAAGATGTAGCGATCAATCCCACAAAACTCAAGCAAACTCGAGCGTTATTTGACGATATGATACATAATCCGGAGGACAATAGAATATTGGTGATAACTGGTCCCTCTGGGTCCTCAAAATCCACGACGGCGAAACTTCTAGCTCAGGAATTGGTCGGTGGCTACGTCGAATATTTCAACACTTTGAGATTTGATGAATTCATGAGCGATTGTAAGTATTTGGTGGGCAAAAACCATAGGGTGGTGATAATTGAGGAGTTACCAAATGTGTTTCACCCCGAAACTTTACAGTTATTTCGAAATCAGCTTGAACAATGGTGTTATTTGGACCAAAAATTACCCTCTTTAGTGATCTGTTTGACAGAAGTCGAACGCAATTTCAGCGAATACAAGCATGAGTTTTTCAATATTGAGAACAATCTTAATGTGAATACTCTATTGGGGAAGCTGCTTTTAGCAAACAGACATGTAAAAGTGTTAAAGTTTAACCCTATAGCCAAAAAATTCACCAAGGCCACAGTCAACAATATAATAGCCAAAGAGACCACCCTTCGAAGAATACCGAAAACAAAAATCAATGCTTTTGTAGAAGAGAACGATATTGGCGATATACGGTCCCTTATTAATAATTTGGAGATTTGGAGCAAATTTTATGTTCAGGGCCACGATTTGTCTGACACATTTTCCCGTAACAACAGTATCAATTTGTTTCATGCAATCGGAAAAATCATCTATTCTTCTACCAAATACAAGGAGTTTCCCCCGCAAGAACAAATGCAGTACACCATTGAAGAAATATTGAGTAATTATGATAACCTTCAATTATTGCACTTATCGGTATTGGAGAATTACCTAAACATCTTGCAAGACAGCAAAATAGATGCAGCAAGCAAAATTGCAGGAGATCTTAGCGAGAGTGAAATGGTGTATGATTTAGATGAAGGAAAAGACATTATGATACGAAGTGTTCGAGCAGGGCTTGAAAACATTGAAAGCAAACAGTTTAACAAGATTAGTTTTTCCAAAAACTTTCAAATGCAACGTGAAGCCAATAAAGTTTCCAAGATCATACATTCCATCAAGGCTTCCCCGGGATTTTTCACCTCATTCGACAACATCAATCTTTTGGATGGATTTTATGTCCCGTTGATAATGAACAAAAAATCAGGTACAAGGTACGACCGGATTGGAGGGCAACTCAAGAAGTTTCTTACCGATGATATGTTTGAGGAAGAAGAGGAAGAGGACTTGGAAACCTTCAAATTACAGGCAAGTGAAGAAGAAAGCGAAAGTGAAATGAGCGACCCCATAGAATCGCCCAAAATCTTCGACAGCGACTACGAGTTTCTGGACGACGATTTCTTTTGACAAAGGCATCAATAATTTATTAAATATTCTACACACTACAAAATGCACTTGGGTTTTTAAGCTTCGACGGCGTTCTTGAAGAAATCAGGATCGTCCTCGAGCGATTCCTTGATGATATCCAACCCACCTTGGAACTCGCCGTTGATGTACAATTGTGGGAAGGTGGGCCAATCACTGAACGTTTTCAAGCCTTGTCTGACGGCATCGTCCATCAATATATCGAAATAGCCGAATCTCAAGCCGTGCTCCCTCAAAATAGCCACCAATTGTCTGGAAAACCCACATTGCGGTGACGAAGGCGAGCCCTTCATGAACAACATCACAGGCGCAGCGCTGGTGAGTTTCTTCAAACGTTCGTTCAAAGCCTCGGGGCTTTCCTCCTCTGTCGTGGAAGGTTCTGGCGCAGCATTAGTAATAGGCTTGGAGGCTGGTTTGTCTGACTTTAACTCCTTTAACGATTTGATGAATTCCTTAGGATCGGCTCCGCTTAACTCCTTGGCAATCACCGAGTCCTTTATGATGATGAAGTATGGCACGGCGTTGACCTCGAACATGTCGCTGATGTCACTGAAGTCTTCCGCATGAATAGAAAGGAACAAGACATCTGCGTGTTCTGGGGCGTCAGAAATGGTTTTGTAGACCTGGTTCATGGTTTTGCAAGGCTCGGCCCATTCCAAATGGAAGTAGAGCGACACGAGCTTGTCCTTGGTTTTGGATAATGTGGTGAACTGGTCTTCAGAGGTGATTTCAATCACTGGCATCGTTGAAGAAAAAGAGTGAGAGTGCGAGTGGCTGAACTTTCGCAACCACATCACATTTGAGTGTGGCACGAAGCTGACGAGAAAGGAGCAGAAAAGGTGGCAGGGCAGATGCATAAAGGATGCAGAAATGATGCATTGGTAATGGGAATGGGGTTTGGAATGCACCGAGTGGTTTTTTGTGTTGTGTGGGGTGGAATTGAGAAGATTCCGTTCCTAATGTAGAAGTGTGTGACCGAAGGAAGGTAAAGGTGTGGCACTTTTTGGTGGAAACGAATCTTTGGTGTGTTTTGAAGCGTACTTTTTGTCCTTTTTTGGCCCTGTTGATGTATTATGATTATTTATAGGTGGGTATGGATGGATTTTGTGATTTAGACGAGCTAGATATGGGTATTGGGCTTTTGAGCAGCTAGGTTGCAGAGACGGGTTTATGGTTGAAAATGCAAAATCATTGGAACTGCATAAGCAAACGAAAGCAGGTGCTGGTATTTTATTGAAGTGAAGCACTTTGCACCGCATGTGGTGAAGAACATGGCTCAGTAGTGCTTTGGGCTTCAAGAGGACCAATCAGGAAATCATCGTCTGGTGCCGAAAGATGGCACGGACATTTAATATATAAGATATAATCGATATAACAAAAAGGATCTTCTTGTGGTTATACTTTGTATAGACCGCTGAACAGCATTTATCTCTCGTAATATCTTCTTTCCATTTGCATCTCTTTTATTGCAAAATTCACCAAGAGCTGATGACGACATTTTGCAGCCAATAAAGCCGCTTAATAATAGAACCATTGGTGGCTAAGATTAGCGCTTGGGCTCTGAAAACTCAAGCAGAACTCAAACCAGTCATAGCGCTAGGCCCAAATCAGTCCCGGTGCAATGTGCAGCTCCCACAAAAGAGAGCATCTTACGTCACAGTATACAGACGCAACATGCACCAGACGCAGTAGACGCATGTCTTTACGCTGTGCATAGATGCAAGATCCAGAAGCCCAAATTTGCCATGCTCAACATATTTCCCCACTATTCAGACACATCACACTAGCCACAAAGACACCCATCTGGAGTGAGCCAAAGCACTAGGGCCTTCCTTTGCATCCCTTGGCTCTCCCGCCCATATTTGGTGGCGTACATCGTGTTAGCAGAGGTCTCTTGGGGTGGGTACTGGCCCCACCCGTGGTGCTCACCACTTCGGTTCCTGAGCGGACTTACCCCAGATTTCCAAAATGCCGCGGAACCTCAACCTTTTTGGTCCACCTTTCTAACGGGATTACGGCACTTCGGGTGGGCCTGACCGTGCCATAAACTGCAAACGCACCTCTAACCTCCTACAGAAAGAGAAACCGGTGGCTTTCTCAGCCATTACACCTGGGTGGGCAGGCTCCCGTAAACGCAATCACCCTCTGCTAACGGGCATAACCCAAACATCACCCGCCCCTTCTGCAATTAACCCAGGGGCATAACCTTGTAGTGTCCGAATAGCGCAGGTCCTAAATAGGCAAGTGGTAGCCATGGCCAAGTCCGCCCCGTACCGTCCTGGTTTCCAACCCACCCTTGGGTGTCCACCAGCCACACGTAAAACCGTCCTTGGTGGATCCCACCCCTCCGTCTGCCTCTACCCTGGGCATCCCACCCCCAAACCCACTCTCACCTCCCTGCCCCACCCTCATCGCTTCCCTCTGCCTTCCCACTGCCTGTCACATTATGTCATCCCCTCCCCACAAAAACAGCGGCGTGCCCCTACCGCACCCGCATTTTTTTCCATCCCAATGATTTCTGCCGCTATGTCCAACGTTTCTAATACTCTAAAAATGGTCCCTGATCACAAAAAGGACCTGCTGATATCCTCCGCAAAGCTGGCTGCCTCCGACCCTTCCAAAATCCCCATAGAATTAACGTCCTACGGAACCACCCCCTCCGGAAAACCCCGGTTGTTCGTGTGTCCTATTTGTACCAGAGCATTTGCACGTCTAGAGCACTTGAGACGTCACGAAAGAAGCCACACCAAAGAGAAGCCGTTTCTGTGTGGCGTGTGCCAGAGAAAGTTCAGCAGAAGAGACTTGCTTTTGCGCCACGCCCAGAAGTTGCATGCCGGGTGTTCAGATGCCATCACCAGGCTCAGGCGAAAGAGTGTGAAGAAGCCCGACCTGGAACCCACCTCCATGCACACCAGTACCTCCATGAACAGCTCGATACTGCTGCAGGGCGGCTCGCACAGCAGCGACGGGTTGGGCGGCGCCAATGGGCTCAACGGCGATGCCAAAGAAGCGCCGGACTTCAACTTGAATGTTTTCGATGACCCGGTGCACAACCAGCTTCAGCAAATGCAGCAGTTCCACCAGCAGCATGCATCGCTGCGCTCGGGCCACGGCCACAGCCAGTCGTTTTCCATGCCCAGCAAGCTGGGAAACCACACGCCGATGAAGAAATCCCGCCACAATTCTGATTTCTACACTCGAGGAAGAGGAGCTTCGTTTTCTGCCCAGTCGGGGGCCAACTACGCCGCCAATGTGCCGGAGTTCAACGACTTGTACGTGGCGGAACACGTCGAGTTCAGCACGCCTCAATTGGGGCCCAGCCACTCGTACGACGACCACTCGTGGCTCAGCAACTTGTCGACCATTCCTGGGCTTTCGGACGACAAAAAGTCCTTGCTGTACATGATGCCCACCGCCACCATGACCAACGACTTGAAGGACCACGACATGGCCAAAAAAGATGACAACCACGACGAGGTGTATGGATATTCCTTCTACGACATACCGGAGCTGATGATCAGCAAAGAGTTCAATTCGGACTTCAAAATGAACCACAACTTGACGCCCATAAAACAGGAGTTTGAAGAAGAACACCTTACCACCATGTTAGAATCTAATGAACTTAACGAAATGAACGATGTAAATAATTTTGATGTGAATTTCATCAATGACATTGAGAACCTTACCAACGAAATCGATGTCAATTCCAAGTTTTTGCCCAATGGCTATTCATTCTACGGAGACAATCCCTCGGTGTCTTCTTCTTCCAATATCGATTCGCCAAATTACTTGAATCAGTCCCAAATCATGAACATAGAGAATATGAATAACTTGAAAATCACCAATTATTCAACTGTAAAATTGTACACCGATAACTTACGAAATTTAATTATTAGATCCCTCAGCAAATATCCCATCAGTGGTATAACGAACCCTACCATCCCTTCCAATGACAAGTTGGAGTTTTATCTCTGGGTATTCCAGACAAAATTCCTTAATCATTTCCCATTCATACACTCGTCCAAGTTGAATGAACACGAAATAATGCTAATGACCTCGAACGAAAACTTAAATAACGAGAGCTCTCGAAGCTGCTTGCCTTTGTTGATTGCAACTATCGGTGCCTTGTTATCTAACAACAAGAATGATTCTGAACACCTATACGAAGCCTCCAGAAGAACCATACATATATATCTTGAGACCCGAAAGCAAAACTCTGATAATAAAATCAACCCTTTATGGTTAATACAGTCCTTGACATTGTCTGTCATTTATGGTTTGTTTAGTGAAAATGAGAATAATGTTTTCATCGTCATTAGACAATTAAATGCTCTTAACCTGTTGGTGAAGACCAGCATCAAGGAACAGAAATCGAACATTTATTTCAATATTAACAAAGAGGATCAAGAAAACCTTGTCAAATCAAACAATTCCTTATTTTCATCAAATGGAGAGTTGCAATTCAAAAACAACATAAACCTTCAGTCTCAATACAGATTGATTTTTATGATCTACCGATTGACAAACTTTTTACTCATATACTATAACATTCCATTGACTTTGAGTATCAATGACTTGAACAACATCGAAATTCCTAATAAACAGGACGAGATATTGTGGGGCTTCAAGAGCTTTAAGGAATTCAACGACTACAAAGGTGCCTTGAACTTCGACAAAGGAGAAAGGCTCATCTTCAAGGATGTTCTTTTGAAAATCTCGAAGAACAGCAATATCAGTTTCAAAGGCCCTAACTTTAACTACTTGCATGAGTTGTCGAAGTTTGGTTTCAATACAGTGATTCACGGAATCTTTGAAATCAATCAGTTTAACCTCAATTTAAATACCATTAACATTCTCAACAATTTAACTGAGTACATAAAGGTGGATATTAAAGGTACCTACGATTTTGAGTTGATTGATTATTCGATTTTAAATAATATTGTGAAAATTAATTCAATCATCAATTTCAAGATATTGAAACAACACAGTTGGCTCAAGAACCATCAAGAATTACTAAAGAGTTACGAGAAGTTACTTGGCACCGTCAACCTAAGCGAATTCAGCAAGACCGATAAAGTTTTAGATTATTGCTTGAACTGTCTCAAGTTCTTGTTATGTAAATTTCAGGTCAACAACGAAGACCTGGTACTGGTAAACTCAAGCATGAGTGAGGAAAGTTTTGAGAAATTAATGGACATTAAGTTCTTGGATAAATTGAACGAAAAAGAAGACTTGAATTACATTCTTGTTCAGGGTGTATTCCATGTGTTCTCGATCTTATCGATTATTCTATTGTTGTATTTGAAATCCAACAACTCCAATTACAAATTGATATTGCATGGCAAGTTTTTAGAAATCTTTAGATACTTAAGATTCTTAGAGACACAATACAATTTGCCATGTATTTACAGATACGAACTTGGAGAAAACGACAAGTTGAACTATTCCAACATTTTGTACTTGCTTAATCTTGGAGAATTGCTTTTGAGCAAAGAATTCAACGGGTACGTGAATTTGCCCATCTATGGAAAATTGGCAGTGAACTTAAGTCATATCAGAAGGTTTTTGATAAACAATGAGAACAGGCTTAGTAAGTAGTAAGGTTTCGAACGGAAAGTCACAAACAATGGATAAACCCCAAAAGTTGCATACGAATGCTTAGAGGCATACCAGAAAGCTTATATCCCATACACAAAGCTCATCTGAGAGAAGGTCTAAAAAAACCCAAAGTGCCCCTTTATCTAACAACTTCAAAACACCCCGACAAACCCCGTACAGCTGTGCTGTAGTCTAATGTATTTATTATAGGTATAACGTAATTAACACTTCAATTTTAGGTCCACGACACTAATGCGTACTAGAGTGTCACCTCTAAATGCCGTGGAATCACCGTTAGTGTCCTGCTGTTCGCTCAGGCATCCACGATAAACTCCTTGAATTCCTTGTAGGCGGTTTCCAAGTCGTTGTTGACTATAATCTTGTCGTGAGCTCCGGTTTTACTGTACTCGATCTCGCCAATGGCAGCATCCAATCTCTTTTGAAGCGACTCAGCACTCTCGGTTCCTCTACCCGACAATCTCTTCTTCAACTCCTCGACAGAAGGAGGCGCAATGAACAAGAATCTGGCGTTCAAATCACTGGCCTTGACCGATTTGACACCTTGCATATCGATGTCCAAAAGACACGTTCTGCCGTTTTCAGCCACGGCCCTAACGGCCTTCTTGGTGGTTCCGTAGTAGTTGCCGGAAAATTGGGCCCATTCAATAAACTCGTTTTCGTCAATTAACTTCTTGAACGCATCCACGGTGGTGAAATTATAGTCCTTTCCGTCAACTTCACCGGGTCTTGGACCACGAGTAGTATGGGACACAGAGAACCCGAACTTGTCTGGGTACTCAGCAAACAATTTTTTCAACAAGGTACTTTTTCCGGTACCGCTAGGGCCTGAAATCACAACCGGTCTGCTCATATGGAACGTTTTTAGGTGTTTTACAAGAATGATTTGTTTGGAACGAAAAATAGCGTCGATTTAACGATGCGTCGTGCGAAACCTCAAACATTTTTTTTTCACCTACTTGCACTTATGTTTGAAATATCCAAGGTATTGCAGGCGTTGACCACGATGTATTCGGGTGCATCGCAGGATGTCAAGGCGGAGGCGATGGATTTCTTGGAGAAATTCCAAAAATCGCCGCTCCTGTGGGAGATCACCAATTCGTATTTGAGCCTGGCGGTAGAGGACGCCAATATCCAAGCCAAGTTGTTTATGTGCCAGACATTGCGTAACAAGCTAACCTATGACTTGGATCAGATCAGCGAGACTGATATGGCGGGTTTGCGTACGATGATTCTTGAGTTGGTGGGCAAATACCAGGGAAAAGTGAATAAACTCTTGAGAATCCAATTTAATATCTGTTTGAGTCAGCTTGCACTCCAGGATTTGCAATGGGCTGACCCGCTCAATGACCTTGTGGATTATTTCGGGTCCCGAAACTTGCACGAGAGTTTGTTTGAGTTCTTGAAGATTTTGCCTGAGGAATTGAACGACATCAATAAGACTCATTTGACCGATGAGGAATTCAATCTTCGTACAAACACCATTATGAACGAATCAAACATCGAGAAAGTGTACACGATATTCACACATTCAGTAGATGGGAACGAATTGTTGATTTTGAGTTGTTTGAACAATTGGATCAAGGAATTGCCCATTGAGAAGTTTTTAACCATTTCTTCCTTGACCAATTTGATCTTCAATTCCATCTCCAGAGACGACCTTTTTGAGAAAGCCATTGATTGCTTGATCACAATTGTCAGGGAAACAAGAGATATTGACAATTTGCAGATCATAAACGCATTGTACCTCAAATTGATAGAACTTGATCAGTTCATCAAAATCGACGAGGAAAACTACGAATTGCTTGCCAGATTATATATAGAAAGCAGTGAAAGCTGGCATGTGCTTATTGCCAAAAATCCTGGTGAAATGAAACCTTTGGTTGACATACTTTTGAAGTATATTGCTATGGATAAGCAACTCAACATCATTCATTATTCGTTCTACTTCTGGTACATGTTGGAGCAATTGATAGTGCTTGAGAAATTCAAGCATTCTAGAGAAGTATTTACGCCCGTTTACGAAGAATTGATCAAAATCATCATCACCCATTTGAGATATCCTACCGATGCAGAGGATGACGATCTTTTCGAAGGTGATAAAGAACAAGAGGATAAATTCAAGGAATTCAGATATGAAATGGGTGATGTTCTTAAACAAGCAACTGTTGTTGTGGGCGCATACAAAGCATTGCTGATTCCTTTTCAGCTTATTCAGTCTTTGAGTGCAGACTCCAAATGGCAATATCTTGAGAGCGCTTTGTTCTCCATGAGAGCCATGGCCAAAGAGGTTCCTAAAACAGAACAGAAGATTTTACCCAACATTATGAATTATTTGGTGTCTTTGCCTGAACACCCAAAAATCAGATACAGTGCTACATTGGTTTTGGGTAGATATACAGACTGGACGAACAAAAACCCTCAATTCTTGGAACCCCAATTAAATTACATTATAAAAGGTTTCTCTTTGGATTATCCTGAAAATGATAAGAAAACCATCACAATTGCTTCCACGAATGCTTTAATGTACTTCTGTCAGGATTGTTCCGCTTTGCTTATGAATTATCTCGAACAGTTGTACTTATTGTATAACGAAATTGCCGATCAAATTGATATCAAGAGTAATTTCGAGTTGATTGATGGTATTGCACACATTTTGAAGAATTTCAAGGAAGACGATCCAAAATTGTATGAGACAAGTTCGTTGTTCTTGAAGTCCATCGTCAATAGTTTGAACACGTTACTAGAATTGGATTCCAAAGACGAATTGTTCTATGAAAAAGTGGGTAATAACTTCGACTTATTGTCTAAATTCTTCAAGGTCATGAGGGTAAGAGATTACGATGTGCAGACCAATCAATGTGTCAAGTTTTTCAGCGATGCTATTTTACCTTTGATTAGCAAATATTTGAACAAACACTTGAACGTTCTTTTGGTCAACGAAAAAGTGTTGAAGTTGGTCAAAGTTGCAATTGAGTCGTTTAACAGCTATTTGTTAGATAACTTGGCTGATATTGTCACCTTATTGGTGGAAGGTTTCAAGATGAATAATTTTGGTTGTTATCTTTATGTAAGTGGTAGCATATTGAGAGAGTTCAGTGATGAAGAATTCTACAACATCAATATCATTGAAAGTGTATTCAATTTTGGGATCCAACAATGCCAGATGTTCTATCAAATATTAAGTGCCGCTTCGAATTTCAATCAAATCCCTGACATCATTGAAGACTTTTTCAGAATGGTCGATGACTTGATGATGTATTATCCTAATCAATTTTTTATGATTGATAAACAGCAGGTTATAGTGCCAAGTATTGATAGCAGTTTAGTTTTGTTGGAAAGTCTCGAAACTTTTGAAGTGATCACCGCTTTGATTCATTATTTGATAGACTTATTAAGCTGGGGATTCGAGCATACACCGATCTCTTTTATTGAAATTAGAGACATGAATGGTATCAATAATCAAATCAAACAACTTTTACAAGAAAAGGGTTTACAATTACTTGACAAGCTAATCAAGAATTTATTGTTCAAGTATAATAATTTCAACAATGACACCATAACTTACGAAATCAACGATTTAATCTTGAAAATTATCGTTCTTGCAGGAACTCAAGGACATACCTGGGTGTTGCAAATCATAAGTGAATTGCCAAACAATGACACCAAGCAAATCACCAAAATGAACAACATTTTAAGCGTTGCCATTAGCAACAAAGACCAAAAAAGAATAAGAACCTCTTTGAGAGATTATTTCAACTGGTATGCTAGAAAAAACATCAAAAACAGATCGGAAGTGTAACTTTCAAGTCCACCATGCGTTAACAAGTAAGACAAAACGTGGCATACCTGCTAACCGGTGAAACTCAACACCAAAAACTCCCTGGTGAACGGCCAGATTCAAATGTGACAATAGTATATAGTGACGATGTAGATAACCACGAGTAATGAGAAGGATACCCTCAAGGTAGTCCTGAAACGCAGATTTTAATGAATAGCATCCATACAGAATTAACTTTATTCGGGTCTCGTGAGATGAAGACTTGATTTTGCCTTTGTTTTGCCATAATGCCTAAGACTATACGTACTGAGGCTTAGCGATTACTCTTACCACCAAGGGCATCAAACTGTTGTTGCTAAAATAAGCAGCTTTGAAATGACAAAATTCTTAAAGCTTATATAAACATGTTATCATTAGCCAATACTCAAGTACGGTGTTCGATCTGCAAAGGCCGGCTTTAGAGCTTGGCCTAACCCTGTCGTTAACATTTTAATTTGCAACAAAGACAATTTCACTTAACTAACCTAAAGCGAACTAAGTGCTACTATGCGATTTAGAATTTTGTTTACAAGTTCTATATTGTAAAACTGAAAATGGCCGGATGCAATCGCCTTGACCTAACAAAGTAATCCCATTCCTGTATCGCTACTTAATTTTCTCCTAACGATTAAGCCGTAACATGGCAACCCCGTGTGAACTTTGACGTGCATGCGCCGATTACACGAAGTTTACACGGAGAATTTGACCTTTTATAGAATGATGGGGCACCCCCAATAAAAGGCCAAATCATGTATCTGTTCACCCCTACTTTTGATGACATACGTATTCTCGGTACGTCAAACAAGCGTCAGGTATACATATAATTGGGCCGCCTTACAAAGAACAACAAGAAATCAAGGCAACCTCTATAAATAGTTATGGTATCTGCTCGTCTAATGCGGTAGGGCATTTGCCTCATTCAGCGCCTTTTAGTATGTGCCCGCGCGCTATATGCACTAACCGAATACCCAAAACGGGAGAAATCCATACAAACAAATCTATGCATGAAAATTTTTTTTTCGGCTCAAAAACTATAAGAATCAACCATTTTCCTCCACTTGTTCTTTACTTTATCCAACTTAGTCTATCGTTAAAAATGCAATTCTCCACTGTCGCTTTATTATTTGCTACCGCTGTCTCAGCTGCTACTGTCACCGAAACTGATGTTACTTCCACTTTAGTTACCATCACTTCTTGTGGTCCAGAAGTCACTGACTGTCCAGCTACTTCTTCTGCTGCTAACACCACCGTTGCTAACGTCTCCACCTGGGAAGGTGCTGCTAACAAGCAATACGCTGTCGGTGCTGCTGCTTTAGCTGCCGGTGCTTTATTAGCTTTATAAGTTATTTAATTATATACTGTTTAATGATGATACCTTTTATTTACTGATTTTGAAGGACCGAGTTTGACTGCCACCAATCTTGTGTTTACATTTCTGAATTATTAAGTTTGTATATTAAAAATTAGCGCTATGCCGGTGTCACAAAACCAGGCGATCAAAACAAAGAAAATAATGCCGTTTAACTAAAGGGAAGATTTAGCTGGAGGTGGTGTTGGTAGGGATTCTCCAGTTTGGAGGAAGCTCTATTCCCTCGGGGAGTTTGAATTTGGGTAGGTTTTGTGGCAATTTGCTTCTTGGTAGTTTTTTTAGGACCTCGCTTAAGATTTCCTGAGATCTATTGAACAAATCTTCGAAATTCAAAATACCGTCGTCAATTAAAGCCTTTATTAACTCAATAACAAACTCAACTTGACCATTTCTTGTTTCAGGATCAGTAAGAGCAAATTTAATGACTTCGGTAGCCAATCCACTATCTTTTAAAGCGGTGAAAATCTCACTATATGGAATGACATCGGATTGGATCAATTCCACCGTGATATCAATGATTCCAGACCTAACGCTTTCATCAGTTAAAGAATACCTTAAAATAGGGTTAATTAACTGGGAGTTTTTTAAACTGATGAAGATTGTAGTTAGAAGCGACTCGATTGCATCATCAAAAATGTCTCCAATTTGGAGATTATTTCCATATGCATTCTCGTCTTCTGAGTTATCTTTCATCTCCTCGATGTTCTTTAGACTTTTGATTATAGCCTTTAACTCTTTTGCTAGCTTCTTCTTTTTAGTAAAGAATTTTTTTATGAATTTAGGTCTGAGTCCTCTGGCCTCTAAATGAACATTCTTATCAGTAATTATTAATGCTTGATTATCATTTGAGAGAGGTAATGCCCAGGGAAGCACATTTGTGATCAACAAAAATAAGTAAATAAACTTCATTTTTTATTTGAAGTATTTGAATTTACATTCTTCTTCTCTTTTTATATTCCATATACTTTTCTTATATGCGATATTCGATTTTTGCAGCAATTGAAATTTTAAGAAAATGCTAAAAGTATAATAATAAATTCAGAAAAATAGGAATAATAGTCTAAACACTCTTTCCATAAAATCGAGCAGTTACTTCAATGATTTACAGCTCTTAAAGTTGCAAACATAACTGCCTACTTCATTATGTTGGAAATTATATAATTTGGGACACGCACTACTGGATTCCTAGATCAACAAGCGCCTAATTCATATGTAGGTTCATATGTAAGATTGGATTCATTAAAATGTTTGATTAATTAATTATGTATACACATTATCTATAAAGTCATAAGTAATAAAACTTTGATTATATTAATTGATATCCGTTTCTCATTCTATATTTCTTGCCTTTATAGTCATTAAAGTCTCTTAAATCGCTACCCTTCAAGTCAAATTCTTCAAGATTTTCTAAATCATATTCCTTTTCATTAAACTTATAACTCGGTTGCCATCTCTTTAACATAAGAGAGCTCAAAACTACCGAGATAGAGCTGAACGCCATAGATATACCTGCCGCCATAGGAGGCAACATCAAATCGAAAGGAAGGAAACAACCCATTGCAAAAGGCACCATAATCAAGTTGTATATGCATGCCCAAACGAAGTTTATTTTGATTCTTCTGAAAGTTTTTGTACTGATATCCAAAGCGATCGGTATCCCGTACAAGTCATTTTTGTCATTCATAAGTACAATACTGGCACTTTCTATAGCAATATCAGTACCGTTCAGGATAGCTATACCGATATCCGATTGTGACAAAGCAGGTGCATCATTGATCCCGTCTCCTATGAAGGCAATGTTCACATTCTTAGGACCCCCAAATTTTTCACGTAATTCCACCACAATTTTATCTTTATTAACAGGGCTGACCTCGCTGAAAATGTTAGATTTTGGTATTCCTAACAAGGATCCAATCTTCTCTGCAGTTTTGGTGTTGTCTCCTGTCACCATACCAACAATGTAATTCTTCTCGTATTTAAGATAATTGAGGATCTCTTTAGTATGTGGTTTTATTTCGTCGAGTAATTCCACATAGCCATGATATTCTCCATTAACAGCAATATAGATGACGGTATTCAGCAGATTTGCTGGTTCAAAGTTGATTCTCTTAATGTCTAGTAACCTCTTGTTCCCTATAATCATTTCATATTCTTCATTCTGATACAAGACGTTAGCCTCGACACCAAGTCCAGTCAACGACTCAAATGACTTGACCAAACCACCAAAATTGTCTTCTGGAAACAAACTCAATTGGGATCTTGATATTTTACATAAAGCCTCTCCTATAGGATGTTCCGAATTGGCTTCTGTACTGCCTATTAGTCTCCAGAAATCCGACGAGTCTCCCTTTGTGATATTATAGTTAGCTAAGCCCATTCTTCCAGTGGTCAAAGTCCCTGTTTTGTCGAAAAGCAAAATGTTCAAACTATTAGCTTTCTCCAAGATGTCTCCACCTTTAATGAGAACACCATGTTCTGCACCTAGACCAGTACCAACCATTATAGCTGTGGGTGAAGCTAAACCCAAAGCACATGGACATGCAACAACTATGACAGAAATAGCAAGTTTAAGGCAAACAAAAAATTTACCATTTTCCTCCTTTATGAATATCTCCGGCAATGATTGATCTTGAATGTAGCACACAGTCACCCAGAAAATAAATGTCATAAGGGCTAATAATAAAACAGCAGGAACAAATCTTGCAGCAACATAATCACTGTATCTTTGGATCGGAGCCTTATTGACTTGTGATTCTTTGACAAGCTTAATTACTTTTTGCAATTGTGAATTCTTACCACATTTGGTGATTTTAATATGCAAAAGTCCAGGACCGTTGATCGAGCCACCAATTACTTGGTCACCTTCTTTCTTGTAGACTGGTAAACCTTCACCTGTTAGAAGGCTTTCGTCAATTTCAGAATCCCCGAATATAATTTCACCATCAGCAGGAATTTTTGTTCCTGGAAGAACAATTGCAATATCCCCTTTCTGGATCAAGTCAATACCTATTGTTTGTGATGAAAATTCAGCCTCCTGATCGGGCTCAAGGTCTTTCTCTTGGGACTTTTCCAGAGAAATTGAGGCCCTATATCTCTCATATCTCTCCAAGTCATCAACAATCACGCAACTACTAGGTGCTAAAGATAACAACTTCGACAATGCAGTGGAGGTGGCACCTTTGGCTTGATTTTCTAACCATTTGCCTATCGAAATGAATGTAATTAACATTGTGTTGGTTTCAAAAAGCACAATTGGAGGTTTTGTAGTTGTACCATTCCAAATGCTTATAATCATAGAAAGTACAGAAAAAAGATAAGAAATCATAGTCGAAAGACACACAAGAACATCCATTGTAGCCCCTCTGCCGCCATTGGAAACAAATTGGCCAAATTTTTTTAAGAAGGCCAGTCCTAATTTGAATTGAATATATGTGGAAAGAATACCTTGAATGAAAGTCGTCCAAAAAAGGCCCGGAAAGATAAGCTTTGTTCGCCAAAATTCAGTGTTTTGTGTTTTGTTCAAAAGCAACACAGGCACCCCAAGTAGTACACACTTCAAGAAGTTGTACTTCCAATACTGTATCTCTTTTGTTTTTGAGAGAAGTTTAAGTTGTAAGTTAGATGATTGGTCCACAGTGTTAGTTATAACAAACGTTACCGACTCGTCGATACTGTTGAGACTGCTCATGAGGTCTCTGATTCCTAAAACACTTGAGTCGTATTTGATAACTAGTTCATCAACAATGCTTTCTTCTTCAATTGCCGTTATAGTATCGTCTGGATTGGCTTCTTCAGAGTCGAGAATTTGACCCACAGTGTGCTCAATAATTCCTGCTCCGAAACTGGTGACAAGAGCTTCTAGATTATACTGGAAATGATGGAGATCAGCTACCTCTTTAAGTCCATAAATCAGCAATTGTAAAACCTCAATATCATCCAAGGATTCCTCTATGGTTTGTGACAGTACAACATTGGCATCGAAACCACAATCTTCTATTGTTTGTTTGATCAGTTCTGGAGCAATAGATGTGACATGTTTCACCACAGCTTCTTCCGTCAAAAGCGACACATTTACTTCTTGAACGCCTTCAAGTGCCTGTACAGCATTTGTGATCAGAGCGCTGCAGGCGCCACAAGTCATCCCTACTATGGAGAACTTGGAAATGGTGGTTTTGTTATTATTCAATGGTTCTGAACTCACCACCAGAGCCCCGAAACCACAATCCTCTATCACTTCCACTATTTTTTCCTTCTGGACATCCTGGTGATGTATCACTTTCCCATCATTGGTCATATTATTCACAGAAACTTGCTCGATTCCCGGTATCTTCTCTAAAGCTTCGGTGATAGAAGCACTACAGGCTCCACACGTCATGCCTTCAATGCTGATATTAGTGTGTATGAGTGGTTCTTGCAGATTCTTTGTGTTACCTACTATGTCCACATCAAACCCACAGTTCTCTATGGCTTCAGTTATAGCCGCTGAGTCTACTAATTTGTCATCGTAAGTGATCTTCCCTTCCTCAGTGATGAGCGACACCGAGACATCCGAAACACCGTCCATGCTTTTCACTGTGTTTGTTACCAGCGCCGTGCATGCCCCACATGTCATTCCAGAGATGTGGACCACCAAACTCGAAGACATTGTGTAAATTGAAGGTTAGAAAAAATGAAAGAATTTTAGTAATTATGACATCGCGCATTATGCAGGCCTTATGCATGCTTCCGAGACATGCGTATGGTTAATGGCGGCACCATACATAACAGTCCAGATCAGAGGCAAGGCTGTTCAATAGAAGTAGGAGATATACACAATGGGATACTAAGGCGGCAACATATAGGGGTCCGGAAAGAAATGGGAGTCCTACTTGACTCCTGGGTTTTTATGCGTCGCTGATTAAAAAGATAACTTGCCCGAACCGGATTACTTATTGGGTATATGAGCCAATTTGACACATGCCAAATTTGACACCGCCCAAGGCGTGAACTTATAAGGTCAGAAGTAGAAAATGCTATTTGTTTACAATTCCACTATTATAATGAAGAGAATGACTTTCTCCACGAAATTGCAGTCATTAAGCTTAAACCCTGAAATATTACGTCAAAAAGTAGGCTGATTTGCAAACCACCGTAAATTGTATTATATTGAGTTGAAGCTATATCTAAACCTATTTCTTATCATTTGGCCTCTTCCCATGCCCTGGGGTCTTCTTTTTCGTACCGTGGAAATTCCTAGAAAGTAGTTTCCATGCTTGTTTCGTATTAAGCCTTTGGCCTTTATTGTCTCTGTATGTAAGTTTCACGTCGGGTTTATAGTTTTCATTGGCTTTAGGTACCAATTCTTTTTCTACTAAGATCTCATCTAATCGATCACTAAAAATATTTTCTTGGTCTTCTTTTGATAAGGTCTGGTAATGCTTGTCATGGGAGAGCTCTTCTCTGAGTATCCGTTCCTCTATGGTGATCTTTAGTTTAAGTAGTTCAGCATCTTTGAGTGCTTTTGAAGCATCAATATGTGAGGGGCTACTAGCTGGAATTTGAAGGGATTTCAAAGTTTGTGCTATTGAAAGAGATGGGGCTTTTATGGAGGGTCCTGACGGAACCAGGTCCTCTATTGGCGCACTTTGAACCGCCATTTCTCCATTTGCCATATTTTCAGATGATTCATCCGCAAATTTTGGTTTATGATGTTCCACATTATTTTCCAGACCATTATCTTCTTCAATAGCACCATTTTCATCAAATTCACCGGCTTTGGGCGCTGTATCCCGAGCTTCATTAGTGCTTATTACGTCTTCGCTCTTCAAAGAATTAAGGAAGTCGCTAGTGTCATCAAATGTGGTCATCATGGCTTCTTTTTCTGCACTCTCCTCTTCAGCCAATCGAGAATATTGTCTGATTTCTCTAGCGATATCGTTGGCATTCAATGTCTTTCGTTGTTGTTGCTTCTTCCTTCTTTTCAAGGTTAACAAGGCCTCCAAATCTTCTTCCTCATTATCATATACTTCCAAATCAACTTTTTTCAAGTCGATTTCCTCATCGTTATCCAATACCCGCTTGGAAACGTTCTTCTTTTTCTTTAGTTTTTTCATTTTGATGGGTTTTTTGGGTTTCGAAGGTTCTACAGGCTCGAAATCATCGTCGAATAGGGATATTTCAACTTTCTGCTTTAGTGAAGGCTCTTCACTGGATTCTTGGATACCATTTTGACTAAGATTAATCCGATTACCTTTCAAGACCACCGATTCTTCAGGTTCCACTTCGTCATTTTGTATGGATTTGTAACCCACAGAGCTCAGTACAAGCTTGGATTTTTCGGCTTCTTTTATGTTTTTGGAAACTTTAGAAGCCCTTTGAAGTGTGTCATTTGTCAATTCGTCAGTTTCATCTAAAATATTAGAGTCATTTAGGGTTAGTACCTCATTATCTTTTATGTTCTCCAATTCTTTTAAAGAATGCAAAATGTGAGTTTCAGCTTCACCCACCTCTTCATTAGTTGCATTATTCTGACTCAGTTCCTTTTTTGCATTGTCAGTATCTCTTTTGGAGGTTGTATTACTACCCAAACGTGAAAGCCAACTATCGGTTTCTTCTTCTTCGTAGTCTTGCAATAAAGTTCGTCCTCTACTCAATTTTCGCTTGGAGTCAAGCTTACTCTTAAGATTTTCCATACGCTCTGCTGTTTCTTGATCCTTCAATTGCTGCTTTTGGTGCTTTATATGACTTTCATAATTTTTCACTGCATTATCACTCTCAGAAACAACCTGCAATGGCTTTAGTCCTAAAGATGCCCTAAGCTTGTTTGTTTCACTAATAGAAAGCTCTTCCTTTTTCGACGGTTGCGGAACTTCCAATAATGGCAAGCCGATTTGGGCTCGTAGTTTGTTCGTCTCTTCGATGCTTAATGTTATCTCTTGCATCGCTTTAGAAGTCGCATCGCGAAATCTGGAGATCATCTTTAAGCCATTGTTCTGGGTATGACAAGGTTTACCTCACGTGGCCAACAAGATCAATTGAGGATTGAAAGTGTTACAGGCTCTTCAATTAGAGGATCAAATTTTTACAGCTTGAGCAAAAATATCCTTGGGTATGTTGCAAGCGGGGTTATAGTAGTTTGTAACATAGATGAGGAAACACATTCAACTACAAATCGCCGTTTTTTCTGTGCACAACATTTCAACACAGGCGATAGTAAGGAAAGTGCTAACGCTTATCCATACATTATTTCAGATCATAACGAAGTGCCTCAAAAAGACACTTTTGGTTATAGCAAATCAGGGATTCCAATACAGATCAATGGAAATAACTTTAGCGAATCCTCAGAGAGTCGAGAGTCGCCGGTGGGCTCTTCAAAGCTTGTAGATAAAGTCAGAGTCATAAGCTGTATTTGTATATCCGATAACGGGGAACTACTCGCTGTGGGAGAATCGGGGTACCATCCCAGAATTCTTCTATTTTCACTTGCCCCAGATCTGACATCTTCCCCCATTGCTGTGATAAATGACCATCAGTTTGGGGTCTCAAGATTGAAGTTTTCACCGGATCTGAAATATTTGTGTTCTTTAGGGGATGTCAATGATGGGGTTCTTAATATTTGGAAAGTTAAACACTCTAATATGGTTTTGGCTAGTACGAATAGATGTTCTTCAGTAATCACTCAGATTATATGGATGAAGCACATTTTGGTCACTATAGGAGTTCGAATAGTAAAAGTGTGGCTGTTTGTCGATGAGGTTTCTTCCAAACTACTGAAACCGTCAGTTTTGAAGGGCAAGAATGTAA
Source organism: Yamadazyma endophytica (assembly GCA_030571075.1). Taxonomy (NCBI): domain Eukaryota; kingdom Fungi; phylum Ascomycota; class Pichiomycetes; order Serinales; family Debaryomycetaceae; genus Yamadazyma; species Yamadazyma endophytica. The sequence continues at coordinate 994,304 of JAJLXA010000005.1, forward strand.
TTTTAGGACCCTATATCAATAGCGCTTTCCTCTCTGCAGCTGTACTAAACGAAAAAGAGATTTTTTTGACTACAAATCATAAAGCTATAGTTTCACTCAAATTGGAACAAGACAATTATAGTTTACTACCCTTAAAGTCACCGGTTGATGACTTTAAATCTATTTTAGTTGACGGTTTAAGAAAACGCATTTGGTTTTATTTGGGAAAATGTCGATTCAAAAGCGTATACTTAAATGAAATTAAGCCTGGAAGTTTTTCAATGATAACTGATTCGTTTAGCCCCACAAAATTCCAGAGAGGAGCCTATTTGGACCACTCAATGGTCAATGTCGATAATGAAACAATTCTATATATGACAGAGGATTCAAGTTTGAGAGTTTACGATATGAAGGATGAAGAGGACTATGAAATAACTAATTATATCTCTTGGGAGATAGTCGCCTCCAAGTATAGAGACGAGAAGATGATAATAGCCACCAAACTAGGAAAAATTATTGCCATAGATAGCTCCAATGTAACCCCAATTAAAGATATAAAACTCCCACAATCTCCTTCCTTAGAAAACCAGTTAACTTCTATTGAGATTTTTGATGGTCATTTAGTAGCGGGTGATAAAGCCGGTGTCATTTATCTTTTTAAACAATTGAGTAACACTTTCGAAATGATTTTCACTTTGAAAGCTCATGAATATGCTGTTTGTGATATCAAATATTTTCAATTCGAAAACAACGAGTACTTTTGTAGTATTTCAAGAGATCGAATGCTTCAAATTTACAACAAAAGTGTAAATTCTTGGGATTTGCTTCAGACTATGGCTGTTCATACGGGTAATCTTTCCTGTATCGAGTACTATGAAGGCAAAGTATTCGTTTCTTCTAACGACCGAACCATATCCATCCACAAGATCCTGACGAGAGGTGTTGTCACTGAGAAGATCATATTTTTAAAAGCGACGCCTATCCAAATGAAAATCCACAGCGAAGAACTAATAATATCTACTAATGACAAAAACATTCTAATTTACGACATAACTACTTATGAACATGTGAGAACACTAAAGCTTTACAACGAGCGAATAAACGAATCCTTATTGATCGAGAATTTTGTGGTGAATAAAGACATTATAATAGTCTCATCGTCTGATAAATCCTTAAGATGTTTTACTTTCAGCTCAGGAAGAGCCCTTACAGTGAATTATGGACACCAGGAGTCTATTGTTGGTCTATGTTCGCAAGGAACGAAATTGATGACACTAAGCACAGACGGGTGCTTGATTGAGTGGGATTTGAATGGAGACATAGAAGCGTCCAGTGAAGTCCACGAAGCAACTGATTCACCATTGAATGCCAAAGTTTCTAGAAAAATTTTAACAAATCTGCCCACGAAAAACCTCGAACTTAATAGTCCCAAATCTGTGTCAAAAAGTCCTACAAATAGAAAATTATTTCAAACTCCACCGTCTTCTCCATCTCCAACGGCACTTTCAACTTTCGGTGACCACAGCGTGTCGCCTAGGCTAAGTTCAGCCACATTAAAGAGAATGGAGGCGAGGTCCCGTTCCATTTCACCTGTGAGACAAGCTGGTAAGAAAGAACCCACTAAAAAGCTTCTGATGACATCTTTAAAGTCTCCCAGCAAGTTAGGAACCAAGGATGACCCCATGAACAAGCTAAACCTAAATTTTCAGAATATTCGTAGCGTTTTGAAAAGAGAACAATTATCTTCTGAGGAGAAAAGTCATGTACGTGAAGAATTGAGAGAACTCATGACAATGGTGGATGATACAGAAACAGAGTCAAATCTTACACGGCTCTTACAACAATATAGTGACCAACTTGTGGAGATTGTCAAAGATAAATTAAATGCTATGTGAATTATGTACAAGGTTATTTTCTAACTGGAATATTGGCAGCTTGAATTGGATTTTCATCTTTAGTTTTGTCGGCCTGAGCCCAGGGATCTTCCGTTTCGGGAGTGGTTGAAGAAACCTTATCATTGAAAGAAGCCTTCGACTGTTCTACTTTGGTTAACTCCGCCTCGAGAGCCTTTCTTTCGTGCTCCTCCAAGCGCTGCTTTTCCATTTTCCATTTGGTATCCAGTTCTTGAGCCAAAACTTTGATGTTTTGCTGCCTGGCCTGGTCTTGCAAGAGTTCCGTCACAGTGGGGGCGTGCTCACGAGTTCTCCTTAGCCACTGTAGCCATTGTGGGGGAATCGTCAGGAAGTAATCTGCCTTGAACATATACTCTTGATAAGGCTCCATTTTTCTTCTCAACCGCTGGAGGTTTCCGTCCGGGGTGAACTCCCAGTATGTGTTTCCGTGGAGGTCGTAGCCTATGAAGAATCTTTTCCTGAAAGGAATGTCTCTTCTGGCCTGGAATTTGTGGACCAATCTCTTCCACGCAGAATATTTGCTGCCTATTGGGTCCATCGTTAAAGTGCGAATTGAGAATTGACCATCATGTCAAGTCATCGCAACTCCCTATCGCAATTAAACAAGGTGTTGCCGGTGCCGATTACGTTAGAGGAAGATACAGGGGGTAATATCACCAACACCAGTCATATAAGTGACGTTTTGGTGGGCGAGCATCACGTAATTGAAGGAGAAGGAGGGAAGTCGTATATGGTGTGGAGCATCAAAATAATCATCAATGATTCCAACTATTCGAGCAGAACTATCTACAGGAGATACAACGATTTTGAGAAGTTTCGCTACAAGCTTATTTCAGCACACAAAGATGTTGAAATCCCTGTGCTTCCGCCGAAAGATTCTTTTAGCATGCAGAGAATGGTTTGGAGCAACACTTGGCTCGAGCATCGCCGAAAAGGCTTACAATGGTTCATGACGAACGTGGTATTGCATCCGAAGTTGAAGGGGTCGAAAGTGATCGGGGAATTTTTGGGAATCGTATGAGTTGATGTGGTTGAGGTAAATTTGAAGATCATAGATGGTACAGTTTTAGCGCTAGGCGAAGAGCTGAACTATGTCTTTAGAGGCTAATTTTTGGGTGCCGCTTAAGACGCTTACTGGAGATCAGGGAATTTTCGTGTGATTTGTGTGCATTTGTGTGCATTTGTGGGTGCATCAGACCACTCCGTCCATGCAGATATCCCTAATGCTAGTATTCTGTGCATTAGTTACGTTCTGTACCTCCACCTCGTTTGCATTACCTTACGTCACGGCTTCGAAACACCCTTCTATGCATAGATTACACTTCCTTGCGGCGCTGTTGCATGGTTGCAACACCTTTTGTGCATATTCCCATGGCGGATGCAACACATTTTGTTTCCAATGACCTTTCCATGTGTACGCTTTCCTGCATGACCTTCATCACGGTCGAAATCACACATTGTATGCACACACTTCCCTAGCATAATATGGATCATTCCATGAGCCACAAACCCTCCAGCCGCTTCCGCCGCATCCCATCGAGTCAGATCAGATCCCAAAGAAGTAAGACAGTCAAACAGTCAAATAGTCACGGCCAGAAGGCCCAGCAATACACCGCCCACTCCCTCTTTTGACCACAAACACGGGCACGATATACCCTCTGTGAAGCAGGTACTTCTCAGGGTCTAGACCGGCACCGTGTTAGATATAGCATAATACATGACAAGAGCCGATTCGGACAGTAGCAATTGTGGAGCGTAGCACGAGAGGGCTCTATTTTCGGCCGAGGCCTGGCACCGCCACCGGCGCGGCTAGACCTTACTAATCATTTCTCTGGCCCGAGTGTCACGCAGTGCACTTACTCAGACTAGTCTCGCGCCAGCATCGCACCACTCCCACGCTATTTCCCCCCGTCGCACCCACTTCTCGACCTAGAACCTCCCCATCAATAAGCTCCCTCGGATCTAGACCGTGCAAATTATTAATTGGAAAATATAAAGCACTGAGATTTCGCATGAATTTTTCCATCTCCAAGAAGATACTTAAAACACTCACCACCTTAAGAACTTGCACAAGAATGGTTCATAACGAAGTTACTATTATCGGAAGTGGCCCAGCCGCCCACACCGCCGCCATCTACTTGGCCAGAGCCGAAATCAAGCCCACCTTGTACGAAGGTATGTTGGCTAACGGATTTGCAGCTGGTGGTCAATTGACCACCACCACCGACGTGGAGAACTTCCCCGGTTTCCCCGAGGGTATCAATGGTTCCGACTTGATGGACAACATGAGAAAGCAAAGTGAGAGATTCGGAACCAACATCATCACCGAAACCATCTCCAAGGTCGATTTCAGCGCCAGACCATTCAAATTATGGACCGAATGGAACGAAGACGCCGAACCAATCACCACCGATGCTGTCATCATTGCCACCGGTGCCAGTGCTAAGAGAATGAACTTGCCTGGCGAAGAAAAATACTGGCAAAGAGGTATTTCTGCCTGTGCCGTTTGTGACGGTGCCGTGCCTATTTTCAGAAACAAGCCTTTGGCTGTTGTTGGAGGAGGAGACTCTGCTTGTGAAGAGGCCTTGTTCTTGACCAAGTACGGGTCCAAGGTGTTCCTTTTGGTCAGAAGAGACCAATTGAGGGCCTCGACCATCATGCAAAAGAGAGTCAAAGAAAACGAAAAGTTGGAGATCTTGTGGAACACTGAAGCCAAGGAATGTAAAGGTGACGAAAAATTCTTAACCGGTATTGAAATCTACAACAACAAGACCAAGGAAACCTCTGTCTTGGAAGCCAACGGTTTATTCTACGCCATTGGTCACACCCCTGCCACCCATGTGTTTGGTAAGCAAATCGAGACTGACGAAACCGGCTACATAAAGACCAAACCAGGCTCCACCTTCACCTCTGTTCCAGGTGTTTTTGCTGCTGGTGATGTCCAAGATAAAATTTATAGACAAGCCATCACCTCTGCTGGATCCGGTTGTATGGCTGCCATGGATTGTGAAAACTGGTTAGCCGAACAAGAGTAGATAGATGTATAGATTAGAATTAACGTAACGAACTAGCAGAACAATTTTGTGCTTTTTTATCTCTACAATCCACGGCCTATTTAAGCATCACCATCTTAGATCACACTTCGCACTTTTGTCATGTCTTTTAACGACCTTGAGGCTAACACCACGCAATATAACGACTTTCCCGAGTTCGAATCGCTCACGCAGCAGATCGAATCCATTCTTTACAATGTGAACAATTCGACGTTAAAATCGTTGAAAACACTTGTGACTCAGTACCAGGAACAAACGCCTAAACTGGCTAAACTCTCTACCACTATAACTACACAAATAGATAAGATCACGCAATCGTATCGCAGCGTAAACGAACTTTCAAAGAAACTCAATGAATATTTAAGCGAATGTGAACGCAATAGAGAAGACGGGGACACGCTTGCATATCTAAGGCAGAAACAATCTTTGGTGATAAAATTGATCAAGGCAAGCATTAATCAGTTCCAAACAACGGAGAAGAAGTTTGAAAAAGTACAAAAAGAGCAAATCCAACAAGTGGAGGATTCTGACGCCAATAAATTGCAAAACGACAACCAGGGGGCGGAACCAGAACAGTTGCTGCAACAAGTACAAATCACCTACGAACCGGTGAATGCAGAAGAATTGGAACAACAAACGCTTCTTGTGCAAGAGAGAGAGCGTGAAATTCAACAAATATCACAGGATATATCGTATATTAACGAGATCTATGGGAATTTGGAAGATATCGTACATGAGCAGCAATTCGCCTTAGATTCTATAGAAGATAATGTGTTGCGTTATAACGACGATGTCCGGGGTGCTGCCGTGGAACTCCGGCGTGCAGAAAGATACCAACGTCGTTCTGGCGGTAGAATGATATGCTGTTTGATGGTACTTTTGGTTTTAGCGCTGGTGATTCTTTTAACAATCTTGTTATAACCTAGACTTCCCAAATATTTACAAAACCATCGTCACCAGCACTAACTATGACTTCCTCACCAGTGTCAGTTTGACACCAGGAGACACAATTGACCTCACTAACCCCATGGCTGGCTTCCTGGACACTGAGGATTTCCCAGAGATCATTTTTCTGGGTATATACTACGATTTTTCCATCTGAGCCCGCAGAAACGATGTTGCCGGTCTTTTTCGACCAACTTACAGAATAAACAGGGTATTCGTGGATCTTTGGAAGAGTTGTTTGATGCTCCCATACCATTTCTGCTGCGGTACGTCTGATAGAAGAGGGCATTTTCTCATCGTCGTTAGTTTCTATAGTAGGTTCCGATTTGCTAACCCATATTCTGACGCTGAGATCATCCGATGCACTCACAATCCTGGTTTGTGAGGTGCTTGCCAGCGGGGATTTAGGGTGTTCAAATGCACTGCACCATACGGTTCCTTCGTGTCCATTTAAAACCCCCACACATCCCCAATCGTCGTCGTTCTCGTCCTGTTTGTACAATCGAATGGTATCATCGTAGGACGAACTGGCTAACAAATTTTGTGTAGGATGCCAAATAACATGCTTGATGTCCTGATCGTGTTCACTTAAAACAGAAATACATTCAAACTCCTCTAATGTCTCTGGATCGGTTTCCCAAATCCATATCGTTTTATCCCTAGAACACAGCGCCAACAAATTACCCTGGTAATTCCATGCTACTGCCTTGATTTCATTTTCGTGGCCCTCAATGATGGCCATGAGGTTCCAGTCGTTTTTTGAGCTGGTTAAAAGCTGTACTTGCAGATGTTTTTGATCTTCTTCGGTCATTTCGTCGTCTTCAAACGATTCTTCTGGCTCGTCGATACCCCAAATGGAAATCGTGCTATCAAAAGACCCTGCTGCCAATGCAGGCAAATCAATGAACTCAGTATCGGGTGAATCGGCACCCCCTAAAGGAGGTTTGAACGCAACACTTCTAATTGATCTCTTGTGAGTGGCTTCGAGCTGTGATACTAGCGGGAAATTCTGCTGTTTAGAGAGCTTGTAAACTTTTGTGGTTTTATCTGTGGAGGCAGTTGCAAGCAACGGCAACTGTGCATGTGAACTTACCGACCACACTTTGTCTTTATGTGCATGAATAGATTTTAAAAGATGCATGTAGTAGATAATTTTTCACTTTTCGCACCATTTCAATTTTATGATGATACGGTTGGCACAGATTCCTGCTGTAGGGATGTCCAGGACCATTTCAGGCATCGAGAAGTCAATTTTGTACAAAACGTCTGCATACATACCGAAAATGTCATTTTTCGGCGCCGGAAAAGGCCATATTGGAACCTCTATACGGTTCTATAGTAAGAACGAAAATAAAAAAGATAAAGATCTTGTTAAAAAGGAAGACCTTGCTGTTGAAAAGAGCGATGTAAAGCCTCAAACCCTGCGTGCTTCACCTGCACCAATGGAGAATCAAGATCTTGCAAAGTTTTTGAACAAAAACAAGGTCCCTTACATCCCTAAAATTAAACATGAGAGAGTTTCGTACGAATATACTGGCCTACCAAACCAGGATGATTTCACTAAACAGGCAAATCAGGATAAAATCAAGCCGGTGACTCGTTGGACTAGGTATATACCCCATATGATAACAGTTGTGGTGGTTATATGGGCGGGATATACCATCAAAGTGTGGATATTTTCAGATGAGCCAGCAGAAGACTCTCAAGAGTTATTGGATCCCGAGAAATTTCACCCCTTTATCATTACACATAAGGAAAAAATTGACGACGATCATTTTCTTGTGGAGTTAACCCCTAAATTCAACCATTGGCAATATAGTTTTTACACCAACTACTCCCAAAAGAGTATTTGGAATGGAGAGCATATTTGGTCAGTGGAGGTGAAGCATCCTCAAATTATGGTGGTAAGATCTTACACTCCATTGCCAGTATATTTCATGAAATCCGAATACACAATTTCGGGAGAAAGAAAACCACTTTTGAAGGCCATTTTGCCAAACAATAACGATTACGATAGAGGTGGTGTCATGTCATTGTATATCAAAAGATACGACGACGGCGAGGTATCGAAATACATCACCGACAAAAAGATAGGGGAAGAAATAGAACTTAGAGGCCCTAATGTGGAATACAAATTTCCTTACCATCCTCTCAACAAGTACCACGAAAGGCCTGTTTTTAGAGACCTTCCCTCCAAAGTGGAACCGGAGCTTTATGTCGACAAAATTAAAGCCATCAACAATATTCCTGACTATGACAATGTAAACTTTTATTGTGGGGGTACGGGAATAGCTCCAGCATTGCAAGTTCTTATGTCAAGAAATCCCTACAGAGGATTTATAAATGTTCACTACAGTGCAAGAAAACAAGGAGAGTTAGGTCCTTTAGAAAGGTTTATGTTTTTTTTGGAGAAACTCGATAGAGTAAAGTTTCATTATCATTACGATGAAAAGAAGCAATTCCTCAAACCTAGAGATATTTCCAAACCTCAAGCCCCCGAGTTCTTAAGTCCCATGAGACAAGAAAAGGTCAGAAATCTAGAGACAATGACACCCGAAGAGGCTCTTAAGCTTCGCCAAAGCATTTTGGAAGGAGACGATCAACAGGTAGAGAAGAAGTTTGACAAAGAAATCGTATTTTACGACTCTGCATTAGACCAAGCAAGGGTTACCGAAAAACAGAAAAAGAAAGACGCCAGTCTTGCAATTGTGTGCGGACCAGATGGCTTCATAGAATATGTAGCAGGTGCTCCCGACAGAGCTACAAAAGGACAAGGGCCTACAGAAGGGCTTTTGGGAGCAAAAGGCTGGAACGAAACAAACACTGCGAAGATGGTCAATTAGATTCTTGTACATAGCTATATACATAATCATACATTGGTGAATTAGAGCATTCCTATTTTTTTGGCAAAATGAGTGAAGATACGTTGCGAATCTCTTACTTCGCTACAACTCGTTATGACTTCTTTCAAAAGTTCGTGTTTGTTATAACCACATATTTTAGGGTCCCACTCTGACTTGTCTTCCGGACCTAATAATCCGTTACACACCTCGAATATTTTGGCCTTGAGACCCAACTCACACACTCTTTTGGAGTAAGTAAGAAGAAATCTCTTGAAAGTTACCGACTCGCCCAATATTTCACAGCATAATATTCTGTTTTCCAAGTGGCTAATGGAAACTGTGTTTTCGAGGTTTTCAAACCCTTCTTTCATAAGCATATTTTTAGAGCTTTTGTTGAAGAATTTACCTCTTCCCACTCTCGAGTTTCTCAAAAGATCCTCATTCGTCTTGTGCTCAAGTACCCCCAATATAGATACTTCTTCATCTTCATTACCAAATAAGGATGAAGACTGAGGTTGCTTGTCTTCTGTTAAAGAGTCCCAATAATGTGAACCAAAGGCCCACCAACTTTCAGTGATTGACTGCCAAACACCCATATCTTTGTTAAAGAGATACCCAGACCCGTTTGAAAGTGTGATTAATGGTATACCCTTGGAAGTTATTGAACAAAGAGTAACACGTTCTGATCTGGATAAACCATCGTCTTGGTACTTGTTAAAGGATTCAAGCAAAGAGCTGATTGTGGTTGGGGAGGACAAGTGTAATTTCTTTTGTGATAAGTCCCACACAAAAAGCTCTCCAATGCAAGTTATTGCCATGAGGAAGTTTCCGTGACTCTCCAAAAACAGTAAAGGTGAACCCAAGATCAATGGTGGTAATAGTTTTTTACCTGACGTATGCGTGTAAGTGTGAATTTGTCCGTCATTTGTACTTATTGCCCAGAAGCTTTCGCCTTCTGCTGCTAATTGTATCAACTTAGGGAGGAAATCGACCCAAACCTGTTTGTCCTTTTTGAAGTAGGTAATACGACTTGGCTTAGTTTCATTTCCACTGCCATTCTTGACATCCAAAATGAAAGATTCTTTAGTTTCTACAGTACTTGTCATTTGAAACGAAAGTCTGACTTTGGGCGTAGCTAATCTTGTTTTCGAAAAAGTTAAATTCGGGTTGACAATAATGGAACCAATAAATTTAACAGGCTCAAGTTCTCTTTTGAGTTTTTTGTTTCCGTCGTCACCTGTTTTTTGTCTTTTCAGCTGCTTTGAGAAAGACTCCGAAACGCTATATGAAGGCTTATCCAACTCCATAAGGGATTTCATAGCAGGCTTGGGTACATTAGATGTCTGCTGAAGCAGACTTGCCTCTGGAACATTACTATTGCCATTCTGGGACACTAATGTAGGCTGTATTCTTTTCTTACCATTTTTGGTAGTTATCTTTTGTTTAACAGCTCCATTCGTTCCATTTGTGCCATTGGCTTGGGAAACAGGTGGTTGTTCCGGTGCAGGTGATTGAACCTTTTTCTTAGAGGTAAGGCTCAGGTTTGTTCTTTTATTCAGACGGGTTTCCATTGCTGAGTTGAGAAGATCGTCTACAGCGCTTGGATTCAAAGCAGGTTGCGGTATGACTTCAGGTTCCACAGTCTCTGTTTGCAAATCCTGAGGAGGCTTGGATATTGTTGTTTCATCTGTGGGCAAAACCGTCTCCACTGACGGGGCCAAAGAATCAAGCTTATCTAAAGAAGTAGCGTTTGCACCATCAACAACATCTACCTGGACTGGTGCACGTCTTTTGTCTGTATCTTTCAAGTGGAATTGCTTGGGGTCTGTAGGCTCTTTCTTGGGAGTAGGACTAGCATCTACAACATTTCCCAAATCGCCGATTTCGAATTTAACCACGATCAAATGGCCGTCTAGAGACACCAGGAAAAGATGATCACCAGTTTTGCTCCAGCATAGATCTACAATTGAATCAGATACCAAATTCTCCAAAACCAAAATGGGTGATTCCAGGGTGGTTTTCCACAATGCCATTTTTCTATCTGAACCAGCAGTGGCAATGACATTATAGGATGTAGAAGGCTCGTCGGCCGTTGCAAAAGTGTTAGGGTTAAAACGAACTACATCACAGTTAGATCCGTGGCCCACAAGACTAAGGGTAGTGTCCCAGTCCTTCGATTTCGATAAAAGCGTCACCAATGCCGTTTTGTTCTTCTTTGCCGTGGGAATGGCAACAAGATCCCCATCGCTAGACCACGAAATTCGGTTATAATTCATGTTGATGTTGGATGGGTTCATGATCTTGCTTATTTTGGTCGCCAACTTGAATTGGTACATGTTTGAAGCAGGATCATACTGAAATTGCAACAAGGATGCAAGGATGTCATCACCCACCACCATGAGGTATGTATTGGAGGGATCAAACGCAAGGCTCCTTTGAATTGAGGGAGACTCAATGTTCAAAAGATTGGTCAATTCCTGGTACAGGTTCATTTTTGTGTCGATTATATGCACTTTGGCATCCGAGGATGTCCATGCCACAAGACGAGAGTCTTGGCTCCATGATACATCGACAATGGAGCATTTTTCAACTGCAGGCTTGAATAACAACAGAGAAACCCCAGTTTCCGTATCCGTGATATACAAGTATCCATCCACATCGCCCGATACAATGTTCTTACCATCTCCAGAGCACCGAATACATGCAACCATGGACTTATGAGGGCTGTAGGTTGTGACAGGCGTCAAAGATGCCAAATCTCGAGCCATTTGGTCAGGCGCAGCATCGAAAAACCCGCCCAAAGCACCAAAATCCCAGCAGCTAATGACACCGTCCTTACCACAGGTGTATACCTTGGCCATGAGTGTGTTTATTTCCACACAATGAGCCTCGCCAGCGTGGATTTCTTGGGGTACAACTACCACACGCATGGTTAAATAAGTTTTTTTACCGCGAACTCACACATCTTCATAATGGCCAACCAAGAAGACGAATTCACCGAATCCAGCTCCGATTGTAGGGAGTATTGGATCGACTTATTCTTAGGACTTAAAGGAAATGAATATTTCTGTGATATTGACGAAGATTACATACGCGATAGGTTCAACTTGACGGGACTTAACCAGGAAGTAGGGAGGATGTCTACCCTTATAGATATCATCACCGACATAATCGACATAGAGCTGCAGCCAGATGAACAGCGAGATCTGTTGGAGCACAACGCCAGAATTCTCTACGGCTTAATTCACGCCAGATACATTTTGACGTCCCGAGGATTGAATAAGATGTTTGAAAAGTACAGAAACGGTGATTTTGGCTATTGTCCCAGGGTCAACTGCCAGTTACACCCCCTTTTGCCGTTGGGGATGAATGATCAACCACGTATGGCATCGGTGAAATTATACTGCGCCAAATGTGAGGACTTTTACAACCCCAAATCGGGAAGACACTCTATTATTGACGGAGCATATTTTGGAACGTCGTTTCCAGCGATGTTTTTCCAGAACTTCCAGCAGGTAATTCCTGTGCACGACAAAAAGAGCTACACGCCCCGGGTATTCGGGTTCAAATTGCACGACGTGTCACAACTTAACAGATGGAGAGAGCTCCAGCGAGTCAAATTGGAGAAACGATTGCTTGATAGAGGCATGGACGTGCATAACAAGCCGGGTGGGTTTGCCAGTGATGATGGTGCAGAGTAATGTAACTAATTAGTGTAGAGGTATAAGCCGAAATGTCTCGTTTTGATGGGTACTAATGTGATAATATACGCCTAACCAGTATGTCAGAAAATTTCCGCGATGACCATAACCTTACGATTCACCAGAAACGTCCATATCTCTATACCTAAGGGGGCCACGGTGTTTTCGCTTATCCAACCCACTGGGAAGGTACACATCGGGAACTATTTGGGTGCAATTGACAATTGGAAGGCCATTTGCGACCACAACGACGACCCTGACACCACCATTTTGTTTGGGACCGCTGATTTGCATGCGTTGACAAGCGTAAAAAACGGGCCTCTCTTGAAACTGCACAGAAGAGATGCAATTGCCAGCTTGATAGCTTCAGGAATTGACCCGGAAAGGTGTATTTTGTACCACCAGCTGAGTGTGGCCAGCCATACACAGCTCTCGTGGATCTTGACTTGTTTGACGTCGATGGGGGCGCTTAACCGAATGACTCAATGGAAGCTGAAGTCCCAAATCGGGGAAAAGGACTCAATAGCCGACGAAAATGTCATGAACGTGACAAATGCAGGCGTTTTGACCTACCCTGTGCTTCAAGCAGCGGATATACTCATTTATAAGTCTACTCATGTTCCTGTTGGGGACGATCAGACCCAGCACTTGGAATTGTGCAGAGACATTGCTTCTCTGTTTAACAACTGTTATAAGAAGGATTTTTTTCCGCTTCCAAAGGCTCTTGTAACACCAACTAAGAAGATTTTGTCGCTTAGAGACCCCAGCAAAAAGATGTCGAAATCAGACAAGGACCAGAACGGTTCCATATACATAAATGAACCTGCAGAGACGATTGCAAAAAAGATCCGAAAAGCCACCACCGACTCGATCCAGGGCAAGGTGTACTTTGATCCTGAAAACAGACCTGGTGTCTCTAATTTGATCAATATAGTTTCTGGCTTGACCGCTAAAACGATCGACGATACCGTTAAAGATCTCGAATGGGTTAAAGACCACAAACAATTCAAAGACTACGTGACGGAGTTATTGGTGGAGGAGTTTAAGCCTAAGCGGATTTTATTTAATCAACTAATGGAAGACTCGGCTTATTTGGATGATATATGTGAACAGGGTGCTGTGAAAGCGAGAAAAATAGCAGATCAGCATCTTGCGGAGGTGATGGAGTTGGTTGGCTTGTAATTAGTATAATATAGGGCAGGATTAATGTCCCTCAGGTGGTATTTACCGATTTGTGGGGTTAAATATGAAAGTCCCAAGAATTTCCGTTAAGTAGAGTCTTTTTCTCTGAAAATAAGAGCCCTCTGGCATATATGGTTTCTTGCATTTAAATCAATACCATATACGTATATCTTTTTTGGAATTTGTTGATATTGCTATATCAGTAGTAATATTGGCCCATTCGTATTTTTCGCAGTTTTTAGATTTTTCATGCACAGAATAAATTATATCATCGCAAACATCTACACACCAAACAGTATACACAGTGTAAAAACAACAACAAGTTACCTCAAATCAGTCACAAAAACCTACGCATGTCAGTTTCACCCTATCATACTTCCACAATAGCACACAATCATCATGGTTATAAATCAAAGACGCACGACCTGCATGAGCCTCGACAATCGGGCCCAAAAGGGAAATTTTTAGGTTTGAGTCTAAACACCTTTTCTCTACAACATCTCCTCTGAAAAGTGGTCATACATAACACAACAATGTATGACCCAGACCTCTCATACCTCCCGGCACCCCCTCCTTCTTTGGGCAAATTTGCGCCCGTACCACGCCCTACGCTTCCCTCAGACGCACCACGTCCACGTCTAATGCAGAATCTCTCGCCGCACCCATCGCGTTTGGCGTCGCTTGAAACAATAAACACTGCGATACATAGAAAATATTTCATTTGTATCTCCCTTCTCAACAACATGAACCAGGAAGACCACAAACGAATGCAAATAAAGGTGTTGTATTCTTTCGATAACAACGACACCGTCTTCTTATCAAGATCCGTCGGCCAGCACTCTGTGAGAGTGGCAGAGATTCCCGTATATACGGCAAAAGGTGAAGAGGAAATGTTGATGTTAGGGGGGTTTGAGTTGAAAACATGCATCAAGCAAATCCTCAAGAGCTCCCCCGAACACTTCAGCCTACAAGCACAGGATTATGCAGTGTACTATAAGGATTTGACCGAACAACCAGACGAGCCGTTTGTGCTGAATGGAATACTATCAGAATTGGTGAACAGCTCCAAAACAACCATGGTACCGGGCAGAGTGTGCCAAAACGTGTCGGCAAACTTTTTGTTTGGAAATGACACCAAATCGGCATCATTGACGTTGGAAGTCCGCTTGAAGTTGCATAGAATAGACAAAACGCCCGTCAGTGGTGAAAAACGGCCTTCTGAGGAGGAAACCGCCGCTACAAAGTATGCAAAAACATCGGCCGCCTCGGGAATGAGCACGCTGTCGAACCTCCCCTCAAAGGCTACTCGTACGAAAAGTTTGCCGTTGTTTCCACAACATTACAGTCATTTTTACAACATCAGAAACGCCGATAAACACTCTTCGTCGCGTTACGATGCCCAGAGCGTCCAGGAAAGATTCAAACTGGCTCCTTTTGCAGATGCGCAAGTCATAGATAAACCCAAGGTGTTAAGGAGCAGAAGAACCACACGCCCCAACGATGCTGTGAGGGCCACCAGGACCCGTTCCATGGTTATCAATAAGCAAACGCCTTTGATGATTTCTTCGCCTATTCACGAAGAAGGGTCGTCTGACACCGACGATACCGAGTACAACGACCACGCAGGACGTCAAGGTTCGAGAGAAGATGAGGAAGAAGAAGACGACGAGGACGATGAGGACGACTTAGACAATACTACCTCGCCCTACACGCCGCAACAACCACCGTATAAACCCAGCAGTCATCGTTCCAGAGAAGCATTTCATTCACTTCCAGATCTTGAAGATCTCGATAGTAAGAAGATTCACACCATTCCAAGCACAAAACTCACTGAAAATCATGGCCTTGTGTGTGTGAATCCAAATTGTTTGACCAAAAGCTCGATAAACTGGAGATACTTTGAAATGGAATTTCATCCGCATTTCTGTGAGATATATAAGGCCAAGGAGTTTGACAAAAAGCACTATGAGGGTATGTTTGGTCCCCTTTGTAATGCCTGTTACCTTTTCTTGCGTAATAAAGGCTTCATGAGGCCAGAAGCAGTGGTCAAGAAATACCTCAAACAACAGAGATACAAGAAATATTTGAAGGATAAGGAAGATAGAATACCAAAAGCGCTCATGATGGGCCCAAGAAGCAACGGTGCCTCAAGAACCATTGGATCGTCTCCAATATTCGGCAACCACAAATTTGCAACTCCATCTCACACACCATCCGAAATCAACCAGGTCATACAGAATTCCAAGTTGAATGCCACGCAAAATGATTTGAATGATTTCATGAACCAATTACAGAATTTCGGCGGTCCTTTGACAGACATCGACCCATTGCCTCAAGACCAAATCCAAGAAAATCTCCAAGGTATAACTCCTCCAATGATGGCCACCAAATGTAACACTAGAGTTATCAACATGGACAGCAACCCAGATGATAAAGAGAACTGTCCACCCATGGATGCAAGCCATTTCAACAGCTCCAGCTCCCCTGCTAGAGGGGGCACCGAAGATTTTGAAAAACTTATCATTAAATCGTTCAGTAAGTCCAGCCCCATAGACGGTAATACCGACTGGATGCAGTCTTTGTTTGGGCAAACGCCTTCAGGAACCACTCCTAGAGACCAAACAACCCCTAGTGATTCCACTGCCAATAAGATCCATCCTGATTTACCACCCATGAAGACATTTCAAATTCGTAGGTCTCCACGTTTAAACAAAACTAAACAGGCTCCATCTGCACACATGCCAAGCTCACCGTTGCTGACATCTAAGGGGTCATTCTTGGATGATAACTACGACGACTTTTTCAGGAAAAACTCTCCAGAACAAAAGGCTTCCAGAAATGACACTACCACCTCAATGTTATCATTATACAAACGACCCGAGGTTCCCCACAGCTCATCTCCAACCAGCGAAATTTTCAGCGATGACAGAAGAAAACAGAGACAAGAAAGAGCAACCACAGAAGAAGCCCAACCTTTGTGAGGCAAATCCCATGTATATTAGCATAAATAGCATTAATGTATTATAGAAGAAAATTCGCATTTCGATGTACTCAGTTGAAGAATATAGAACCATAATTAAGGAGGCTGCCGCCACAATCAGTGACCGTATAAGCCAATCTGATGCACTTAGTAAGCCCAAGGTGATGATAATATGTGGATCGGGCTTGGGTGGTATTGTCAACGTTTTGACAGGCGAGAAAATAGAACTTAAATATGAGCTGATCCCCGGATTCAAATCTTCGACGGTAGCAGGCCATGAAGGAAAGCTTGTATTTGGCACAATTGGTGCTAATAAGGTACCTGTGATGTGCATGGTGGGTCGTTTACATTTCTACGAGGGCTACGACTTTCAATCAACCACATTGCCTATAAGAGTGGCCAAAAAATTAGGCATTGACACCATCGTTGTGACCAATGCTGCAGGAGGGGTCAATTCCGAGTACAAAGTTGGAGACTTGATGATTTTGAATGACCACATTAATTTCCCCGGAATGGCAGGCTACAATTCGTTGAGAGGGCCCAATTTGGAAGAATTTGGACCAAGGTTTTTGCCTGTTTCCGATGCCTATGATTTTGAATTGAGAAGAAAGTTCTACCAAACTCAAAAGAAATTGGGAATAGTTCGTGATGTCCACGAAGGGGTCTATTTCTTTGTAGCAGGACCCAATTACGAGACTAGAGCCGAGGTAAGAATGATTCGTGCTTTAGGCGGAGATGCTGTGGGAATGTCTACGGTTCCTGAAGTGATTGTAGCACGTCATTGTGGGTTGCGTGTTTTGGCGTTATCTTTGATCACCAATGTTGGGTTGGGAACGCCGCCTCCAAGTGCTTTGGAAGATACCGACGTGAAGTTGGATGATGGAATGGCCAATCACATCGAGGTGTTGGAGGCCGCCCAAGAAGCGTCCAAGGATGTGGAAAAGATAATTTCAGAGCTCATCAATGATATTTGAGGATATTTCACAGCTTGTGAATGATTCTGAGGGAGATGAAGCGATTTAGGTACGACGGAAGCTTCTTAGACTCGAGACGCAGAAAAGAAGAAGTCGTACGAGAGATGATGTGTTGTCTATAGCAGGGAAGACAATACATATAGTTGTATATAACAGAGAATACAAACATAATTGAATAACACTAGAGCAATTACCTAGAGTAACGCTTGAACATCCAGAGTCTCAAACAGTTTCAGAGTAAAACCAAGAAAACAATCACCATTTACCCGCAATCTCATATATCGTATATAGATCTACAGTCTATGCACCTCTCACTGATCAACTTCTCCCGCAGACTCCCATTTGCCTTGCAAATTCTCCTTCCATAAACTAATTTTGTTATCACCGCCCGAAACAGCCAATATATTTCCACTAAGCGACCAAGAACATCTCCAGCACACATCGGGGAACTTGTCGTCAGTCAAAAGCTGTTTTTGCCATTTTCCAGACCCGTCTTGTGACCAGATCAAAACACTACGGTCCTGAGAAGCAGTTGCTATGTATGATCTTATTAACACCGATGGAGACCACGACACATCACGGACCCAATCGGTATGCCCCTCCAATCTGGCCTCTTCCACGTATTTAGAGTCCTTCGAGTCGAATTTCCAGATCTTGGCCAAATTGTCGGACCCACAGGTGACAAATTTACGTTCGGCAGCGGTTTTGGAGTCCACAGAGGTTATAGGCGCCCACGAAGCCAGGTTGACGCCAATTGAGTGGGCGTTGAAAATGACGTGGGAGGTGGTGCCGTCCTCGTTGAAGTCCACCACCGAAACACGCCCGTCACTCAGCGTACACAACAAAATGGCTCCCAATTCGTGAGGTGCCCACGAAACAGAATTCACACTGGCCTGGTGTGCAGTGTGTTCTGCAATCACAGACCACGCACGGGTCTCGGGTGCTTCCTTCCAGATAAGAACCTTTCCATCGTACGAGCATGACGCCAATATAGAGCCGAATTTAGGGTGTGCCCAGGCAACCTGCCAAACAGGGCCTTCGTGTCCAATTAGCGTCTCGACAAGTTTGTGGGTAGCGCCGTCCACATCAAAGATTTTGATGGACTTGTCCGAGGAGCATGTGGCTAAGCGTTTGCCGTAGTAATCCAACACGGCGTCGTGGATTAGGTCGTCGTGGACGTTGTTGATAGTCACCATGATGTAGTTACAAGAAAACCTCACCGATTTCGCGCTGACGCTGCACCGCACGACGAATTTTTCAGCACCATATGGACAACTTCACCGACGTGGCCCTGAGGGTGCAGGCATTGGTGCAGAAGCTTAACACCCAGACGGTAGACAGTGTTTATGTGTACGACCGGATCAAAATCCAGCTCGAACGGCTTATTCTGGAGCAAGATATCAAGGCGTTGGAGGACGCAGAAATACCACAAACGCTGGATCAGGAATTAACCATGATCAAACAGCTCCAACGCCAGCGGATTCTGTTGATCATGGATATCCAGGCGCAAGATTATGCACACGACAAGCTTGTGGAGTTGGTGGGGCATAATCTGGAGATTGTGTTGAGCGTAAAAGAGTATTTGATGAATCGACCAGAGATGTTGGAGCAGGACCACGAACTCGTGAACCAACGAATGGACCGATTTGTGACGGGACAGGCGAGGCCGGTTGTGGAGCTGTTGGTGGTGAACAACCGGGTGTTTGTGGGCAATTTGGAGGGGATCGAACGGATGGTGCAGGCACTTGAAGAGGACCTCGAGAGACATATGGAGGAGGTGAACCTGGCAGAGTACCAGGAGAGGGTGAATGAGGTAGTGGGGAAGTTAAACGAAGTGTGGCAGGGGTTTCAGAAAGGAACTGGCGAAGAGGAGCATTAAACTGCTAGATATTTAAAGCAATTACAGTGTACAATAGATGTCATCAGGTCGTATATTCATAATCTTTTCATGCTCTTGTAAGTCCCAATAGGGCTGTTCATGCTGTTTAAGGTCTTATTCTTAAAGTTATTATTATTTGAGCTCTCATTCTTCAAGCTTCATCTCAATATCTCACTCAGTCTGCTCATCAACTTTCATCAACAGACTCGTCTTCATCCTGTATGGTCTCCAACTTTTGCCCTAATGACTCAAAAGAACTCCGTGATCCTCGGGATCCTTGGGAAACTCGACTGTCATACCCCACAAAATCATACGCCTTGGTGATGTACTTCCTGTTGGGGTCTAGCTTGCTCCATGTGGATCTGATTCTATCCAAATTCATATTGGACCGGTCAAACTTGAACAACAGAAAGATAAAGATGATCATTTCCCATATAAAAATGGCAAACATTCGTATCATACTATTGGATTCAAGATTTTTCCTCTCTTGGATTACGGCGTCAAGCACTTCTTTGTTATTTCCCGTCAACTTTAGGATTAGCTCGTCACGTTCTTGAGGGTCTTTGAACACACGATGAAACCGATTCAGGAAGATCAAACTGTTAATTATACCCGCGAGTTTGTCATTAGTTTGGCCTGCCAATTTGCCTCTAAGCATTTTGGCATTCTGCTCAATTTCATTGATTCTTTTGATCACTATTCTCGATTCATAAAGCAAACGATCGATGTTGGTTGAAAGTGAATTCATGTTGATTTCTGTAATGTTGATCAAATCCTCTTTTGTCATTTTCGTATGATTGCTGACCACTTGAAAGTAATCGGATTTGAGTTTCACCAAACTATCATTAAGTTCCTGGTACCTCGAGTCTAAGACGAAATTATTAATGCATTCACCGTTCTGCTTATTAGCAAGGGCTTTCTTAATTTGATCAGCTTGGATAAGATTGTTCATATCTTCCAAATAGTTGACGGAAAGTTTATCAACAGTCATTAAATCACTAGTATAATGTTCAATCAATGAAAAACTATTAGATCTTTTTAACAGTGTTTGTATGCACGTATCTTCTTGACTCAACTCTAAAAGATTGAGGTTCATTTCACCATTTTGTGCACTGTAAGGATACGAGTTTCTACGATTAAGTTTTTCATTGAAGGTTTTAACAAACTGTCGATCTTGCACAATGCTTCCACCCGATGGAGCTATAAAAAAGTTGGGCTTTTCTCTAGACTCTTCCTTCTGTGGAATTTTCAACAACGCATCGACTTTTGAAAGACCATTACTTAGATCCAAGTCTGATTTCTTAGTCACCACATTTGCGTTGCTTGTGCGTTCATATTTCTTAGATTGTTGGGTCAACAAAAAGTTTCTCTGTAAACCCAATTTCATTTTATTTAACCCTTTAGAGTATCTCGAAGAGTAATAATGGGTTTTCTGAGTATTTGCAATGGCATCACGAAGACTGATAAATCTGTAGAGACGATCGGAGCTCCTGTGGCTATGATGATGGCGGTGAGGCGGCTGATTTTCATGTTGCAAATCATCATGATGGCCAAGTCTAGCATTACGCTCAAGTCTGGGGCTTCCAAATGGGTCGTCCTTGTCATTTACACCATACCATAGACGTTTCAAAGTTTTCCCTACCAAAAAAGTTTTAACTAACTCGTCCAAATCGAGCGTTTCCACATCCAAAGGATTATGACTATCCCCTAACTTGGACAATCTCTCTCTGAATCTAGCAGACGCCTTGTTGGGGTCTACAAAGGCATTTTCTTCGGATTTGTTCGCAGTGTATATACGGTCTTGAACCGTGTATTTGACCACATTGGTCAATTTCCGTATTTCTTTGGTGTATGGATTTTGTTTTTTCGGAGAGTATGCCACACCTAAGCCCTTCAAATCCGAATTCGACTCGTTGAAGCCGTTGGGGTTTATAAGCTTACTATTGGTGATGTAAAAAAGCTTATTGATGGTTTCTACATCCAACTTTCTCTTTTTGTCAAGTTTTGTCTGTCTTTGAAACTCCCCAATGGAGATCATAAAGTTTTCGAAATCAAACGGATCTTTAGGCACATCACAGCCACCAAAAAGCTGAAGACGAATTTTCACCGACAAAAGCAACGAGATTATACCACAAATAGTTCGAGAGTTAAGCACATTATTACTGTTATTGGGCTTTGTGTTGAAATGGGGAACTCCTATCAAGTTCCACCAATTGGAAATGGCCTCTTCTGTTTTGTTACAGAGAAAACCATCGCAGTATCTAGCATCCAATAAATCAAAGTAAAATAAGCACGTTTGGATGATATTGGCCAATTCTTTGATAGCAAACTTGATGGGCACATTCAAATTGAAAATCTTGTACATCTGACGAAACTTATCCTCGTTGGCGTCGGAGATTTTGGGGGTAATCAACGAAATGGATCTACCACTACATTGGAACTTCTTCAAGTTGGAATTGATTACAAAGTCGTTTTCCACCAACCGTATATCCCCACCCACTATAGGGATCAAATTTAAGTATGACGGCAACGACGTCAAGTTGGTAATGAAGAGGATTTCGTCGTTATCGTCGTTTTCATGGGACTGATCGTTCTCGGTTGAAATTTGCATGATTTTGGAGTGATTTACCATCAACTCATTGAGGTATTCCTGGAATCGAAGGGGGTAAAATTTGGAGGCCTTTTTGATGGTGGTGAATTTGACCACGCTGATTTCGTTGGTGGAATTCCCTGTGTAGGTGGAAATGATGCTGCCAATATTTCTGTTAATCATCCATTGTTCCACGAGATAAATGTCGAACCCAGTTGTTCTTGTATATTCCAAAAGATGGAACTCGTTGGAGGCTTCGAATTCTCTGACGAAGTACTTCACGGCGTTGAAGTCGGGGAATATGTAGGTGATAAGCTCGGGGTCATTTTGCATTGGGCTGGGCTATCGTGAGAGGGAGAAATGAAGCAGGGAGCGAAGTGGTGCCAGAGAGGTAGGAAATGGTACGGAGCGAGGGTGGTGGAAGGGGTGCGAGGGCGGTGGAGCAAGACGGTACGAAATAGAGCGAGACGGTACGAAATAGAGCGAGACGGTACGAAATAGAGCGAGACGGTTGCCGGCGCCAACCGTGCTGACGACGCCAACCGTGCGAATCAGCGCCAACCGTGCTACACCACAGAGGCGCCTACGAACCGAAACAGAATGCACCCTACAGCCGACGAAGACCCCACACCTTCGTCACACAACAAGCGACCTTCAAAGAACATGCACAAATCCCGCCCAAACCCTTCCAAAGCCCGGAAATACTTGGCCAACTATTCTTCTCTGCAGTGAAGTTTGACCGGGTGCCAGCACGAAGCGCAACCAGCACGGGACCATCACGGACGGTGCCAGCACCAACGCAGCCTTGCCTCGGTCGAGGTACGGCACCACAAATGTCTTTCCAACGCCTACCTGCAACTCCAACGCATCCCAATCGAGTCCAATTGCCGAAATGCTGCAGCTTTGTGCTTACTTACCATTCAGATCAGGCTGCATGTAACTCACGCAAAAATCATACGACAAGGATTTTAGTCGATGAGCATATTAGCCGGCTGCAGGCGACACGAAGACGCACCAGAATCTCTCACCGCATGCATGCATCGCTGCGCCGCAGCCCACTTCACCCCTTTCAGATGGGGCTATTTTCACACTAAAAGATGCGGCTCAATTATCATCACCGGTCCGGCCCTTGAGGGGACTTGTAGCTTGTCTCGTACGTGCCCTAGCGAAAGGCTTGAAATTTCACAGGCCTTGGCAATGCAACTGGGCCCTTAGATCTAACCCCGAATGACAAACTTTAAGCTTCCCTCCAGCGGTATGCAATAGAAGTGGCTTCAGATCCGGCCACCGACATTGAGTCGATGCAATAAGCACAAATTCTAGAAAGATGAAGGGCTAAACCATAGACTGAAACACCATGGATATCCCGAGATAAGCCCATAGATAAGGAAATGCCACACGAGATAGCAAAAACCTAAAAAAAGTATAAAGGGAGGCAAAGTCCCTAAGAGAGAGTCCAAAATATGTAGCGAGAGTCAGACAGTTATCGGGCTAAAATGAATGGGCCAGAGATAACAATAGTAGGAATGTCGCAACAATGATTCCGCACAACAATGCACGACGCTACTGCAAGCCCTCTAGTCTTTACACATACATCGTCCTCGCGACTTCCATCGTGGCCCCACCTATAATTACTAAAGCTAGCAAGAGAATCTGAAAAGCATCTTCGTCCGATACAGCAGTTGTGACCGACGCCGATGTCGCGCGGCGCGGCGCGACATTGCACCTTGCTTTCGTCACTAAGTTTTCAGGCCCGAAGCGCCGTTTCCTATCTGAGGGTGCGTAAAAATTTCTTTTATCTCTGCCCTATGCTTGCATTCATTATATAACGGTTGAGTTTGCGTCCTTTTTAAGCGTTTTCTCAATGAGCAAAGAAAAGCGAGAAAAAATTGTCACCCAAGAGGACGATTCGGTGGGTGAAGTGTCGTCGTACGACGAAACCAAGGACTTGTCGTTCTTGCAGAGACTCTCCAACAAGTTGGAAGTGCAAGAAAAGGGCGATTTGACCACTGCCCAGATGTTTTTGGTCAACCACGACTTGAAGCCTGTTGAACAGGCCAGACGGTCGTGGAGTTGGTACAATTACGTTTTCTTCTGGATCGCCGACAGTTTCAACATCTCCACCTGGCAAATTGCGGCCACCGGTGTGGGCAAGATGAACTGGTGGCAGACCTGGTTGTCTGTGTGGGTGGGCTACTTTTTGTGTGGTATATTCGTCAGTATTGGGTCCCGTGTGGGGATCATGTACCACATTTCGTTCCCGGTGGCCGTCAGGCTGAGTTTTGGTATCTACGGTTCACTTTGGCCCATTTTCAACAGAGTGGTGATGTCGTGCGTCTGGTACGGTGTACAGTGTGCCATTGCTGGTCCATGTGTGGAGGTGATGCTTCGGGCCATTTTCGGCAAGGACTTGAACGAGACCATGCCCAACGGAATGGGCAAAGATTTCACCACCTTTCAATTCTTGAGTTTTTTCTTATTTTGGCTTTTTTCCTTGCCTGCCATTTGGTTTCCTCCCCATCAGGTCAGACATTTGTTCACCTTTAAGGCTTACGTCACTCCTATAGCGGGGATATTGTTTTTGGTTTGGACCATTGTCAAGGCCGGTGGTATAGGGCCTGTGGTGCATAAGCCGGCCACCGTGCACGGCAGCGACTTGGCCTGGGCGTTTGTGGAGAGTTCGATGAATTCTTTGGCCAATTTTGCTACTTTGATTGTCAATGCTCCTGATTTCTCCAGATTTGCCGACAAACCTTCGTGGTCGTTGAAATACGTGGTGTACACCGTGACCATTCCGTTGTGTTTCTCATTGACGTCTTTGATTGGTATTTTGGTGTCCAGTGCCTCGTCCTCGTTGTACGGCGAGACCTTGTGGAACCCCATTCAGGTCTTGGGTGAGTTTTTGAACAACTACACATCGGGAAACCGTGCTGGGGTGTTCTTCTTGGGGTTGGCTTTTGCTATCGCCCAATTGGGAACCAATATTTGTGCCAATTCCATTAGTTTTGGTACCGATGTCACTGCTTTGATGCCCAGATACATCAACATCAGAAGAGGTGGGTATATTTGTGCCGCTTTGGCCTTGGCTATCAATCCATGGAAATTGAACTCGTCTGCTTCCATGTTTACCACCTATTTGTCTGCATACTCGGTGTTCTTATCGTCAATTGCTGGTGTGGTAGCGTGTGATTATTACTATGTCAGAAGAGGTTACTTGAAGTTGACCCATTTGTACTCGTTGTTTGCACCTGAAAAGCCCGAAAGTCCATCATTTTACCTCTACAACCGTATTGGTTGTAACTGGAGAGCATACGTTGCTTATATCTGTGGTATTTTGCCCAATATCGTCGGATTTGTGGGTGCCACCGAAACCCACAAGGTGCCTATTGGTGCAGAAAAGGTGTACAGAATCAATTTCTTCATGGGGTTCATTTCTGCCTTCTTGGTGTATGCAATTTTATGTGCCGTGAGTCCTATTGCTGGTACTCCAGATGTCAAACCTTTTGAGAAGGGCTGGCACGAAGAGTGGCAGGACGTCGAAGATTTCGAAGAGGAATTGCAAGGTCATGTTGAACACCCTGGTTTGGAACAATATTTGAGTTATACGTCAGGTAGATCTGTAAAGAAGTAGACTGGCGTCATTAATAGTGTAGTTTAGTAATACAAGTGAGATACGAGAGATGGAAACGGAGAGGCATGTAAATCAGGCGGAAGGAGGCTCAATTTCCAAAGAAAGCTCAACTTGCATAGAATTCGCTTATAAAGACCCCCGTGCATCCATAAAACGCCAAATGACCGCAAAAGACCAAAAACCATAAGGATTAAAATAAGCCACTCATCGTGCATACTCAACCAATGATAATCAGGTTTAATCAAATTACTAATAGTGCACCTGGATAAATCTTCAAGCATATGATACAGAAACCACCACTTGCCTCATTTGAGCTAACTTGTACGTTCTAATTTGCTTTGAGAGGGCTTCTCTTCTCCCTATGGCTGCAAAATCGAATTTCTTAATCGCTCATTAAACGCTCATTTAACGTTGATCTAAGCGCTGGCCTATGCGTTTCCCAACATCAATGCCAGAGAATACACCCAATCTCTATTTACACCCCACATAAGCCAGGTCCCGATAAAGCATTTCTATGCTCCTTTTGGGAATGACCAACATTCCCTGCTGCACGGAACATCTCAAGCGAAGGCCAAGTATTCACATGTTTCTAATGCGGAAAAATTTTTGATAAGCATGTTTCGTCGTTTTACCACAGCTGCTGCAGGCTTAAGAAGCTTCCATGTGCCTTCAACGCATAGGCCCGATCCGGTGATCAAAGCGTTGCCACTAAAACAAGCTACCCAAATCTGGCTCAATTCGTTCAAGCACAATAGGCTTGAAGATCTTCAAGACGAATTAGTCCATACAATGTTCCCCACATCTGCAAAAGAAAATACCAATGTACAAATAGGGAAACAGAAGGTGCCCTTAGACGAACAGGGCAACTTCCTCAACGAATTGAGTTTTCTGATCTGCAATGACGACAAGGCGTCTTGGAAACACGTTGTGTTTGTGCATGGCTACGGTGCCTCTTTGGGATGCTTTGCTAGAAACTTCCAGCTCATCAATCAGTTCAAGGGCTTGAAAAATAACTACAAGCTTCATTTCCTAGACAATATATCCTTTGGGCTTTCTTCAAACCCCAAAATCGACACCGATTTGATCAATTATTGGAACATCCCCAAATGTCCTACTTTGAAGCTTAATGACGACACCGAAACCGACCCCAAAAAGCTCTACAACAAGTATTATAAACTCATAGAGTCGTACGAGCTTAATCCGAAGGAATTCGAAGCCTACAAGCGTCAGTTTGGCCCCATTTTGGACAAAATAGAGAACTACTACCTCTCAGCACTTGATGCCTGGAGAAGCAATAGTGGTATAGATAAAATCGACTTTTTGGTGGGCCATTCTTACGGGGGGTATTGGTCGGCCTCCTACAGTGTAAAATACCCTGACAACCTCGAGAACCTCGTGCTTCTTTCGCCTGTAGGTGTCGAACGACACGCAAATGCCATTTCGGCGCCAAATCCGTCCGAAGGACCCATCAAACCCTCATTGGACCCGACGTCGTACAAATTCCTCAGTCGTATGCCCGTTTTGGCCCCCAGCACCATCTCCAAATGGTACCACTTGCAGCCTTTCTTGCCTCGAATGCTCAAATGGCTCGGCCCTTGGGGAGTGAAAAAATACTACGACATGTGGTACCTTAAACTCTTCAAAATTAACAGGCTTATCGAGAAAAACGGCGGGGCATCGAAAGTGTTCACAAACACCAACGACTTGGTCTACGGCACCAACAAGGAGTGCCATTTGATCATTGAATATTTGTACAATTCCGTCACCAATGGCACGGCGTCGGATATTTACATAAAGTATTTGCTTACTCCCAGTACGGTAAGCAAAATGCCGTTATACGACAAATTCACAAAAGGGTTACCAGAGAGGAAATTCAAGGCGTGGTTTTTGTACGGCCAATACGATTTTATGAACGCCGAAGCAGGGTCTAAGTTAGTGGACGAATTGAACGCTAGCGGCAAGCTCGAGGCCCATTTTCAGTACATAAGTGAGGGGGGTCATAATTTGTACATTGACAACCCGTTTGAGACCAACGCCAAAATTAAACGCATAGTGGAGAACCACGAGTCAACTGAAACGGCATAAATAGACTTTGTAATGGTGCAACAGCATTAAAAATATATCCGTGCATTGAACCAGCTGCACTTCGATCGTGCATCAAAGACACTGGCATCGTGCATATCTGACTGCACAGTACGGAGGCCGACGACATCACCCGGATTGAACAATAGCATGCACAATTATACCCGGAACCACATAACATGTAACAGGACATTGAATGTCGCGGCGGAAATTGGATGATGTCTCGCGTAAGAACGCCGACCCGATTTGGAACCGTGCCGACTAAAACTGGGTGCCGATTACCCATTTTACGATTGAGGTCGTCGGCACGTGCACGTGCACACAATCCACAAACCACTACTTGGCGACTCTGCACCCGTACACCAGCAGTACACCCGTACACCAAAGCGTAGTGCATCTTGGCTCTCCCCGACTGCTCTCGCGGAAATTCCCCGACAATGCAATAGAATTGCCCAAACAGGAAGTATGGTAGTCAAATTATAAATTATTGCCCTTTTGAGTAGGTTGTCTACTCTAATCTCGTGCTTTGTATTATTTACCCTCTTTGTTCTTGAGAGGTTTGTTTTGCTTTCTAAAATTTCTCCAAGCTTCCCACATTAAATACTGCAATGCTCTTTGTGTTATACCTTTTAGCGCTTGTGCTAGCCAAGTCGCCTACCAACGGGTTTGCACCCGGGTCTGCAAAATGTCCTGACGTGAAAAGCTTAATTCGTGAAGGAAATTCCATTGGAGATGACGAAACAAAGTGGGTCAAAGACAGGCTCGAGAAAACCAACGGTGCTTTGGTGGACTACTTAGAAAGAAACGGCCTCGAGGACGAAACTGGGTTGGTCCACAATAGCACCAAAGACATCAAAATAGCCGTTGCTATATCTGGAGGTGGTTACAGAGCTCAATTCAGTGGTGCAGGCCAATTAGCTGCTTTGGACAACCGTACAGAAGGAGCCACCGAGACCGGCTTGGGAGGCATTTTGCAGGCCTCCACCTACATTTCGGCGTTGTCAGGAGGGTCGTACCTTTTGGGGTCGTCTGTGATGCAAAACTGGGCCAGTGTGGAGGAAATCACCCAAGAAAACCCTTTTGATCTTTGGAACATCACCGAATCCAGACAATTGGTCAACCAGGATGGGCTTTGGACGGTGGTTTTCCCCGTGATCGCTAACAACTTATGGGGAGCACTTAGCCATATCAACCATTGGAGTGGAGATGACGGAATCGAGAAAGATTTGAAGGAGAAAGAAGCCGCCGGGTTTGAAACGTCTTTAACCGACGCTTGGGCCAGAGGCTTATCGTGGGAGTTGTTTCCCGATATTGATGGCGACAACCATGGGTCGGCAGCAACCTGGTCCGACGTAAGAGACTTGAAGGCATTTAAAAATCACGACATGCCTTTTCCTATAATTACTGCTCTTGGAAGAGTGCCAGGCACTTTAGTGTACAACTTGAATTCTACCGTGTTTGAATTTAATCCGTTTGAAATGGGCTCGTTTGACCCTTCTGTAAATACCTTTACCGATATCAAATACTTGGGCACACCGGTAAAAAACGGTGTTCCTTCAAATGGCACCTGCGTTGAGGGATTCGATAACGCCGGGTTCATTGTGGGGACCTCGTCATCCTTGTTCAACAGTTTCTTGGACTCCTTGGTATGTGACGATTGCAATAGCTTGAACTTTGCTGTCAAATGGGTAGTGAAGAAGTTTTTGACCTACCTTTCGAATAACTACGAGGATATTGCGTTGTACAAACCCAATCCCTTCAAAGGATCTCAATTTGCCGGCTCCGATTCCATTGCCAGTAACGATACCCTTTACCTTATCGATGGAGGATTGGGTAATGAAACTATACCCTTGTCTTCATTAAGCACTGTACACAGAGAACTCGATGTGGTTTTTGCATTGGATAACTCCGACAACTGGCCCAATGGAAGACCTTTAATCAACGCCTACGAAAGACAATTCTCCAAACAAGGTGAAAAGGTGGTGATGCCATACATTCCTGACACAAACACTTTTCTTCACAACAATTTGACTGCCAAACCAACTTTTTTCGGCTGTGATGCCAGCAATTTGACTGACTTGGTCAAAGACGATGTCATTCCACCCTTGGTGGTGTACATGCCAAACAGACCGTTTAGTGCCTGGTCCAATACCTCCACATTGAAATTGGAATATTCCGATGCATTGAAAAACGCCATTATCACCAACGGATACGAAGCGGCTACTCGTCTAAATAACACCATTGATGACGACTTGCCCTTCTGTATAGGTTGTGCTTTAATCAAAAGAGAACAAGAGCGTCAAGGCATTGAACCTTCGGAAGAATGTGAAAAGTGTTTCGATGCTTATTGCTGGGATGGCTCCTTGTATGAGTCGGAAGATGCTTATTATCCACCGGTCAACTTTACTGCTAGCGGCTTGACTAACGACTCGATGACTTTGGTGGACTTCGACCCTTCGTTGTACACCGACGACTCTGGCGGCTTTTTGGGGTTGTAGAAATAAAGAAGAGGACATTAAAGAGTGTAGCCTCAAGAGATGCATATAAGCCTGAGATTAAGAATGCATATGGCGATAAGTTTGCCAATAAAGCCATGTATCTAAGAAAGCCTAAATAATAATGAATGTAAGAAAAGACATTGCTTGGCCGTTTGATCTCTTTTCAAGTTTTTGAATTGCACTATGCACGGCTTGGAAAACGCTTTGCGTTGTGAACTGCCAATCACTATAGGGGCCTGTGCTAGCGTGAATAACTGGCGTGAATAACTGGCGTGAATAACTGGCGTGAATAACTGGCCTGTGAGTCATCTTCAAAAGCCATTCACAAGATATGCTGAAATGCCCCAAAATTGACCGTTTCAATCCAAAAAAAACCGCAATGCACTAAGACACACTAGCCGTATACGGGTATTTGTCTGGCAATGCCAAACATTCTTCACAACCCCCTCCTTTTTCTTCCTCATCCCATCTCCATTAAGCGCATATTTGCAGCCATTGTGTAAAGCACCTTACATGTCACTAAATTCACACCACAAACACCCACCCTGTAAAAGATTGCCCGCTCTCACCCAAACCTACCCACAATCAACCCCATAACAACACCCACCCTCTTTCCACACGGGTTCCATTCGCTTCCATCATTATGTTCTTTCTCCAATGATATCATGCCAATTCTTAAGCAAGCACTACATGCAGGAACCAAATGACGGCCCCGATGCGCACTTTGGAACTTTTTGATGCTTATGAATCACTGCTTTTTTACCAACCATGTTTAGAACCATCAAAAGAGTAAACAATTTGAGATTTTTAACATTTAAGACGTATCCCACGCCCAACCCTGATGCACTTAAGTTTGTTTCGTTGGAAAAAAAGTTAATTCCATTGGATAATAAGACGTTTGAGTTCACCTCCTCATTACAAGCTATACATTCGCCTTTGGCCCTTAAATTGTTCAAATTGCAAGGAGTCAAGTCAGTCATGTTGGGATCCGACTTCCTCACTGTAAACAAACAAGACCACATTAATTGGGCGAATTTGAGGCCCGAAGTGACTGATATCATGGACCATTTTCTCAGTCTGGGGAAGGATCCGGTGGTGACCAAGGAACTTATGGACGAAACCTTGAAACAAATCAACGACGAAGACGATACCGAAGTGGTTTCGATGATCAAAGAGCTCATAGAGACCAGAATCAGACCTGCCATCCAAGACGATGGCGGTGATATCGAGTTTAAAGGGTTTGACGAGGAGACGGGAACGGTGTTTTTGAAGCTTCAAGGTGCATGTAAGCTGTGTTCGTCCAGTGAAGACACATTAAAGCATGGAATTGAGGCCATGTTGAAGCATTACATTGAAGAAGTGGAGAACATCGAGCAAATCCTTGATCCAGAAGAGGAAATTGCTTTGAAGGAGTTTGACAGATTGGAGGAACAATTGAAAAGAAAGAGACAAGAGGCTCCACCCAGCTTGTAAGTGAGTATCAAAAGGGGATGTACAGACATTACATCTTAGGTTGGAGTAAGCTTTTTTCTGCTTTAAAAGGATTATTTCACTTTTAGATCCTTCTGGCGTATGTAAGGACTACCTCACTTTCAGATCCTTCTGCTTTATGAAAAAATTTCCAGTAGTTTCCATTCATTGCTGCCTTCGCCAGCACCGGCTTCGCCACACCATCATTCATTGCATCTATTTATTAATGTACATTATGATCTACATGCTGTTTAAATCAGGCCTTGCTTCAAGCCTTTTAAAACCTCTTTTTCCTTATTCACCAACAATTTCTCCTGATCGTATCTAATGCTCAACTCTTTCACCATTCCTTCATCGATGCACTTCTTGTCTAGACACACTCTAACCTCTTCATAGAGATTTTTCTGCCAGTTTCTGATGAATTTCTCCCAGTTTTTACTCACATGATTAAAGCCAGCTACTAACCCCAAAGTGACAAGGGCCATAGACCCGTTTACGGAGAAATCAAAGAACTGATACGATAAAAGCCCTAATGCACTTATAGGCAATTGATAATACACAAATCCTTGCACCAATAAAGATGTCACAACCGGCTGGATCTCTCTACCTACTCTTTTGTTAATGAGCTCATTCTTTAAGGTATTTAGTGGGTTGTCAATAGTTTCGATGTCGTCGTAGTTAGCGTATTTGTGATTGGCCAATTTTGAAGATATCAAACCTCTAAGATAGTTGTAATTTTCGATACTTTTAGTCATGAAATTGACTTGAAGGTAATCTTTTAGGTCGTATTCCACATTGTCGTTTTTAAAGTATAACTTCCACCATCTGAGAGATTTGTTGAAAAATTTGGTGGTACTGGGTATGAATTCATATTGTAATTCGTGATGCATAGATGAGCTAAATTGAACGATGTTTTTATCTTTCAATTCCTGGTACAAATTATTGAGTTTGTTGATGGAAATCTCGTTTTTGGATAGATTGATGATGATTTTGTTTAGGTTCCACTTTAAAAGCCTTTCTATCTGCAAATTATAGCTTAGAGTCTTCAAAAATTGGAATATATTGCTCTCTTTCAAAGACTCAAGGTAATTATTGGACGCTTTAATGTCATTTATGAGGAAATCCACTATGCCTAAATAGCTTTTTTCTGAGTTTATTTTGATGATTTGGGCAGTTCCATCGTTTTTCTTAGGAAATGGAGAATATTCCGTCGAGCTAGGAGTGAAGTCATTATTATCAATCAATGTTAGAAGAATCTTTTCATTGATCAATGGTGGTAATTCGATATTGGAGTTGATCCTGTTAGTCACGTACACGTAAAAATGGCACATATCATACGAAGTGAACCCTTGGAGATCATTGATCTCGTGAATTACTATATCGTTAAGAGTAATCGACGTTTCTGGGTTCATATATCTTGGTCTGGTGATCGAATTGAGCACCGGCGACGGAATATTATAGTGATTGGTGATGATGTCCACATCCTCAGAATATGCAAACTCGTTATTGATCTTTTTATTCCTTTTGACCACCTGGTCAAACCATATTTTGTTCCCGCTAGCCAACGGATCGGCCAAAATCGACTCCAACACCTTTGAATTATTCTGGGTTGCCTCGTCATGGTACAAAACACCGATTTTAATGGATTCCTGGGGGAATTGCCTCAAACGGTTGTAAGTAGCAACCAAAGACGAGTTGATCTTGTCGTCTGGAAAGTACGTTATATAATCCTCGAGGTATTTAGCAGGCAGTTTGGGAGTTTCTGGAACTATCGACGGTCCTTTCCCGGCTTCTGTGATGTTGATAGAATACTTTCGTGTGCCAGTAACATGCTGGTTCAAACACCGGCTCATATAACGCGCTATATCACGCAGGCGAGGAGAAAATAGCCTTGGGACTATTCTCATTGGTGATTGAAGATGCGAAAATGAGAAATGAGATGTTTGATTTGATAATTTGCAGCCAAAAATAGGGCCAATGTCACCAATAGCGCCCAATACCTGCAATTTCACAGTCCGAGTATTCGGACATAAATGTAAGCTTTCTAATTGACATGTAAATTCACTCTATACTACAAGAAGTAGAAAAAATCAGCCGGGGCCAACTCAGGTCACATAAGCTTCTGGGATCTACCACTAACTATGGCTTCCAAGTTGTTATATTCGTGAGACAATTGGTGGGTCAACTCAATAGCATCCTTTTCTCTATCATCAAGACCCACAAACTTATGCTTACCTCTCAAATGCCAGTAAATGATACAGTAGGCGAAGAAAACACCAAAAACAACACACACATAGTTCATGTTTCCGGCGGTGACAGGCTGCACAGCAGGGAACGAATAGAAAATCGTTCCGAAAATGGTCCACGCAATCAACACAATGTTACAGAATAAGCCCAATTTTCCCAACCAGAAGGGCCCATGCTTGATGTTGTCTCTTCCCTTGATTAATAAGAAAGTCACGGGAACGATGTAGGACAACAACAAGAAAATGATACATCCAACCACCATGGCGTTGTAGGCGGTGGTGGAGCCCATGTAAATACATCCAATGATAGCACACCACACACACGACATGACGTGGGCGTTGACAGGCACTTTTGTTCTTGGATTCACACGGGACCAATATTTGGACCCCGGCAACCCGTTATCTCTGGAAAATGACCAGCACAATCTTGCTTGCCAGGTATGGGAGTTGATGTTACAGCCAATGGCGGTCAAAACCACCAATAATTCCAAAATTATGGCTCCTGCCTTGGATTGGACCACCTGGTAGTAAATATCCATAATAGGCACCCCTGTGTTAGAGGTGAACAAGCCGTCCAAGTCCTTAATGGAGAAAAACATCGCAAGAGCATAACTGAACGAAGTGACGAACCCTATGGCAACAGTTCCCATGATAGCAATAGGAACGTCTCTTTCTGGGTTGATCAACTCTTCGGCCAAATGAGTGGCACAGTCCAAACAACTGAAGGACCAATTAGGATTGATAAGCCCCACGATGAAGGCAATACCGGCACTGCTCCAGCCAGTACCGTTGTTGAAGGTGACAAACACAAACTCGGCCTTTTGGAACTCCCCTCCAGATTTGGCCAAAACGGTGATGGTAATGACCACGAAAGAAATCAACGAAGTGTACAATGAAATGGAGGAGATCTTTGGCAAGGGCTTCTCCCACAAATTGGCAAATACCAACAAAACATTGACGATTTCGTAAGTGATGAACACCTGCCAGGTTTCAACCGTCTTATTTGGGTCTCCAGAGCCCAAAACGTACATACCCACCAAGGCAGAAGCAATTCCCAATGTTACAGAGGCACTGGTGAAGACAGAACCGGCCCATGCAAAATT
Source organism: Yamadazyma endophytica (assembly GCA_030571075.1). Taxonomy (NCBI): domain Eukaryota; kingdom Fungi; phylum Ascomycota; class Pichiomycetes; order Serinales; family Debaryomycetaceae; genus Yamadazyma; species Yamadazyma endophytica. The sequence continues at coordinate 1,029,373 of JAJLXA010000005.1, forward strand.
TCCACACAAGTAGGCAGCAAAACTGGCATATTTAGGAGGAGCCAATCTCATCGTCCAATAATATTGTCCTCCAGCGTTAGGGTATGCACTGGCCAATTCACTCAAAGATGCACCGATACAGGAAGAAATACAAGCAATGATGATAATCCCGTACACAATCATCATAGGCCCCCCTGATGAGATCCCCGTCACCAAAGATGCACTGATACCAAACCACGAGTTGGTCAATCCAAAACCAACCCCCAATAACGACCAAATCGAAAAGTTTCTTCTCAATTCTGGGGCATATCCAGTATCAGCCGCCAATCTCAAATTGGCCTGGGCCTCTTCCAATGCCTTGGTGTCATTGGACCTGATATCTTTGAACGATTTGTGTGAAAGAATGTTCCTAACGTCATCGTAGCCCACACTTTTCACTGGATCCACCTGATGTTCAACAGCGTCTTTTTTTTCCGAATCTGACATTGCTGAAAAGGAAGAATGATTTTCCAGGTGAAAAATCGTTGATTATATGCTGAACAATCTGCAGGCCGATAAAATCTTATCTCTTATCGACAAAAAAAGTAACGGCTAAATCCAGTGGATTTTATTGGCTGAAAACCCACAGGGCACGTCTTGAAATAACATAACGTACATAAGGCCTCCTATCGAATACGAGTGCATGTACAAAACTTAGACGCTGACTAGAACTTACTACTTTAGGGTTGGTTAAACGCAGTGATAACAATTTTGACATCAGTTGGCCGAGTTACTTTTTTTCCATATTGGGGAAAAAAGAGAGGATTCATACAGGTCGGTTTAGGAAAAGATGGTGAATGCGGCTGGCTTCCTGATACCGTCCGCTTGTAGTTTCAACATTACAAGTTGGAATGTGGTAACCTGCAAGTTGCTAAGTTTTAGATCAAGGGAGTTGTTTGCCTCGATTTAGGGCCATATGAAAGTAAAAAGCTTGTCTGAATATTGAAAAACAGCACGGCAATGATTGAGGCTTAGAGGGTCCTGCCTAGTAGCATATCCGCTATCATAGCCAAGCAAGCAAGGGAAAAGCGAAGATCGTTTTCTTGTTGGCTTTGTGGCATATCCTATTGGTTCATTAAAATGGTTTTGAGGGCATTAATTTTGATATGAGCTAGCAGCTGAAGAGACATACGTGAGTTTAAACAGAACGAAATCACAGACTGCCGGAAATCTGCTTTCAAATTATAGTCAAGCTTGAATTGAGCTGAATGGTGATCGTTTCCACCGCTTTTGAACCATCATGGCCTCATTAAATCGTATATTCTCTAATCACTCTCATCATCGAATAAGTCTTCGTCTGCCATCAACATGGCCCTCGAAACTATATCTTCCCAGCTACTGCTGAAAATCACCACCGATTCGGTCACACCAATGAAAAGCATTCCACTTCCTATACCTAACCATAACCCTATAAGTCTTAATTCGAAGAGTTTGTTCAACAACAATGCAAAGGGTATAGCAAAGGCATAATAACCCAAAAAGTTGATAAAGCCTCCGATTTTTTGCAACCCTTGTGCCCTAAGTATACCACTAGCCAAACATGCCATACCATCAAATATTTGAATGAGCGAAACATACGGATTGAACAACTGGGTAACCAACTCTATAACCTGAGGATCTTGAGTGAACAATTTGGCCACGACCGACTTAAAACTGAACAAAATAATACAGTTCAAGCAACTGATACCCAAGCCCACCAAAAACGACACATTGACGGCGATTTTGGCCCCATGAATGTTCTGACCACCAATGAAGTTGGCAACTCTGGTTGAAGAGGCAATACTCACGGCAAACGGTATCATGTAGGTCAAGGAAGAAATGGAACTCACGGCACTTTGTGCAGCTAATTCCACTGTACCATAGTATGAAGCTATCAAAGTCATTATTTCATAAGCAAAATATTCACTTTCAAGCATTATGATACCCGGTATAGCCAAATGGCTCAATCTGCCCCATCCGTTAATTAATTCTTTGAATGACTCCACCCCAAACCAACACTTATTTCCGTCGATGAACAACACATATAGCACCAAAAGTGAATCCATGAGATAAAAGTTGATAACGGTTGCAATCGGTGCACCCATAAACCCTACACCATACGTTTTATGCCACACCAAAAACCACGATAAAAAGATATTCACAGGAGCGCTAAGGAACAAAATCCCCGTACCTGCTTCGAAAATACCTTGGGCCTGAAGAAATCGTTTGGTGTTCTCAAAAAAGATATAAGCAGGGCCTCCCAAAATCATCATTCTCAAATAGCCCTCCGTTAACATCAAAACCTCCCTCGTGTCTATAATGTACTTAAGGTACGACGAACAATACCACCATGCTATAGCACACGGTACATACACCACAAACGAGAATAAAAGACATCTCTGAACATGTGTGCTTACCATCTCGTAGTTTTTGGCCCCGTACGCCTGCGGACAAAGCGTATCCAATGCAGTAGCAATGCCTTCAAATATGGCAAAGGTGATGGTGGTGGTCATTGACCCCAAAGATACGGCAGCTAATTCGTTTTTCCCCAAATGGCCCACCACTATCAAACTGACGATGCTGAAAAAGTGCTCTAAAACAAACGTTATGATCAAAGGAACCGAGTATCTGACCAAAACCACTATCTCCTGCACGTATGTGGTATGTAATTTAGAAAAGTCCATAGTGGAAGCCCTAGAAAGCCCCGAAATAGAGCTCGAATGGTTCAGTAAGCGGTCCAGAAGATTATCTTCATCTTCAGTGGTGGAATAATGGCGCTGTCTTTCCTCAAGAAGCCAGCTTCTTAATGATTCATGGTCGGTGTTAACGGAGCTCAAACTGGAGGGCAAAGACCTCGACGAACTCACACTGGCAGCGTCGCTCACGTCATCCTCATCGGTGAGATAGGACCCAGTTTCGATATTGGACAAAAAAGACCGCTGATCATCGCCTTCTCCGTAGCTAAAAAGGGGCAAATTGGTTGACGGCGGTATGAACAACCGTCTTCTTCTAGCAGGGATGCCCACCCCGGAGTTGGGGTTGACAAAGTCGTTGATTGTCTTGAAAAGAACCATTTAGGTGCGAAGATAAGATTCTGTCAGATTGAGATGGACCAAATAGGAAATGCTGGGTGTTAACGGTGAAGAATTTTGTTCGAGAGAATGAAAGCTTGCTTTTAAGGAAATAAGTCGTGGAATTGAGGAAAATTTAGAGGACCCAAGCGGTCAGAAGAAAAAATTGGAATGGCTTAAGTGGTGATAATTCTCTGAAAGAGCCCTCGCTGTCAAGTGACAATAGAAATATCGCTGAAACGGTCCTTAACCCTACATGAAAATGCTACTTACCTACAATACCATCCAGATCCCCAAACCAAGCAAAATCGTCAACACAACCGCCGTCAATACCCCGGCTCCGGCCTTGTCTTTTGTGGTGATCTTTAAAGTGTTCTCGTTGGTTTGGTAGTCGGTGTCAAGCCCGGCTTCATAATTGGTGTCGTTGCTACCACCTGTAGCCACTGTCAAAGGATCGTCAAAGTCACCAACGATATTCGAAAGCAACACTTCCAAAACAGACATTTGTTCACCCAACCCGAAAGAGCCATCGTACGTACCCTTTGTCCAATCCTGACCGCATGTAACACCATCAGAACCACCATCACACGTTTCATATGCGGCAACCGCACTCTTCTGCAAGTAATCACTCAATGTGTCTTTTGTGTCAGGAATCAAAACAGTGGTCAACCCAAGACATCTGGAATATAACGATCTGAACGATCTTTGATCGGTGTTACATTTGTTTCCAGTAGCACAAGTGGCTTCGGTCATAATACCGTCGCTTTGGAAGAAATCCACAGCCACGGTGATGATTTCTTCGGCTCTGGTCTTCCATTTTTCCTCTTGGGTGTAGTCGTACAAATATGCACATCCGGCAATTAACACACCATAACTGTAGGACCATTTATATTTGGTCACGGAGGTGCAGTTGTCATCGATTTTAGCACCATCCCAAATCACCAACTTGCCATCGTCTTCATCAAAGAATTTCACCACTCCATCCATCCAATCCCAAACCTTTTCGGCGGTCTTGACGTACGTCTCGTTATCAAGGTATCTGGCCAACCTGGCTGCCAAATGGAATAACAACCCGTTGGAAATGGTGTTTTTATAGTCATACCCAGAGTTCCAGGTGAAAATCTGCCATCTAAGACCTCCTCCACAATGTTGGTCGTCCCATCTTTCATTCATGGTATTGTACACCGCTTGCGTCAATGAGATCCACGAGTGGTCCTTCGAAGGGTCGGTCAAGTTTCTCTCTGCAGCCTGCATCAACGCCATTCCCCAAACACCCTGATCATCATTACCCTCAGTTAACGACTGATTCGAGGGAATGTAGTTGTAATCCTCCCCCGCCTGGTGGTACATGGCGTCAACGATCCTCTTTCTAAGGGTCGTGTTGTCACTATCACAAAAGGTGTAGTAATCAACCAAACCTCCAAATGCTTCTCCAGCATGCCACCAATAATATGGCGATGTGAACATCCCAACAGTACCACCGTATTGGGTGCCTTCGTAGTAGTTCCATTCCCCGTCGGAAACGATTTTTGCTGCTTTGCACACTTCATCTACATCGGTGGGATCGATTGTCGTACCGGCAAGACATACCCAGGCATATGCCAAGAGTCCAAGCAAAATGCTGAGTGTCATTATTGTAAAGAATAAAAATAGATCAGTACAGCCTGGCGCGAAAGACGCCGAGGCGCGGTGGGAGAGGCGTGCCTGGCGGTGGCAGGCGAGATGGGGCGCGGTGGCGCGAGCTGGTGCGAGCTGGTGCGGGAAGCTACCGCGAGCAAGGGGCAGCTGTTTTGGCTTTAAACCACACCGAATCTGGTGCGGCGCCTCAGGTACGTGTGCGAGCCCGGGCGGTCAATCGGTCTCTAGGCAGGAACAGCACACGGCGCCGTGCTGGGCGTGGCAGAGTGGTGCCAATTGTCGCTTTGCGGCCCCGGTCTGGCACCATCTGACGCCAATCCGCATTCTTCCTCCCCACTACTCACTCCACGAATTGCTTCATGTTCTTACAAGTGCTTAAGAAGTATGTATCGTTTATCGGACCCGGCATAATGGTGTCCGTGGCGTATATGGACCCAGGGAACTACTCCACTGCGGTGTCGTCGGGGGCCATGTACGAGTATAAGTTGCTTTTTATTGTATTCCTATCCAATCTTTTTGCAGTCATTTTGCAATGTCTATGTGTGAAATTGGGCACTATCACCGGTTTGGACTTGGCCGAGATGTGTCGTTTGCATTTGGACCCCAAGTTGAATTTGGTGATGTACGTTTGTGCCGAATTGGCCATTATAGCCACAGACTTGGCCGAGGTTGTGGGAACCGCCATATCGCTTGAAATTCTCTTTGGAATCCCGCTATTCTACGGGGTGTTGATCACCATTCTTGATGTGTTGATAGTGTTAATGGCGTACCATAAGGATGGGTCTATGAAACAGACGAGAATTTTCGAAATTTTGGTGTCTGTGTTGGTCATTTCGACCTGCGTATGTTTCGTGGTTGAGCTTTTCAAATGTAATTTCTTGCCTGGAGAGGTATATGATATATTGAAAGGCTTTTTACCCATTAATAAAGAAATATTCAAGGAGCAAAATGCGTTGTTTTTGAGCTGTGGAATTGTAGGGTCCACTGTGATGCCCCACTCGTTATATTTGGGCTCGGCTCTTGTTCAATCCAGATTGAAAGATTACGATTTGAAGCTTGGTTATATCACCGAAGAACAGTTGAATGAACCGGAATCAACCGATACAATTTCTGTGTCTGAAGAATACCATAACACCATCACCAAATTCAGAAATATCACCGATGGTTCTAATTTAACTAGAAAGTATAAGCCCTCCTACAAAGCCATCAAGTATTGTCTCAATTATTCCTACATTGAATTGGTCTTATCGTTGTTTATAATAGCCGTTTTTGTCAATTCGGCTATACTCATTGTGGCTGGAAATTCCTTGTTTGGTAAACCAGATGCAGAAGATGCAGATTTGCTTTCTATATACGAGATGCTTTCATCGTATATATCTCCTGCTGCAGGTATCATTTTCGCCCTTTCAATGCTTTTTTCGGGCCAAAGTGCCGGTATTGTTTGTACGATGGCAGGTCAGATCATTTCAGAAGGATTTATCAATTGGACAATAAAACCTTGGATTAGACGTATTGTTACCAGAGTATTGGCCATTATACCCGTTTTGATCTTCATTTCTGTTTTAGGAAGATCTGGAGTTAGCAAAATCATGAATAGTTCTCAAGTGGTGTTGAGTTTCATATTGCCAATTGTCAGTGCACCATTGATATATTTCACCTGCAATAAGAAATTCTTGACCGTTTACGAATCGGAAACAAACACGACCGCTAACGAAAACACTGCGTTGTTATCAGGAGAATCGCCTCAACAAAACCCTGTAGATATCAAGAAATACACTTTTGAGAACGGCACTGCTTTGACTATAGCTAGTGTTTTGACCTGGACCATCATAAGTGCATTAAACATCTATTTGATAGTAGCATTTGCCAATGGAGCAGACATTTGATTATGAAATTACTTAGACACTAATATATTTTTAGACTTTTTACAAATACATATATATTACATAAACTAACGCTTCTTCTTAATGCTCTTGACACTGCTTAATCTCGTGACACCCCTTTTGGTGGACGGCAATCCTGGTAAAGCACCAGAGTATTCAGTGGTCAAAACAGGAATTCTCTTGCTGAATTCTAATGATAAGTCGCCTGGTTCCACTTTACCTAATTCTATAACAATGGAAATTAATTTGGTGATTTTCTTGTAAAGGGTTCTTTCTTTAGAATCAGCCGAGTACAACTTCCCGGTATCGCTTTTTAAGTATCTCTGTTGACGTAATTTGTTCAATTCCAAAAGGTCTTTGGAGATTAGCTGTTGCAAAGATTGTGCAGATGAAATGGAATCCTTATTTTCAAGCAACGACCTCACTTGGGCAATGTCTTCAGGGTCCCATTTTAGTAATTTTTCAACCAAAATTTTTTTGGAACCATTGTATTCTTCATTTGGAGGCACAACTTCTGATTCTTCTTCCTTCGTTTCAGATACTGGCTCTTTTGTTTCACTCTGTTTCTTGGTGCTACCTTGGACTTTCTCAAGATATTTGGTTCTGATTTCATTAATTCTCGCCAATCCCACTTGATTGAGCCATACATTGGCCTTTACCGTATTGGAAATGGAACTATTTCTGGAGTCATACATTGGGGCAAAAGACTTTGCTGCCTCATTAACACTATCGACCAATTTGAAGTCCTTGCTTCCTTTTGGAACTTTGAAAGCAGTGGAATCCACTGGTGGTTGTAGTGCCTTACCCTTGTATCTAAGCCATTCGGGAGCACTTATGACATACCAGGTCAAGTATACGAAATTGTCCAAGACTGTGGTAGGTTTCGTGGTTGGTAAAGGAATCTTCGATAATTGGGTGGTCAAACTTTCGAAAGTGCTACTACTAGAGCCTGTATTCTTTGATAACGGAATGATTTTAGATAAACCAAAAGGTTCTGGCACTATAGTTAACGAAGTATCTAACTCTGATTTACCAATGGAGGAGGAGAATAACGGCTGTTTGACCGTCTTCGTTTCTTGTGGCAGCTGATTATAAGATAAGAAAGAAGACGACAACGCACTTTGATTAGGGTCTGGCAAGTCGATAGTATGGGTCAACACTTCGCCATTACCGGTACCATAACTGTATGCTATTTTATCAAAATCGTTGTTGATGGCCTCTTCCAATTCGGAAGGAGGTTCGGACGATTTACGAGCTTGGAACAAAGTCAATTTGTACAAACTGGATTCTCTTATTAATAACTCACTAGCGAATTTGTAGAAGAAGTCGATTTGGTTGTAACCGTCACTTCCCAACTTGAACTCCTTGATTTTAAGGGCGCTTGCCACTTTGATGTCGTGATATAATTGGTATAAGTTGGAATATTTAGGCAATTTGCCTTCAACTGTGTCGGTTTTGTAATCCTTCGATTGTTCTACAAAAGTCTCTAAAGATGACAAGATCTCACTGGTGCTGGCCTCGTAGAATTTGCTAGGAATGGGCTGCTCAAGCACTTTGGACTCATCTGCATGCCTGAGAACAACCGCAACATTTTGGAGTAATTCTTTGATGTCTAATGTTAGTGCGTTGTTGGTTTTGCGTGTGGTTGGAGACGTACCTTTGTTGACCATGTTGATGAAAATTTCCCAGTCGCGATAATGCGACTTAAAGAGTAGCGCTAAAATGGAGGAAAAGGTGTAGAGAAGTCGATTGCGTTAGGGATGTCAATGGGGTTATATGGATAGAATGATGTGTATATAGAAAAATTGCTTCTATATTTTGGACCGAAATGAGTGTGTATCTAAGAAGATGGAGAAGTATATAGTTGAGCAAAGATGAAATGATTGAAGCCTCCAATATTGCTTCTTTACAAGCTGTTTTACCAGGTCCGTACCTAGAAAATGGATGAATAAGATCCAAATTACTTGAAACCCCTTTTAGCTTTCTTTCAGATTTTCAATGTGCCAAATATCAGTCTAATTGAAATAATCTCAAAATCAGTCTTAAGTCTCTGATGACCGCTCTGTTGTTTGCTATTAACTGCATTTCATCTTTATCATGTGCATTGGATGCTGGCTTAGTAATGCAAGAAGGAGTGCCTTCTTCCGGGTCAGGAATGGCATGTGTAAAGTATTTACTCTGGCCAGCTCTATCGAGGTAAATTCCATTCCAGCCTGCTTTGACAGCGCCTAAAAAGTCCTTAGTGTGACTGTCACCCACATGCCAGCAGTTTGCAAGATAGTCAGGTCTTTCACTGGATGTCAAGACGCCTATATGTCGCCCAATGTGTGCATTTGAAACTTTATCAAAAAATGCTCTTGCAGGCTTTTCGTGCATCAATTCATACAGAAGATAAATGTTTTCGTACTCAATGTATTTCATTAAGTTAAAACTTTCCAATATTTTGTACAACCGGGCATCTGAATTACTGGAAACTAAAATTTGGATGTTTTTAGCCCTCAATGCTTCAAAGGTGGGTACAACGTCTTTATGAAGATGATACGCCTCATCCGATGAGAAATGACTAACAAGTCTGTCACAAAGTTGTTTAGAATGGCTATCGTTATTATAATGTGGCAATTTGAATAACCTGACTATCAATTCCAGCCACCAATCCTCGATTGTTTGAATTTCTACAGAATTCTTGCCGTAATTGGGAAATTCTGCCAATAAATCACTGTGGATTACGCCAAAATCGTCTTTTATTTCATCCGCAGTTTTATCTATACCAAATTCATTATAAGCAATGTCAAAGTATTGTTCGTGAACCGGTTTTTTTGGTGTATAGATGGTTCCAAATGCATCAAAAGATACTAAATTTGGTCTTGGAAAATTCGACTCAGTGTCTCTGATTTTCCGGGTGTTGTCGAATTTAAACGGATCAGATATCAAAGGCGACAGATAAGACGAGAGGGGTCTTATCAATGGCTTGATTGGCCCCGCTTTGGCGTGTCTGCTTAACATCTATAAAGAAAAGAAGTAGAAGTATACAATTTGATAATAATCGCGATAAGCGCCGATACTCCAGATATGCCTAATTTGGCAATAGCAATATCAAAGTCCCTGATTTGGAATCAAAGACACCGTAAATGTCATAAGGTGTCCCAATTCAATTTTTGAATTTCTTAAAAGGACTGTTTAAAGCGCTGAATCTAGCATTAGTATACCCTTTAGGTAAAATGCATTTCTATTAACTATTATACACTATCCAAGTAACACTTCCCATCCCCATTCCTTCATAATACTACTCCAATGAAGCTTGCTGTAGATACCACCTGTGATGTCATCAACAGAGCCTTGTTCACTGTTAACAGCAGCCATTAGCCCGGAAAGTTGACTAGAAATGTTCTTGAGTTTTTCTTTATCATTACCTTGTGGAATAAATACGTCATCAATACTCAAGGAGTTGATCTGTTTCTTGCGAACATACTCGTCCTTTCTTCTCCAAACCTCTCTCACAACCTCAAATGCCCTATCTACGTTTCCAATCCAGAGCTTGGTCGACAATAATTTCCATCTTGTTTCACACCATTCCCTTTCTTCTATGGGTTCCGCCTCACAAGAACTCACCAATAACGGGAAGATGTGGATAGTGTAGGTGGGAGATGTCGTTGGAATTGAAGCCAACAAAATAAAGATCTTCTCTGCCAATTGGTGGGAGGTCAAGGAAGGAATTTCAGGCACCGCCTGGTGCAAATAAAGCAAAGTAGAAAATCGGTATGCTTCAGCAGTTGCAATGCAAGATGAAAGATCAGAACTGGAGGAGTCATTATTTACAGAATTTGCCTGTTCTATCATGGAGGCGGAAATAGTGGGTTTCCAGGTCATCAACTGCTGTCTTAATTGAGTGGCTGAAGTGATAGTGGATAAGCTATTTCTTACAGGCAAGGTTGTATCCTTCTTTCTGCTTTTTCTTATCTTGGATATTAACGCTGCTACTTTGCCCATGATCAGGAATAATGATTGGGCACATCCTAATAAAGGATCGACCTGATCGTTGTTTAAGGAAAGTTTTTCGAAATTGTCGAATAAGTTGCCAAAACCTCTGCTTACACCAAAAGTGTCTACGCTGTTATTGCCCATAGTCAGATCGCTACTTTCGGATTTTAAAGCAGGCGACTTCTCCAACTTGGGTGTTTCGTCAAATTTCTTGGTCTTTTGTTCTTTCTTTTTGGAATCTTGAAGAATTGAAGTGATAGATGCAACCAAATCAATACCCTTTTCGTCGGACTCCGTGGTCATTTGGGCCAAGACCTCGAAATAAATCCAAATGTTGAAAAGGAATTGTGTCGATTTAGGTATGGTCAATAAATCAAACCCATTCTTGATGTTGGAGTTGTTTCTGCTCATGTTGGTATCGGGCTCTCCATTCAAAATGATGTCCCATTCACTGTCTTCTACCAACACCATTTTTTTCAGCAAAGCACGTCTTTTTTCATTGATACAATTGGCGTAATCCTCGGTGTCCTTAGAGCTAGGCGATGTAACTTGTAATAATGCTTTTCTTTTGGTAGCCATTTCTTGCTGGTTTTCACGAAGTATAGACAATACGTTTTGAATCATCGTTTTGGCGCCCTTTAAATGGGCAATTCCACTCGAAATATGCTTATCCCAGCTTTCACTGACCGCCAAATTCAAACAAATGGCGATGGCGATATCAGCAGGCAATTGCTGAGGCAGATTTTTACCATCACTTGAAGCAGACAAGCCACTAGCAAGCTCTAAAATACACCGTTTCATATACATGTAGCCTTTGGCTCTTAAATTGTCGCCGTTGGCCTTGATGGCTTCATTTCCAGCCAAATGGAATAACGTGATGGAGGCAATGGAATTGAACAAACACGAATACTGAAAGGCATACGGTAAGATCAAGGTTCTCCAGGGATTCTCGTTAGGCCCATTCTTGATGCACAAAATCTCCGCCGTGTATTGTGAATAAAGGCCTAAAATTTGTTCTTGTTCACCGGATAAGGAGATCGACAGATTCGATTTGACGTTATATAAAGGATTCTGTTTGACACTCACAGTCAACGGAGTATCACTGGGACTTCCAGCGCCGCTGGTTTCGATGTTAGACGGGTTGACGCTTCCGGAGACGGACTTTAGGTTGGATGGTTGGTTCATAGGCGACATTCCAGAAAGACCTACAGAACCAGTGGGGGATGCCGCATGGAAATGGTAGAGGTGGCCATGGTTATTATCAATTCCAGAACTGATAATGTCATGCAAAGGTCCTCCATTCTGCAAATTCAACGGACTCAAAGGAATGTCCAATTTGATGGACTCGTCAAACAAGTTGGCAGAACGGAAATCGTCATCATGGCCAAAGGCAGAGTTGATTAGTGCCGACAACGATGGACTCAAATTCAAATTGGCATAGGAATTGGCATGGTCCTTGAGAACCAAATCCCGAGTCTTTGATTTGGAGGTTTGGCTCAACATCTCGGGCGATTTGGACGCCATCGACGGCGTAAGAAACTCCGACATAGTTGGAGACAAACTGGGCACGTTATTGGTACCGTTGGGGGCGTGGCGGTGGCGATGGTGGTACAAGTCGCTGGAGTAATCGGGTGATCTGGTGTTGATTTCGTCAATGGCCGCTTCAGCCAATGAATTGAGCCCGATAGAGCTGCTTTTGCTTCGTAATTCGTTGAGTGACAGCGGCATGTTATGCGTGGTGGTGCTGTATGACCGGGTCATACCCGTGGGTCTCGACAAGTTGGACGAGTCGGACATGCTCTGGCTCCGTTTCATCTTTTTGCTCACATGTTTGATATCGTTTTCGAGATCATCCTCGCTATGCTTTTGGGACAAATTCAACGACGAATCACCCAAATTTGCAAACAACTCGGCGTTGTTTTTAGAGGTGTCGCCCGGCCTGCTGCGCTTAAGGTACGTGGTGGGGTTGAGACCCTCTTCTATCAAGGCGTTTTCTCGCTTGATGTCTTTAATGCTCTTTCCCGTCACCGACAACGAAGCAAGCTCCAAATGTTTTCGGAAGTTGTCGGGGCTTCTTTTGGCGATGGGCGTGGTCACATTCGATGACTTTTCACTGCTGGTGGTGTAATTGGAGAACTCATTGATGCTGTTTTCACTTCCAAACCGGGACATTGGCTGATCGCCAGAATCGTTGAAACTCCGCCATTTAAACTTGGTGGCATACCCCCCGCATTCGATGTTCTTCTTGATGCACTTTAAGCACGCCGGTTTGGTCTCATCACACTTCAATCTTCGTTTTTTGCAGGTCAAACACCCAGTTCGGGACTTTTTGCCCTTTTGCTTGTTGATGTCAATGGCTGGTGGATTCAGACCCTCAGTTGACATGGTTCTAAACTTTTTACCTATAACGCTCAAAAGTTACACACTGTGAAAAAAAACCTCCGAAAAAAACAACTATTAAAAGCAAATTGATCCTCTGGGCAAGTGGTGAATAAAATTCCTTTGATAAGATAAGATTTGCCAAAAGCGCTCGAAATAGACAGCCCCAACTGCACAAAAGCCCAAACCATGCCAGGGTAGCGCGCGCGGGTGTGGGTGCCATTACCCCAAACGGCAAAAGAACCCGAGAGTTATAACCAATTGTCATTGAAACAAATAAGATCGGATTTTTATTCTATCTTCTCCTAGTATCTATGCAGAAGCTTAAGCTGCAGATGCGCTTTGCGGGCTCGGATTTGTCTTTGAGTCGAATATGCCTATGTGATCTCGAAGTTTCCTGGTCCCAATGTGAACCGGCTTATGTGGGGGTCGGACGTTCTGGTGGTGTATCTGACCCACGGGAAACTGGTGTACTTGAGGTCTTTTTCGTCTACTTTGAGGTAATTTAGCCGGAGTCCTGTGTACGACATCAATGGGATTTGGAACTTGACCTTGATCTGGTTGAAGCGGCCGACTTTGATGGCATTGCGTTCGATCTCAAGCAACGAGCTGGACTTGCCCTTTGCTCCGTAAAATTTGTCTAACTCATACTTGGATTCGTCTATTTCTGCGCCGCCGGAAAAGTCAGCTGCCTGGGCGGTTCCCGAGGTGGCTTCGGTGCCTTGGAATGCTCTTAAACTTGCCTCGATTTTTTGCGCTATTTCCGTGGGCTTTAGTTTGATGTCCACATTCAACTCGGCCATCATTTTGATCGAGGCGTTGTTGCCGGGACAATCGTTGATCTTCCACACGATGTCGGAGCTGTCGATTTGGTAGTTGACCGTGCCCATTTCCGTTTTGTATTTGAGCTCCATGTCCGACTGGACCTTGAAAATTCGGGGATCAATGGGGATTCGTATTTCCACCTGCTTGCCGTGTAATCTCCTTTTGAAACTCGTCGACATTTTGCAAAGGATCTGCAATGTCTTGTTGTTGCTGTTTAGTCTATATGTGGGGTTGACCATTATTAGAGGTGGTTTTCGTCTCTGTTTTCTCTGTTCTACTCTGTAACTCATAAGGACGAACTCGTCGTCGGGCGGGATGAATCTCATTAGGTTTTCGTGGTAGATGGAGTCGAGCTCCACACATTGGTGGAATTGTATGGAGCTGAATGGTATGTGTCGTTTGTTGTACTTTATGGGCTCATTGTCCGTGGTCGTATTTGCAGTGGTATAATCTGCATCAAGCGTTTCATTTGTAGAAACGTCTGTGTCGGTGATGGCGATATTGTGGGTGGTTCCGTCCATGTCCATGGTGTCCTCTGTGTCGGTTTCGTCGTGGTCGGCCTGGCTCATCGATGTCGCTATGGCGTCTTCATCGAGATCTTCATCCAACGAGGCCTTCAGATCACTGATTAAGTTGCCTGTTTTATCCTCTGTGTGCATAATTTCGCTCGGGTCCTTATCAATGGGCGAAATCTTGTCTTCGTTGAACCCCATGGTACACACAGGCATACCACTAAGAAAACATTTCACCACACATTCACCTACAACATCATTTCGTATTATGACCTTATTTTGTAGGTCGTAGACAAAGTCATTGGTTTCGATGATATCCACAAAGATTTCGTTCTTGGTGTAGAAAATCCCTTTGGGTCTCCAATTGATCGCCAGGTTCGATGCTCTTAGTATGGAGCTGTTTATGTGATGGTCATCGATCGACAATTGGTCCGCTTTGATGGCCTGATTATGCGTGGATCTGACCTTATTGATGTCTTTATTAGAGTCGGACTTTTGTACTTTGTTCTTCTGTCTCTTGGCCTTGTCCTGAGCCGTCTCTTCGTCTTCGTCTTCTTCTTCATAGTCATGCAAATCGAGTTGTGGCCTATTGGGGTTGATTTTGATGTACTCCTTCAAGATATTGAAGTCGGTCATTTGGGTTATTCCGAGGTCCATGCATTCATCCAATAACTCGTAGATGAAATACACATTGTCCAGAATCACGTCTTTATCAAGCCTCGTGCTACACAGGTCGGCAGTTTGATCTTGATTTAAATAATGTTCAAGCAACTTTTTGAAATGATCCAAAAACACAATCATCTGCATGCAGTCCACGTTCCGTTTTGTGACTATCATCAAAAGGATATCGTTGTCGGCCTTGTAGTACATGTAATTCAATCCGTTGACCTCAAAAAACGGCACTCGTTTCTCGGGCGATTGTGACTTATAGAGTGTGTCAAAAACTCGTATAATTTGCTCATGCGGTATATTATCGTAAAAGGACCGATGTAGAAGTATATCACTCCTCAGATACTTGGTACTAAGGTCTGAATGAAGAATATACACGCCAGACACCATCACCAAGAATCGCGCTAATCGGCAATAAATATTTCACAGTAGAAGCTCATTTTCTAAGTAGAGGAAAGGGCAAAATGGCGGCGAAAGTATTAATCGAGACTCTTTCAAAGGATGTCATAGGTAAAGAGCTTGCAAAAATCAATCAGGGCGCCAAGTTTGCGTGGAATTTGAACGTGCATAGTGACGGAACTAGCGATCTCAGTGCACACTATAAATTGAAAAACTATCCTTTGACATGGCTCTTTCTCAGTGACGTAGCCAAACAGGCACACAGAGCTAAGCACCATCCCACAATAACCACCACATACAATAAGGTGGATTTCAAGGTGACCACGCACGACATAGGGAACAAGGTATCTTCAAAAGATATCAGCTTGGCCAGGTCTATTCAAGAATTATACACAGATCGGGTAGTGAAGCCGGAAAAACTCAAAGAGTTCCAGGAATCGTTGAAAGACCTCACAGATAAGTCGACTTTATCATCTGCCTCAAAGATAATAGAGGGGCTTGTCAACTAGAAACATCTAAGCATAGTATAGGTAGTGGTTTTAAGGTATTTGATGAGATGAGGGTCTGTGCTGAAATAAAATACTGAGTCTTCAGTGGTTACAAATTTTAGTTTAAAACATATGGCACACTGGTATATGTAAGAATTCTCGAGAGGTATCAAAACACGGGCATATAGAAATTCTTAAAGGCCGCTTTAGAAAAAAGAACACCAACATATAGAAAATATCATTTTCGATATCCTGACCGGCATATCAACAAGAAGAAGTATAAATACCCCCACAACACCTCAAATATTTAACTCCCAATGGTGATGCTTTTAAACATCGTTTTTTTAAGTTTTTTACCCACTGCACAACCACTTCTGTTTTTCCTCTCAGATGCACTTCAGGAAACAGGCGATGTTGCTGAATGGTTAGCAAACCATCCGCCTATTGTTATTGATTCAATTGACGAGTTGGATCCAAAAGAATTACTCACAAAAGGAGCAGCCAAAATCTTGAGTACTAAAACAGTGGTGATTCCTGATGGTGATTACGTTGATATTGCATCTTTCGAAAATTATAACGTTAAGCTTGGAGTTTTGGATCCTCTTTATCGTTTTGCAGAATATGACTTTGCACATTATACTACTACCAAGGAGACTCACACCAAGACTTTAGGCACAGGTTTGGACAATACCTTCTCTTCAAAGGACAATTCGATGTCTTATACAGTGAGCTATGCATACGATAAATCATTTGGATGGGGTCTGTCTATTGGAGCGCTCATATTTAACGACGAATTTTCTATTTCTATAGATATGGGGCGTACCAAAAGCCAGCAGGTTACCTGCAACGTTCCCGCTAGTAAAATAGGAATAATTCTGGTAGCTGCTGATGTCCATAAGTTTGTTGGTATCAGGAAAAGGCCCATAGAAGTCGAGGTGGGTCCCTTTCATCTCATAAAGAAAAGACGGTTCGATTTAATAGTGAAAGAATGGGTGAAAACTAATTTGGATCATGTAGAGAACGTCAGAGTTTCGTGTCTTTCCGAATAAGTTCTTTTATTTGTATTATAATATACGATCTTAATTTACACTTGGTTTTTTCTGGCCATACAGTAGGCATCCTTGATCTCTATGGCCTCGTAAGTACCTTCAAGGCCTACCATTACCGAATATTCATGGGTATTTATATCTTTGACGGTCGTTGTCTCAGTGATTCTTTGCGTGGTTTTATCTCTCTTAGAGTTTTTGGATCTCTTGGCCTTACTTTTAGGATCCAAAGTCCTAACGTATGTTAATGTGAAAGGTGGAGTACCCACGAAGGTGAATTTCATTTCGGTCATTTCACCTTCATGAATGTCTTCGACTATATATCCTCCTTGATTTATTTCTACTGAAGGAAGGTCATGGATCACAATCTCCAAATCCTTCGACTTTTTCAAATCCGACTGAATATTGATAGCACATTGACCCGAAGAAGAGTCCTGCAAGCTTTGCACTTTTATAATTCCTGGTTTAGCAGCTAATCTTCTAAACTCATTGTTGGTTGACGCTTTGTGAGGCTTTTCGTCAAATGAGTAGAATAAGTTGAACGGTGGTACACCCACTAAATCATATCCCACATGGTCTCCTACACAGTAATGTGATTTATGCTTCTCAAATTTTTCAACGTTTGGAGCTGGAGTCACAGTAATGACAATATTTGAGATTTCTCCAGCTTTTGAAGAAGTACAACCATTAAAATCATTGATTTTATCAATCGATATTACATGTTCACCTTGCTTAAGATACTCCCACAATGGAACTCCCGATTCAGTCACAGCCAAATTCAAGTCCATTGAATCCGTTACATTGTCAAGTCTGAATTTTAACGGTTTAGACACCAAATCATTTGTGATATGCAATTCCATATTAAAAGGTGCAGTACCCAAAACTTTAATAGGAAGACTATTCAAGCTTTCGATATAATGTCCAATTGCTGCCTCGCATAGCTGCACATTTATTGGTTCAGAAATTTCCAAAGATGGCGATCTGTTGACATCATACAGAATGGAAGGTAGCTTTTGACCTTTATATCCATATGCACTAGTGTAACGTGAATCATACACAGCCTTAAAGTTGTTTTCGTAACGACCATATTGAGCAGTAGGAAGATTGATGGTCACTGAAGTTTTATCCAACGACATTCTTCTTGTGTCAGATTTACCACTAGGGAATTTAATTTGATAGTCAATTACAAATGGAGCTTCTCCAATGAGTTCGATAGTAACCTTCTTGTCAGTATTCTGACAGTCACTTCTAAGTAAGACATCTTCTTCAAGGTTAAAGTCTTTCACTTTGAGCATTGGCTTAGGATAATAAGATACATGAACAACATTTTGTGCCGATATCTCACCAGCACATAAACCATTTGAGAAACCTGACAACCTGTAAATTCCAGGTTTACTGACACGAATTGATCTTTGACCTTTAACTTGTGCTTTACCAATGACACCGGTATCAATATTCTCGATTTCATACTGAATCACATCTTCTTTTGTAAACCCTACGGAAGATTCGATCTTCAATGGAATATCAATAAATTGTCCTTCAACAATCTTGTAGAATACCTCTTTATTAGAAGTATCAAATCTTATTTGTGGTTTATCAGCTCTGGCATTAATCAAAAATTGTTCTTGTGCAAAGTCTGCCGGGCACGAAATGCCGTCGATGATATTGGACAAGACCACCTTATAACTGCCTGCCAAATTTTCGGAAACATCCAATTCCAAGTGCTTGGAGTCAGCAGTGACCTTCTTCGTAACTTGAACAGCTTTGTTATTCGATGTATCAACGATAGAATAGTCAAATGTGAAAGGAAAGTGACCTTGAAGATAAATTGGAATCTTAACAGATTCTCCTTGGCATAGATTGACAGTCTTAACATTTGATCGTTGTTGGTTTTGGAAAAACGAAACCTTTGAACGCTGTTTGAAGTAGGTCAGATACGTATGAGTTGATTCATCCAAACTTACAGGGTAATTACGGTAGTTGTAGTCCAGAATGGATTTAAAAATAATGACATAGCTACCTTCACCCGGAGGTTTATAATTGAAAGAAAACTCAGCTTGATCATTCGTCAAAACCTTATTTGCTAAAGGCCTAAGAGTTGTGGTAGAATTCTCATATACAGAGTATTTCACGTTGAAAGGAGGTTTCCCTGTTGCTTTGAACGCAAAGTTATATCCTGTCATTCCAACACACTTATCGATAACAGGATTCGCTACAATAGCCACATTAGGCGGTGTCACGGCCTGTATATCCAAAGTTGAAGCCACAACCTTACAGTCACAAAAATTACCTTTCATTTCAAGCAAATTGTAAACCCCTGGCCTTGATATTTCAATTCCTTTTTTCAAATCATTAAATGTTTTATATGTATGAGTGAAATTAAAGGACTTCAAAGGATCTGAAAGGTCGGTGAATGAAAGTTTAGCGGTGAGCGGTAATTGTTCAGCAATATTCTTACTGGCGGTCAAACTTAAATGTTTTGTTCCATTTATCAACAAGGGACTGGAAGTGTCCATCTCGATTAAACGAATGCTGGGCTTGGTTAAAAGATCCATGGAAAATCTAAGATCATTAGAATCAGACGATGGGTTGTATTTTTTAACATTGCCAAGAGCGTCTGTAACTTGAAGTAATTGAAACTGCAAGTTTCCGGAGTCTTTCACATTAAGAATACTTGGGTCCTTCAAAATCTCTTGCTCCAAAACATTTCTCGTTATGTGAAATGAGTGAAATTTTGTGTAGTTATACTTTGAAACCTCAAAGTTTTCATTGTGAATGGCTGCTTCTATGACTTTATGGATCTTGTTATTGAATTTAGTAACAATCTTTACATGCAATGGAGAAGCACCTGACAATGCTAACAACGGAAGATTTGAATGTGAAACATCTGGTATTGTATTGTCCCCAACACATACTTTGGGAATGGCTGAATGACGAGATGGGAAGGTGAACTGTCCTGAGGGGCAATTGACAAACAGGAAATCATTCTGCTTGAAACGCATAGATGCACCAGTTTTATCCACAATTTTTGATAATTTGTAACTTCCGGCATCCTTAAATGGGAACTCAACATAAAAGATTCTTTCATCATTACTGATATATTGTTTGTTACGTTTCAAGTGATCCGTGTTACGCTTTGAAAGCTTATTTATGTCGGTTTCATGAAAATCTAGGTGCTTCGACTCTCCGAAAGTATTTGTGTAGGCGAATTGAACAAAGGACAAATCTGAGGTGGTGTTGAACTCAATTGGAACGTAAAACTCATTGGTTTCTTCGGGGTCTTTGCAGCCAGCATTGTAGTCAAACACGTTAAACTTGGCTAATGAATCGGCGAGATAATGAATAGTATATTTCCCCTTAAAGTGACTATTCATGTCTATGGTGTCTATTTTGATGGCATCACCCGCGATTGTCAATTCCTTGGTTCTCTGTAATGACTTCAAATAGGGCCCAACAACACCCAAAATCAAAGCTATGTTGATTTTACTAGCCAAAATGAAATTGAATAAGTTCAATATCAACGTCAAAAGTAACGTCACCAACGGTGGAAACCGTAAGTATGATATATTGAGTAAGGGGAGCAACCACAAAAATATTCCATCCACAAATGAGTATTTTATAACAAATGTAAACCTACCAAGAGAGTTTTCATTAATGTTTAGATCGATGAGCTCGATTATTTTATATGATTGTATCAACACAAAAAGCGACAAGACAAATATTCTTTGAAAAACCTCGTCGAGTATGTGTGGGGGTATGAGTGGCAGTGACTGTGGTGGTGGTGAATCGATCTCCACCACTTTGTCATCTATTCGTACTCTTTTCATAGTAAGATGTATACGCGATTGTGTTCAAGGTGGTGCGAATGTGATGTGGTGCGGTACGGCGATGAGTTTGCGTCGGTGCGAGATGGGCCCAGCCTGGTGCGACGGGGCCACTTGGCCTTTACAAGAGATCATAGGAAGATTTGTTAAGTTGCAAACGTTGAAGTAACAGAATTGCAACCGTTGAAGCAACAAAGCCTATGCAGCTACAATAAAATTACAAACATCACATTAACGTAAGTAATATTTGCAGTTTTCGCCTGCTCAAAGAATGCAATTTTGACACTTTTGTCAAATAATGTGTATTATATATAATATACATTGTGATTTTATTGGATCACCCATTGTCCGCTTTCTTTCACTTGTATGACCTTTATTACGGGAAGGTCCCAACCAACACCCCCCGAACCTATTGCAGCTCCAAATCTGGGAATTACGTAACATTCACGTTTAGTCGGTGTGATGTTCTTTGGGGCATATTTGTTACCCAAAGGTTTGGAGTAGGTCAAAAGGGGCGTCTTTTTGGCAATGTTGGCCAATTGCTTACCAGTTATGTCCACCAAAACTTTCATTCTGGTTTTGTTGGTGTTGGCACTTAAATTCAATGAGTGGTATACCAATAAATCTGGAGGAACTTCTCCTGAGTTGGTCATGATGCTATTTGGATGGATATATACAAAATCGGAAACTTGATTCGTTAATGCTTGATATGGTATGTTGATAATACTTGCCAGTTTGGGAACATCTATGTCTGTGGTTATAAGGGTGGCCCTGATGGAAATTTGGTCGATGAAGCCTGATGCAATAATTTGTTTGATTACCAGAACTTGTTTAGGGTCAGGTACTGCTAATTTCAATTCAGTGGATTCCAATAACGATGCAATAGACTCCAGGGTAGTGTTCACTTTGACTATATGTGTGATTTGTCTTCTCAATTGAGCAATTTCTTTCATCACCCTAGGTCTAAGAAAGTTATTCTTCAAAAACTCGTCTTGAGATTCTTTTGGAACGTGATCAAAGGCACAAACGGCAGAAAGGAGACACAAGGCGTCACTGGATTTTCCTAATTTTCCAAACATACCTCTACTTTTTCTGAATTGAGTCATGAGGTGTTGCTTACCAGCATCGTCCTCGTCCTCTGGGAGCTGTTGCAACACCTCTTGTTCTCCAATGAATGGGTCACCAACGGTGAAAGCTGAAACCAAGGCAATGATATATGGCAAACAATTTCTTTGATTTCCTACAACCAAAATTTTGGCGTACCTTGGACTCAAAGGAAATTGGGACATGGCTTTTCCCAAAGATGTGACTTTCTTGTCAGAGTCCAATCCGCCAATCATGGAAAGAATTTGTTCTGCATGTGCTAAAGAAACTCTATCTGGTGGGGTTGGGAAGGGGAAATTGACCACCTGATCAATGCCCATATTCTTCATTGACAAAACTGTGCTTTCGATCGGCATACGTAAAATTTCTGGATCTGAAAACTGACCGAAGAAATCTTCATATACAGCGGAAGAAAACAATCTGTAACAATGTCCAGCTCCAGTTCTACCAGCTCTCCCAGCTCTTTGATCAGCGGAGGCCTTTGATATCCAGTCAACTTGGAATGATTGAACATCAGTTTCTTTGTCATATTTTCTTTCTTTAGATCTACCACAATCAATGACATACTTGATACCTGGAATAGTCAAAGAAGTTTCTGCCACATTCGTTGCTACCACACAAAGTCTGCTTCCTTTGGGTGGATCTTGAAATACCTTCATTTGTTGCTCTGTTGGTAAAAGCGAATACAAAGGAAGTACATGCAAAGGATCATTGGGAGTTTGATGATCTTCTAACATTTCTTCAAAGCCCTCCTCATCACTATCACTTTCGTAGTCGTCAACTTCTTCCCCATCCAACGTCTTTTTGGACCCCAAGTTGATTTCTTCTGCTTCTAAATCAACATGATTACTATCAACATAGGTGGCGATATCCTCTTCGATAGATTTGATTGATTGCTTAGGGAATGGGAATTGATTTTTCAACTTTTTAACCATGGTTACGATTTCAGACTGACCTGTTAAGAAAATAAGTATACCACCGGGCGGTAATCTTTGATGAACTTTGCAGGCCTTCTTGAAAGCTTCTTCTTGATAATCATAGTTAGTGTGTTTGGAGAAATGGGTCGATACAGGATACTGTCTGGCGGATATGTTTATGATTGGTGGCGGCGTTTTGAATAAAACTGTGTTCTCTGAAAAATCAGAAACTCTCAAAGTAGCCGACATAATGATCAACTTCAATGGTTTGTACTTTTCAGGCTCCTGCGAGTGCTTTTTTCTTCTTAACCTCAAAACTCTGCTCAACATCCCTATAAGGATATCCGTATTGATGTTTCTTTCGTGGGCTTCATCAATGACAATTGCGGAGTATTTCGTTAATAGGAAGTCTGACATCATTTCTCTCAACAAGACACCATCTGTCATGAACTTAAGAGCGGTGCCATTTTCCTTGCCTTCGTTTTTAATAGAGGAATCGAAACGAATCTGATAACCAACCCTGTGGCCATGGTCACCTAACTCGTTTTTAACTCTGTTTGCCATAGAAACAGCCGCAACTCTTCTGGGTTGAGTCACACCAATCATTCCAGGATATAATGGCAGTTCCAAATTACCGAATCCAGCTTCATATAAGAATTGAGGAGTTTGCGTAGTTTTTCCAGAACCAGTTTCACCGCAAATGATCACACAATCATGGTGATATACGGCTTCCATGATCCTGTGTTCCTCGCTATATACAGGGAGACCCAATCTTTGGGCTTGTACATCTTCAGAACGATTGACCTCAACAAAAAATGCCTTTCTTTGAGATTCCTTGTCGATAGGAATGTAATTTTCGTCGTCACTAGAATGGTCCACATCTTCGTCCCTTACGCTTTGTTTGGCGTATTGATTTTTAATGTGTTCTGGCAATTCGGGCATGAATTTTTCTTCTTTACCTTCGAGCGATCTGATTTGCGACTCTGCCCATTCCTTGAAGGCAGCAGCGGTACTGGAGTGCTTAGGCTTAGAGGAGAGCAAGCGGGGCACGTCTTCATCGTCTTCACCCTCATCCTCCTCGTCATCACCATCTTCGCTATTTTCTTCTTCGCCACTTTCATCATCATCATCATCATCATCACCATCATTAACATCAGCATCTTCGCTATTTTCTTCTTCACCTTCGTCTTGTTCCTCGACACCCTCTTCGCTTTCGTCTTCTTCACTATCCTCGTTGTCGGTGCTCTGAAAGTCTTGCTCCACATCATCGTTCTCCTTGGCCTCTATTCTGGCTCTCCAGCTATACTTCTTCTTGGGTGCTTTCTTCTCCACCTTTTTGATATTGCTGAAGCCAAAACCGCTTCCCAAACCTCCAAATTTGGCAGGTCTGTTATCTACAAAACCAGAACTGGGCATGTCGTCGTCAAAATCACTTTCAGAATCACCTTCAGAGGCCTGATCCGACTGTATTTCCGGATTTACAGCAGGTGAATCCTCCGTTTCCAGTTCATGGAACTCATCCCATTCCTTTACTTCTCTTTCTTCATATAAAATGTCTCTGGTACGATCATCACCACGACCCTGTGCTTCCAATTGCAATGCCTCCTCCATTTCTTCACGCTTGGTTTGCTTCCCCTTCCCCAACTCTTTTGATGAAGATAATTGACTGGTATCGATCTTGGTCTGGGACAATTTCTCAAGTAACGTTTTCTTCTCTTCTCGTTTTAACTGATGCTCTATATATTTATCCAATCTCTTTCTTTTGGCCCGTGACATCTTCGATTCCTTCTCGTTCATGCCATATATTTCTGTTTGTAATGCACGCTTACGATCCTCTTTTTCCTTTCTCGTCAACGGCTCTAGTATCTCTGCATTAGAGTCCTGAACATCTGTGGTTGTAGAAGATGGATCGAGACTTGTTTCGGCTGTGGCAGTGTCTACAGAAAGATCGGCATTGTCAGATTCGAGCTGGCGGAAATATGCCTTATTACGGGCCCTTTTGAGCGCCATTTGCTTAGAAAGCATCCCTGCACGGGCCTTTTCATTGAATCTTTTACGATACTTACCCATACAAATTTAATGAGATGAGATGCGAAATGAGACATTTCACCACGCAAGGTGCACGACTTTTCTGCATCAGTGCGGAAATCCCCATTTAGGCATCTTGGAACCATTCAATGAATAAACCTGACATTCAAAAGCATTGTAAGTAAGACATTTGTATGGTTGTTTAAGAACATACTAACGCTATAGTGATACATACGACATTGACCAAAAACAGCACGACATTGTACTCGTGCGAGAACTTCCAATTGGTCCACAGTTTAAATAATGTCAATTGTTCAGAGATCATTGCTCAGGAATTGGGGCTTTTGAATGCTTCCAGAACGTTGATAGGGTCCATCCCCATAACAAATCACAATCAAAACGTTGATTTGGTGTTGTTTTTCATGAAAAAAACCTTGAATAACCCCGACGGTAGCAGTGATCTCATCACGGTGGTATCGATTGCCCACGCCAACATCAATAAGCCGCTCGTATTATCGATATTAAAGAAGATAATGGATAAGTATATTGAGTTCAAGCTGGACCTTGACGGTGTGCAGGATAAACCGGCCGATAAGATGGACGGCAGCAAGCATGAAGCCAAATCTCATTTGGGGGAGTTTAAGTTGTATATGAATCAGATCATTAAATTCGAAGAAATGAACTACGATTCGAACCAGACGGTTTATGGATATGGGTCTATAAATAGCGACGAAGAAGCCACGCATGGAACTGAGGTGATTAACCCGCAAAGTTTGGTGCTTGTAAACGAAGAGGTGGAAGAGGTGAGGCAGTTGATGTTAGAGAATATCAACAAGCTTATTAGTAGGGGCGACAAAATCAACCTTTTGGTGGACCAAACAGACCGGTTGACGAACCAGTCGTCGTTGTTCCAAAAACGGGCCCAGATGATCAGGAAAAAGATGTGGATGAACAAAACGAGGTTTTACATATTGTTGGTGGCTGGGGTTTTATTTATAGTCTACATAATATTAGCATCTCGGTGTGGGGTGTTGCTTGGGCAGTGTCTGCGATAGAGGAGGGCATTGGAGCATATGGCGTATGCGCAAGATCACATCTTAACGGTAAATCCTAAAGCATACAGCACCCATGTCATAGAACCCAACAGACCTCACAGCACACACGCCATAGCACACACGCCACAGCACATTATCAATGCATAACACACTTCGTATCTTTCATTAATCTACTCAACTAATCTTGCAGAGCGTGGTTCAGCTCAAGTCTGTCCTCTACCTCTGCTCTCCTTGAGATCCAGGCTCAAGCAGAATTTTTCGAACAAAGGATGTTCTTTACTGGAGGCGAATGGCTTCTTGCTGGTTGACAAAGCCTTTAAATGAACAGCGGTACTGTTTCCATTTTTAACTCTTTTGAAGCATTTCTTCACATCTCATTTTTATCAGGTATGCAACACAGCATCCAGCATCGCCTCTCAGCATCACAGACTCACGCCTAATCGTCCTCCACATCTTCAACCTCGTCCTCCGCATCATCTTCCATCTGCGTGCCCTCCAACTCGGTCTCCATCTGCGACATTGCTTCTATCGGGTTGGCCTGAGGGACCTCGTCCACATCGTCCTGGGGCTCCGTGGTGTCGTTAGCCTCCTCATTGGCCTCGTTTGTTTCGTTGGCATCGTTGGTGTCGTTGATCTCCTCGGTGTCCTCGTTGTCTGAATCGTCCTCCACAACCACAGACGTGTGGCTATTGGTTTTGAGCTTCTTAACCGCCTCACCGCCAGCAACATCCGTAGAAGCAGTGGGAACCGCAGCACCTTCAGAACCAACAGCAGTAGAGGCACTGTCAGCACCGGCCTGCTTCTTTCGAGCCATTTGTGCCTCGTACATCTCCACCTTCTGTTTGATCTCAGGTATAAAGGAGCCAAACTCGGTCTTCTCCAACGCCCCGTACAAATCGTTGATATTCACGGTCTTTCTGTGGCCGTCATTAGTAAGGCCCTTAGCATGGCTTAATATATACAGCACAAACACGGTGGCGGACCGCTGCAACGCAGTCAAAGAATCCTTTGCCAATATCATGTTGGAGTCACCGTCTTGCATCATTTCCTTCGCCAATCGCTGCACAATGCTCTTGGGGAACAATATTTCGTCTATCAGCACGAGCTCGGTTTCTTTACTGGGCTGAGGATAGCTCCCATCAGCGTTTTTTCTCCATCCTTTTGGTGGCATGGTGTAAGGTGAAAATGAAAAATTGTAGACGCGAAGGTTTTCATGAGGTCTGCCCCCACAGAAACCGCTGCACCGGTGGAGTATGGCATTCTCGACAGTGTCAACGTGCCCGAGGTGTACTTCGGCGACTACTGTATCCGCCCATGGTACGGCAATACCGCCTACTTCGACATGGCCCACAAATGGCCCCAATTGGGCGTGGACATCAAGCTGGAGCCCGACCTCAAACGAGACTCCAAAAGAGACCCAAAGAAACCCGTACAAACGACGCATAACCTCCATGCGGACCCTAACTGGCTCGACGAATTGCACGTATGTGAGTATTGCTTCAAATATACCCCCCATGGCGATAAGCTTGTGGCCCATAAGGGTATGTGTGGCTTCAACAAAAAAGTTCCTTCAATAGGCTCTCTTGTATATAAAGACGAACAAACCCCCTACATAATCAAGGAAATCAAGGGGTACCAACACCAGTTGTTTTGTCAGAATCTTTGTTTGTTCAGCAAGTTTTTCTTGGACGACAAATCGGTGTTTTACAATGTGGACCAGTTCACATTTTATGTGCTTTATGGTATGAACAACGTCGGCACCCAGTACATCCCCATGGGTTTTTTCTCCAAGGAACGGGTGCTGTGGTCGGGAGATAACAATCTAGCGTGTATATGTGTTTTCCCGCCGTTCCAGCGACGCCATTTGGGGTCTCTTTTGATAGAATTCTCCTACAAGGTGGCTCAATATACTCCAGGCCAGCACGCCAGCGGGCCCGAATTTCCTCTCAGTCCATTTGGACGGGTCACATACCTTCATTATTGGTCGATGAGTTTAGCACAGGTGCTTATGTCGTTTAAAAGGGGGTCTAAGGTGTCGCTTGTGCTGCTTAGTGAACAAACGGGGTTCAGATGCGAGGATATATTCATGACACTCGAACATATGGGTGTTTTGGTGGGGCACAAGCCGCCCAAATCGTTCACCATTCCATTGAACACAGTGGAGGCGTGGTGTAAGGCACATCACGTGGACGCTACCCAGGAAAAACGCATGCTTAGAGACGATTGTGTACTATTATAAGTGGTTTAAATCTTTTAAATATACGACGCGCACCATGGTAGAGAAGAGGCGGTTTTTCACGCCCGAAACCACCGATTCAAAGGGTGTTGAGGCTTGCAATACACACAGGCAGATTCCTACACCGTTGGGGGAAGATATAGAAGTAAAAAGTGCCGTCGAAGAGCCGCTATTTTTGCCCGATTCAGACGATGAGGAAGACGTGAGAATCAATGACGTGAAGCTGATAACCGAAATACACCAGGAGCTGTTCAAAAGGAACTTAAAAGAGGTACTAGGGGACATATCTGAGCCCGAAATACACAAATTGTTCAAGACCTACGGGAAAAGGGCCAATGGACTTCTGAAAGCAGTGGATCATTATCTCACTCTTAAAGACGAAGCCAACCCACAACCGCAAAATATCCCTCCCATTCTGTTTGAGCACGATACAAAGCGCAAAAGGACGCGAGGAAAGCTCGTCCCGTTTGCATACTCCAAAAAAGCCGCTTCCACAGATGATGGGGACGAATATACGCCCGAAAATGACTCGTGGATCCGCTATATTGGGTCCATATACACAGACGCGTTTGCAACACGGCCCTACACGAGGCCATTGACGTATCAGAAGCAGCTTATAGCCAAGCGTATACGATCAAGACCCATTACGAAACAGCAGGCCAACGCCAAAAGTAAGAAAGAGGACTCCGTGGTACGATTATACGATCAAGACCGGGAAATAGGCAGGCTCAAAGAGGATATTTCCCGTATTATTGCTCCTCTTATAGACACAAACATTGCCAGGTTTGATATCAGTGTGATGTTGGAAGTTAAATCGATGATGTCGATTGGCGATCCGTTCTACATCAAGATCGATTGTTTTCTTACCCAAGCAGCTTTCGAAGCCCGTGATGCCGACTATAAGAACGATTTGGACTCATTAAAGAAGAAGAACGTGGCCAGAAGATTCAATTTTGCCTTGGAAACGGAAGAAGAGGCCAACTTGAGACTTAGACAGTACTCTATTTCCCGATTATTTGATAAAGTGCAGGTAAAATCGGTCAAATTCAAAGACAACACCGAAATAATGGCCACTCAATTCGAAAGTGATTACAATGAACTAGTTACATCAGACGTGGAAGTCATAGACGACGATGAACACTCAGCAGAATTATCCTTGGACCAGCTTAAGACGTTTTATCTGAATAACCAGCAATCAGAAACGTTGAAAGTGCTACCCAACACCACCAAACCACCCATTCTGAATTTTGCCATGGAATTGAGAGATTACCAAAAGTTAGGCCTCTCCTGGATGCTTGCACGAGAAAAGGAATACGATGTTTTGAAGAAACTTAACAGTTCTGATGATACGCAACAATCGGCACTTTCTTCACAAGATTTGGAAAGTCTTCAAAATATGGATGAGGGTGTAATGAACCCATTATGGAAAACATTCAAATGGCCGCCACATGATTCTGAAACGGCTCCAAATCATGATGTGGACAAATATTTTTATGGTAATATGTACTCAGGAGAACTTTCGTTGCAAAAACCACTTATAAAATCGATCATTAGAGGGGGCATCTTGGCTGATGAAATGGGGTTGGGTAAAACCATATCAACTCTTTCACTTATTCATTCAGTTCCATATGATATGTACAGCATAGATGAGCCACGTTATGCCAACAAAACAACGCTTATTATTGTCCCCATGTCACTTTTGAGTCAATGGGAGAAGGAATTCAACCGCTCCAATAGTAACTTCTATCACAAGTGTATGACTTACTATGGCGACTCAACTGTAGCAGACTTATCAAGCACCCTAATAGGCAATCTCAAGCACAAACCTATTGTTCTCATCACCACATACGGGACGGTTTTAAGTGAATTTATGAAATTAGATAAACGAAGAGACAAAAACGGCAAACTTCCACGTCTGGGTTTATTTTCTGTCAAATTCTTCCGGATTGTGATAGATGAAGGTCATAATATCCGTAATAGGACTGCCAAAACATCAAGAGCAATCTTTGAGCTTGAACTGAGTAGAAAATGGGTTCTTACTGGAACGCCTGTGATAAATCGATTGGATGATTTGTACTCAATTGTTCGTTTTCTCGAACTTGAACCTTGGAATAACTTCTCTTATTGGAAAACCTTCATTACTTTACCTTTCGAACAAAAACAAGTGAAGCAGACACTTGAGGTAGTCAGAACTATTTTGGAGCCTATTTTATTGAGACGAACCAAGGATATGAAGGATGCAAATGGAGTTCCTCTAGTTACGTTGCCTGAAAAGGAAGTTGAAATTCAGGAAATTAAGTTTAATGAGTATGAACAAAAATTGTACAACTGGTATAAAGAAAAGGCGTTCCAGAAGTTTAAAGAAAATTTGCAAAACGGTCAAGTATTGAAAAAGTACAGTCAGATTCTCACCTATATTTTACGTTTACGTCAAATTTGCTGTCATCAGGATCTCGTAGGTAAAATGGTTAGTGACATGGAAGAAGAGGAAGTCGATTTGGACCAAGACGAAAACTTCGAAGATATCAAAAACCACTTGAGCGATCAAGACAGATTTGAAAATGACACCGAGATGACTCAATGCATGTATGGGTTATATGACAAAATAGGTGATTTGCGTGAGGTTGAATGTTCCATATGTACCAACAATATAACCTTGAGTGATATAATTATTACTCCATGTTCCCACATCTTCTGTATGAAGTGTTTGTTGGAACATATCGAATACCAAAGGAGCAAGGATCAGAGAGTATTCTGTCCGAATTGCCGGTCGCCTGTTTCAAAGTACAAGCTATTTAAAGCAAGGGATAAAGAATTGACTCGTAACGAATATCGGTTCCATAACAAGAAGGAAATAGCCGAAAACATCCCATTTCAACTATACTATTATGATCCTGATAAGACCTCCAGCAAAATACAAGCACTTATCAGTCATATACTTATGCTTAGGGACCAACAGCTTAACGAGCCATTAATTGTGTTTTCACAGTTCTCGTCATTTTTAGACATCATCCAAAATGAAATAAAGTTACAAGTGGGCGACAAATTCGTCAAGTGCCTTAAATTTGATGGTAGGTTGAAAATGCAAGAGAGAGAGAACCTTCTTGATGAATTCAACAGACAAAACGATAACGAGTTGGTCATTTTACTATTATCTTTGAAAGCCGGAGGTGTTGGGTTAAATTTGACGAGATCTTCAAGAGCATTTATGATGGACCCATGGTGGTCTCCCAGTGTCGAAGAACAAGCAATAGACAGATTGCACAGAATAGGACAGATCAATAATGTTAAAGTGACCCGATTTATCATGGAGAATAGCATAGAAACAAAAATGCTTAAAATTCAAGAACGTAAAAAGCAGATCGGTGAAATCGTTGGATTGGACGAGGAGGAGAACCGTAAGCGTCGGTTAGAGGAAATTCAAATCTTATTCGAAGAATGATGGTTATAGATTACGTCCTATATCTTGCAGAAATTAAAAACGCAAAAGAGGTTAAATGTTCCAAAATTGACCAAAGTGCCGAGTTAAGCCTCTATGCATCACGATTCACGTGATACTCCACATACAAAAGTCACTGATAAGAACCCAAAGTATACAATGATGTTTGCAAGTAGCTTGAACAGGCAAAAATATAATTTTTTTCATACATCTAGAGCAACAGATTGATGCATGCAAACGACGATCGATGTTTAATTGAATTTGTGCTGCCCAAAACTTAAAAGGACCCTGCGGAACACCGACATTTTTTTCATCATAAACTTCTGAAGCATTTAACAGTCGCCATATTGACTAATTGCATTTATTAAATAAATATTTACTTTACAAATTAACATTTTTTTGAAATTTATAAATCTCTTCTGGCTTTGACAGCGTCGGCTAAAGTCTTCAACACATCTTCGGTGTCGTTCCAACCAATACAAGCATCGGTAATGGAGCAGCCGTACTTCAATGCTTCTTTGCCACCTTTGTCAGCAGGAGGCACATCTTGTCTACCCTCTTCGATGTTGGATTCAATCATCAAACCACAGATGTTCTTATTTCCTTTCTTCAATTGGTTGGCGATTTCTTGGGCCACCAAAGGTTGGTTCTTGTGGTTTTTGTTTGAATTACCATGAGAGCAGTCCACCATGATTCTTGGGCCCTTTTTGTCGGTGTCATTGACAACACCAGCCTTGACCAAAGACTCTTCACATTCTTTGACCGAGGCTTCGTCGTAATTGGTACCCTTTTTACCACCTCTCAAAATAACGAAACAATCTTCGTTTCCGTCGGTTCCAACAATGGCAACCACACCGGGCTTTGTGACGGAAAGGAAATGATGTGGATGGGAAGCAGCTCTCAAAGCGTCAATAGCCACACCCAAGGTACCATCGGTACCGTTTTTGAACCCAACAGGGAAAGATAAACCGGAGGCCAATTCTCTGTGCAATTGAGATTCGGTGGTTCTGGCACCAATGGCACCCACACTGAACAAATCAGACAAGAATTGGGGCGAGATGGTGTCCAACATTTCTCCAGCAATTGGCAACTTGGTGGTCAATTTAACGAACAATTCTCTGGAAATTCTCAACCCTTTGTTGATTTGGAAACTGCCATCGATTTCCGGGTCATTGATTAACCCTTTCCAACCAACCGTGGTTCTTGGTTTTTCCAAATAGGCTCTCATCACTATGTGCAATTCATTCTTATGGAGCTCAGATAATTTGTACAATCTTTCAGCATAATCTAAAGCTGCCTTTGGGTCGTGGATCGAGCATGGACCGATGACAACAATTAACCTGTCGTCCTTACCATTAAGAATATCGCAGGCATCTTCTCTTCCTTTGAGAATCACCTTCTTATTTTCTTCAGTTAACGGATATTCGTGCTGCAAAAGATCTGGTGCCGTTAAAGGGTCGTATCCTCTGACTAAAACGGTTAGTAGGGTTTCTTAGGGCGTGTTCGAGCTTTTACTTACTTCTCCAGTCCTCAAGACGAGTACGATCGCCAATATGGGGGTTTTCAATGAACATTTCGATTAAACTATCTGAAAAATTTTAGTAAATCGACACTATGAGTAATTCTCATTGCTCCTGCACATGCGCCGTGAATTGTGTGATAACTCGATGAGCATCATTTTTTTTCAAATACGTAAATGTATCCGTTATTTTGTAGGTCTTTGAGGTTGCTGTCGTCACATTGCACGACCTTTTCGTCGTTGAAGAGCACCCACTCATTGTGGTGTCTTATAAATGACACATAGTGTCCTGTATGTGGCGATGTACCCTTATGGCAAATTACCGATTTTAGATTGTAGTCGAACGACGTGCACGTGCCTCGGCTCAAACTCTCTATAAGCGTTTTTGATTCTGCGTTGATATCTTTGACCTGTTCGATTTCACCGTCATCGTCTGGATTGCTGAATAGCCAGTCGACGGCGGCATTGGGGTCCTGATTGTTCAAAATTAGGGCTTTTTTACTCAATTTTTCACTGAATCCCATGGCCATCAAATTATCAACTGATTCGGCCGATGGTTCGTTTGATTTTGGCTGCAAATTGAGAGGTTCATCAATATCGGCGTCTTCCATATGGGCAAAAAGCCAATTCATGGCATCATCGAGGATTAAGTTGCCGGTATTGTAAAGGGCCTTGATACAACGAGCTTCTGGGAACCCCATTGCTTTCAAGTTTTCTAAAACGTCTTTGTTAGGTTCGAACGTTGTTTCGGTCTCTTGTTTACTTTCATACACGCCAGGATTTGACTCGTCTTTGAAGCGCTCGAGATTCACCGGTTCCAACACCTTAATGGGCACGTCTACTTTTATAGGCACCCAATTTTCAAGTTTAATTCTGTTCACACTTACTATCAAATATTCAGGATACAGCTTAAAGCTGGCTTTCTTGATTGCCGTAGTTGCTTCCTTGCATCTGTCGCATTGATAGCCCTCAATAAGTTCATCCTGACAGTATTCTTCAAAACTGGCCATCAAGTCCTTTTCTTTGTAAATTTTCTTACCGTCTTCAACCGCTTCGACCTCATCTTCCACAGTCAACGATAAAGTATCAAGAAGCTCGTATTTCAGCGTACCTTTCTCACATGTAGTACATAAAATGGTATTGTTGATCAAGAATTTGAAAGGCTTGTTCAACTCCAAGCCCAATTGCTTGTCGATTTTATCCATTAAATAAATCATAAACTCAAACGCATCCTGTTGTTTGTTGGTTTTGAATTCGGCATGGTCTTGTCCAATGAGCGATTTGAACATCACAGGCTTTATACCCTCTTGGTAGCCGTCTTTTGTGGTGCTGGGTTTTGAATATTTCCCTGACACGAGACCATCGTATAATTTTATTAATTGTGAGTGTAAATCTTTGGAAGGGTCCTGCAATTTGTCGTATTCCGGAAATTTCTTGTCCTTGAAATATTGCAAATAAGGTTGCAAGTGAAAAAGCGATTGAATCACACTGTTCAAGTAACACGAATTTCCCAAATTAGACAACCCTGTGTAATTTTCTCCAAACAACGGTTTGAGTTTTTCACCATTGGAGCCATCTAACTGGAATTCCCACGTTAAGTTCTGGTCCAAATTGAGCTCAATCAAATTCTTTTCGGTTTTCACTGCCTTTTCTAAATCAATGCCGTATTTCGTCAATAAAGCCATCAAATTAGGGATTTTGATCTCATCGTTACACTTATAGCAATAAGCATCGTAGTTGTTGGGCTCAGAAGCTGAAAGAGACCCCAATTTGACCGCTACCGAATGTCCTGAAGCTTCGTAATGACTAAGGGCATGCGAATTCCCAGGAATGGTCGACCCAAATTGTTGTCTGCCACACCCCAAAGCCCCACAATGTAAACATATCCATAAGTTTTCTGACAAGTCACATGACACGCAGTGTGTTAGATCCACCTTGCCATCGCCAGGAACCTGCTCAAGCTCAATTGAGTGTTCACAAGGCAAAATCTCCTGCTCCCACGCTTTGATCTCTTCGTTTCTATTAGAGGAATTGCTGTTGATAATAGACTGTGCCAAAGATTGAAACTTGGCAGTTACTTCCAGCAATTTATACTCACAGTCATCAAAAGCACAATATACAGAGTACACAATATCGTACAATTCGTCTTCTTTTAGATCTTTGACTTCTAACTTGGCCATTTTTTTGGGACTTTCTTCTTTTTGTGGTTTCAATGTTTTCTTAATGTTCAAAAAAATGCCATGTTGGGCGTCTTTCTTGTGACTGGTGGTGTAATCAATCACGCCTCTTGAATATGCCCTGTAACAGGCCATGCACACATCCAATCCGTTCGCATTGTTTTCAGGGGTATCGAAGCTGTACATACAATCATCTTTGAACACAATTGCACCACTAGGAACCGCGTCTTCAATAGTATTTTCGTATTCTTCAAGGTTAGACATTCTCTGGGTTCTCAAATTTCTTAGATCAAATTGCCTTCGCGATTTTGCAACTATTCAACACCATGAAAACAGGCATCTACTATGCCAATTGGTCGATTTATGAACACAAACATTATCCTCTTAACATGCATTTGGATATGGTTGATCACATATTCTATGCGTTTCTTGCAATTGACGAAAATACCGGCGCTATGGCGTTTCTGGATCCTTGGGCCGATTTGGAAATTGCCATAGATTCCATTTTGCACCCGGGAAAAAAGGTGTATGGAGTGATTTCACAGCTTCAAGAGATAAAGATCTCAAAACCGCATATAAAAGTATCCTTTTCTGTAGGCGGGTGGGGCACCCAACATAAATTTGAGCTGATTCTTGGTAACGAAACTAAAATGAACCGATTTGTCCAAACAGGCGCTGAATTAGTGGAGAAATACGGCTTTGATGGCATTGACATTGACTGGGAATATCCACAAAGCCCCCAACAGGGCCAATCGCTTTTGAAGCTTGTAAAAGACATGAAAAATGCCCTTGCAAGTAATCGAATGGTGTCGATAGCTTCTCCCAGCACCGGTCTCGAAAACTATTCTCTAAAGGAGCTCGACAGGCACTTGGATTTCTGGAACGTAATGACGTATGACTTTTGTGGTAATGGGTGGTCTTTTCACAACGGGTTTCATTCCAATTTATTCGGAAACAATGGGGACAATGAGTTGAATGTAGATATGGTCCTAAAGAGATACGTTTCTTATGGAATACCACCGCAAAAGCTCATGATGGGAATACCTTTATACGGGCGGAAGTTTTATGGAGTCCAGAATTCCAATATAGGATGCCCAATTGCAAAAAGCACGGAAGCTGACGATATACAATATTTTAACATTGACACCCAAAATGAACACTTCGACCCCAGGAAAGTTAGCGCATATGTATATAACCCCGTCACAAAAGTATGGATCTGTTACGATAACGAAAAAAGCATGAAAATTAAGGCACAATACGCCAAACTGCATAATTTGAGAGGAGGCTTCTTTTGGAGCAGCATGGGAGACCCTCAAAGCAAGCTCGTCAAGAGCTTTCACACCAAACTTAACGAATAGTATTTATTGAAGATACCGTCTACACTAAGTACACGATCTATCTAAATGTACATGACTATAAAATCGAATCCATTCTTGCAAACACATTTAATACTGCAGCGATTAATTCCAATTGCAACTCACTGGAAGCACTTTGCACCTCAGTTGAA
This sequence comes from Yamadazyma endophytica, assembly GCA_030571075.1. NCBI lineage: Eukaryota > Fungi > Ascomycota > Pichiomycetes > Serinales > Debaryomycetaceae > Yamadazyma > Yamadazyma endophytica. The sequence goes on from JAJLXA010000005.1 coordinate 1,066,064, forward strand.
ACTTCCTGGCTCAAGTTTAAGCCCAATCCCAAAGTACTGGAGCCCATTTTGAAAGGGAATTCACTGTAGTCGTTCAATAACTCATCGGCTCTGGCAAAGGCTTGGTCTCTTTTATCATAATTTAAAGATAATAATACATTTTCCAACACGTTGGCAGCATAGGAACCGCAAACCAAGGCTATGGTTCTTAAATACTTGAAAGATGTGTTTTTAGGAAATTGGTCGTTGGCAACTGAATCTAAATCAACGTTTCTAGATATCAAAATGTTCAAGATTCTGTTTCTGATGTACTCTTTGCTCATTTTGTCTGCCACAGGGTGTGTGGCCATATCAAAAAGGAAGAAGTTCTTTCTCTCAGTTCTTAAAATCCCCTTGTCAACAAGCCCTTTGGCCAATCTTTCTCTGACTTGTTTTAGTTGGTAGTTGATTTTCATCAAATTCCAGGTTTCTCCCGATAACAAATCAATCCAATTGCTGACACTCAAGTGGCTTTCATCGTTCTTCATAATTTTGAGAGCTTCGTCCAACAACACTTCGCCTGTAGGCTCATCATTGATCACTTCCACCAATCTATCACTCAATTCGAATCTCCGTCTGGCTGGGTCGTTCACAAGGGTAATTTTGTTTCTAAATGCTAATTCAAGTAATATGCATCCTCTGAGTGCATATGAGATGTTATCGTTCCAAAACGACAAGTACCCCTCTTTATCTTTCAATCCAATAAGCAACACCTCTTCCATTAACGTAAGCACTGGGATGTTCAATTCGGAAGGATCTCTGATGTCTTTATCGTCCACTCCAATTTTGTGGTCATACTCCTCCCTTTCTTCATCGAAAGACGCAGAGTCTCTTGGTTTTGCGGCGGAGCCGCCTGCTTTGTTACGACGTCTTTGAAGACCTGAAGACATTTGACGGGTGAGAAATGGGATCAACGTAGAAGCCAACAAAAGCGCGCTGTGATTTGTGCTACCGCCAGCAGGGGTCGGGCTGGCGGTGGTATGGCGCGAGGTTGGTGCTGGACCGCGTTGCAAACGGTGCCACGGTCGTCTTAATGTTTGGTGAGCCGCGCTATTCTGTTTGTATTATACATGGCTGATAACGAATTCACCTGGTTCCCGACATTGCCAGACCCCCAAGAGGTCAAGGGGCCTACAATTACAAACATATTTTCCAAGACGCTAAAGCGAGTCACAAATAATGCATCGAATATCGTGCAGTCGTACTCCAGTCCCAAGTCTTCTCACACAGTAGACGATTTAGATTCTTTAGGTGGTACGTCTCCTATGATATCCACCCCCATAAAAGACAACATCGATACCTCTAATGTAGACAGTGAGCAGAATTCCATGGTAGGAAGCATAAATCACAAGAACTCACCTTTGCCTGTTCAAACAAACTCCAAAAGATTGCAAGAAATCACAGGAACCAGTATTCCCCATACTTCACAAGAGACTGTTTTGGAAACTAAACAAGAAGATACTCATAAACTTAAGCCAATTGAGGAGCCTCCCAAAGTATTGTCAGATAGCAGGACCCTTCGATTCACCAGTGTGTCCAAGCCTTTAGAGCAACAAGTTACTTCCAGCGTTACAAGTTCTGTGGTCAATGTTAATGCTTCCGCCAATACTGAAACGGAGCCTATAAATTCAGAAACAGATCCAAAGGAGTCTTCTGGAAAGACTCTTACAAACCGCATATCTTCCATCTTCAACAATCTTCCTAATGATATTGAACTTTCTGATGATTCGGCCTCAGAGACTGAAACCGGCACCGATTTGTTCTCTTCCAACATGTCGATGATCAATTCGCCGGCCCCCATTCCCCCACCAGAGTTGGCTATGTATAGCGAAAGTGTGGTGGAAAGCTCACCTATAAAGGCTGAACAACTTCGTTCTTCTATGCATACTTCACCTAGCGTGAACACTTTTGATGTTTTGAAACAATACAAGGGCCACCCCAAGAAGAAACCTTCATTCATGGATAATGCTAAGACTATTATCAATCAAAATATTCAGGGCACCATATCGTCTGCATCGTCAATCATCGAGAAACAACTGAGAAGGAAGAAAATCACCAAAAAGAGTTCTGAAAACCCTCTTAAAAATGGAGGTATACCTCGAAAATACTGGATGAACGACTCTTTTGTGTCTGAGTGTCTCAATTGTTTCAAACCATTCAATGCATTCAGAAGAAAGCACCACTGTCGATTCTGTGGACAGATCTTCTGCTCTAAATGTACCTTGTTTGTATCCTATACAGAGCACAAGGACCAACGTAAACAAGTACATCACGAAAAGAAACACTATCGAGACAAATTGAGAGTTTGTAAACCATGTTACAGTGATGTGATTGTGTACTTGAGTGATCTGAACTCGTCATCCTCTGAAGACGAAGACGATATAGATGACGCTGTTTCTTTTGAAACACTTGACAAGTTCCGATCTGATGAGGGTAACATTCACCGGTCCCGATCATTATCAACAAACTCAAGAAGAGATGACCATATGATAAATTCTAACAGAAACTTTTTGAATAAAACCTCTTTCAACGATTTGTCTTCGCATCAGCCTCCAAATATTTCCATACCTACCACTCGTAACGGTGAATCGATGGAAATTTCTACCCATCATTTTGCTAGAAGGTCTACTCCTATTTCAAGTTTAACGAAATCACAAATGTCCAAATCAGCTATGTCCAAATCCACGCTTTCCAAGGCCAATTTGGGTCTCCCAAGAAGCAATAGTCTTGACAGTTTATCCAGTCTCCATGGGTTTATGAATAGCTCTAAATTGTCGAGAATACGATCACATAATGATTCTTTAGATCTAGAAACCAAGGATCATCTTCCCGAGTCTGCAATAATTAATGACGAAGAAGATGAAAGCGAAAACGAAGATGAGCAAGTGATGTCCTTATACACTCTGCTTAATCATGGTGCATTCAATAGCGCCGTCACATCTGTTACCATCTCGCCTAGAGGACCAATAGCACGACCCTTAGCAAGCGTAAGTGCTAACGCAGTACCCACATTAGGCGAATTTCCCACCATGATGGTTAATGAAAAATTATATCCCAAAAATCTTAATCTCAGACCTTCACCAGGAAACTTTTTTGATTCCAATAGCTCTTTTAATCGAAGCTTGCTTGAGGACTCACCGAAGTCTCATCTTAGGTCACACGAAAGAGCACATGCATCCTTGCTTCGTATGAGATCTAGAAGGAGAGCCAAGACAGTTAGAAATGTGCTGTTATTGTCAGAAAATACTGCTAGATTACCACATATTGATTTGGATTTGCGTGCTTCACCTATAGGAAGTGCACCTGCGCTGCCACTGCCTGAATACAGCACAAGCAATAATAACTTCTCCCCTGATGTTAGTCCTACAAAACATCAAATTTCAATGACAAGTCTCAACTCATTTTCACATACAGACCTTTTTGAAGAGGAGGTACAGAAATCGGATCAAGTATACTTGCAACTTTTTAATAAGATGTTGACGCAATGTCTTGAAGATTGTGACATCACCAAGGATAGCGAAAAGTGGAGCGCTGTATTAACACATGCCATGAGCTTCGTCAATGGTTTAAGAATCACGGATACCCTTGATATCAAGCAATACGTGAAAATCAAAAGAGTCTTAGGTGGGAAAATAGAAAGCACCGATGTGGTAGATGGGATTTACATGACTAAAAACATCGATTCTAAAAAGATGGCATCAAGCATCGATATGCCCAAAATAGCTTTATTAATGTTTCCTATTGAGTATCTTAAGCAAAAGGAACAATTTATTTCGTTGAGAATTGTTAAGTCCCAACAACTGGTGTATATCAGTAACTTGGTGTCGAGATTGATATCGCTTGAACCAGATATAATTGTTGTTGGTGACACTGTTTGCCAATATGCCAAGACTTTATTGGAAGAAGCAAATATCACGGTTGTGTCAAATACCAAACCTCAAGTTATTGAGAGAATATCCAGGTATACAGGAGGTGAGATTTTCCAAAGTGTTAACGATCTTTTTTTCAAAAAAGGTAAGCTTGGGACTTGTAAGAAATTTGAGGTCAAGAAGTTTTTGTTCAAAAATATGGTGAAGACATTTAGTTGTTTCACTGGGACCGATAGCCAACTAGGCTTTACTATAGTCTTGAGAGGTGGCGATGAGGAATTGCTCAATTCCGTGAAGTATGTGACTGAAAATCTCCTACTTACCCAAATCAATGCTAAATTCGAGAAGCAATTTTTCGATGATCAATTACTTGTGTATTTAGATGATACCCCGCTGGACGAAGTCATCTCGATATCCAACACGATAGATAGTATTGATGCAGAAGGTCTTGAGAATTTTGAAACCTTAGACACTGTGGAATTCTACGATTATATTCAGCTTTTTACAAAACGTACGATAAGTTCATCTCCTTCAGCTAAATTTTCGTTGCCAGCCCCTTTGGTGATGGCCATACAGAGTTACATGGCATACTATCAGTTTTACAAGAAAACGCTCACATTAAAGGAGTGTGAATCACTTGATGCAGTTGAAACAAGCATAATCGAAGAGTTGAGGCTCAAATTAGACAGCAATAAGCTTCCAAATAAAGATCAAGACATCTTAAATTTCATACTTTACACGTCCAACATCAAGTTGAAGAGTCTTTTAAACAGATACCAATCAAGAGCAAGAGCATGGTCAAATTATATTAAACTTCCGCTGTATCAACTTTATCCTGTCTTGCACAAAGCTATAAACATATTGGCATCAGTAGTCTCCAAGAAGTTCAACACACCATGTACTGGTCCTTCTATTTTGGGTATAGACTACTACACGGATAACGACAAATGCCTAGGCTTAACAATTGATCAAATGTTTGGAGAATCCTTAACTGAGTGTGAGGAATGTGGCGAACCGCTAGCAAATCATTATCGTAATTACGTTCATGGTAACGGAAAAATTGACATGATGGTTGAAAAATACGATACTATACCCCAGGAGTTGTTAAGCTTCACAAATCAAAGGACTATCTGGAGTGTTTGTAAGTTGTGCAATTACAGGTCACCTATTGTACCTATGAGTGATGACACATACTACATTTCATTAGGAAAATTCTTTGAAACTGCCTTTTGGGGTCAAAATGTTGTTCTCAACAGTAAATGTGAGTGTAAACATGATTACTTCCGTAACCACATCCGATTCTTTGGCTACAATGACATGGCGATCAAAGTTGAATATAATAGTATTGATAGTTATGAAGTGATCGTTCCTAGAAAACAAATTGAATATGATCCTAGCGTTGAAATTAATCTAAAGGTGGAGGCATTTGACGCTATTAGGCAAAAGAGTTCAAAATTCTTTTCAAGTATCAGGAAAAGACTTGATAGGGTCAAGGTTGATACATTTGATAAAGCAGAAGAAGATGGTTCGAAGAGAATTGAAGAATTAAAGAAGAAACTTGAAGAACAGGAGAATGATGTGACAGAGGAACTTCTTAGGACCTACAATCAATCTCTTCCTACGTCCTACTTGCCTTTAAATACCACCTTACGAAAACTTCAGGAATTAGGAGTGTCTTGGGATGACGATTTCAATGACTTCGAAGCAAGATTTTTACCATCAGAAAATGATATTACCAAAATAACCCAATTTCATTTAAGAAACTTTCTCATGGATCGTTACAATGGCGAAAATAAGGAAGTAGAGATGATCGACGTCAAAAAGCCTGAACAGACGAAGGGCGACACAAAAGTCGACCAACCCTTTGAAGAGTTAGAGGAAAAGGAAGAGCCAGCAACCAATAACGTAGGAGAGAAAGTGAACAAAATGGAGGAACTTCTTAGGGGTGAATCAGGTCAAGATGTGGAAAAGCCAGAGTCAGCCAACCCAAGCAAGAAGAAAGTTACTCAACTAGCAAGCTTCTTTGATCAAATGAATTTTGATCAGATTTCTCAAGAATTCAAAAAACAAAGAGAAAGAGAATTACTTAAAAACCTGCACAAGTTTAGAGCCTTGCCAATTGTAGCTTCAAAACCAATTGTGGAGATTTACAACAAGATCGAGGATGTGGTTGATAATGATGAACTTGAGGATCGTAAAAGAAGAATACCTGCGGACCTGCTTTTGAATAAAATCGACAGTGATATTTTCAAGATCGAAGCTAGAAAGTTAAAAGATGAAAAAGTCGAGCAGGAAAAACCTGAGTCAGCGACAACTCTCGCCAAGCCAAAAGAATCAGTGGTGGACGAACTTCTACAGGATGATAAGGAAACAATTCGTACTGAAGCTAAAGCCATGGCTAAATTGCAGGGCAAAGAAGATATTATTTCAGACAATGAGTTATTTGAAGATGGACTTGCCCAGCCTGAGAAGGTATCGCTTCTCAAGTCCCTTACCAACTTCTGGGCTGATAGATCGGCATCTCTTTGGGATCCTTTGGATTATCCTCTTGATTCGAACGAACATACATTTGCCGATTCAGAAGTGATCGTAAGAGAAGACGAGCCTAGCTCACTTGTTGCATTTTGTTTGTCTACGAACGATTATAAGCAAAAAATCAAGCTAATGGGGGACGATATCGACGACGACATTAGTAAGCCAGAAACTAACGAAGCCAACAATAAAAAGGTCAATAATTTTGCCAAGATCGAAAAGAAGTTTAAAAACAGATTTGATAATGGCAGAAAAGTAAATGACATTGAAAAGGTCATGACTAAGAACAAATCAACGCATTTGAAGTATCAATTTACAGATGGATCCACCACCCTTTCGTGCAAGATTTTCTATTCTGAGCAATTTGAGGCGTTCCGTAAGTCGTGTGGTAAAGAGGATAAGTTTATCCAAAGTCTTTCCAGATGTATCAAGTGGAATAGCAGTGGGGGTAAAAGTGGATCCAACTTTTTGAAAACATTGGATAATCGGTACATTGTCAAGGAATTGAGTAAATCAGAATTGGAGTCGTTTGTTTCGATGGCTCCGTTCTATTTCAAGTACATCTCCCAATCGATGTTCAACACTTTGACCACTGCGTTGGCCAAGATCTTTGGGTTCTACCAAGTCTATATCAAGGACTCCAACACCGGTAAAACGTTCAAAATGGACTTTCTCATTATGGAAAACTTGTTCTACAACACAAAAACCACCCGTATTTTCGATCTCAAGGGCTCCATGAGAAACAGACATGTCACCCAGACCGGGAAAGAGGACGAGGTTCTTTTGGATGAGAACATGATTGAATATATCTACGAACTGCCGGTATTTGTCAAAGAGCACTCCAAAAGGCTCTTGCGGGGCTCCTTATTCAACGACACATCCTTCTTATCGGCTATGGACGTCATGGACTACTCATTGATCATCGGAATCAACGATCAATCCAAACAGCTCTACATTGGTATCATCGACTGGCTTCGAACATTTACGTGGGACAAAAAGGTAGAGAATTGGGTCAAAGGTAATAATCTAATCGGGGGAAAGAAGGACCCCACCATCGTCACTCCCAAGCAGTACAGAATTCGGTTCAGAGAGGCCATGGAACGGTACATTTTGGAGGTGCCCGATATTTGGTACGAACGTCGTACGGACATCGACAACGCTTAGACGACGTTAAGGCCGTGCGCCCAACAGAAATATTTTTCACGGTTTACGTGTTTGAGAATCCAAATAAATACACCCATTTTCAAGCAAAAAGCTTCACTGCCAGCATTTGCATATGCTGAGGCTGCCAGTAGCACCCTCCAACCGTCAAATGCATGCTCAGCCGGTGCCCATTGTGCAAATCAGCCAGATCAATTGCTCTTACCATCTGCACACGAGCCCGCGCAGATCGATAAGCCAGCCTTCCAGCCGCACCCCTATACCCGCTACGTATTAAAACATGCGCACCCCTTTTGATCTATAAACTTTTGGTGTTAACTATAGGAATAACAGGTGCTGTGAAATTCAATACGATCCATCAAGCATTCTACTACGTAAAAAACGCGTCCTTATTACACACAACTGCAGAATCCCCTTAAACAATGGCAGGCTTTAACACGATATCGTTGGTGTTGATATTCATATCATTCGTGTTTTTATTACTTGCTACCATTTCCACGCCTGTGGTGAAGGCGTTCCACTTAGCTGCCACCGATGCTTACGAGTACGGTGTATTTGGTTATTGTAAAACTGGTGGTGCTGATTGCATCAAGGCCAGTTTCCCCTACACGATGAAAAGTGAAAACGTGCTGTGGCTCTTGAAGTCCGACACTCGTGCGAGTTTGCTCAAGACATTGATCCTTGTGCCTATAGCGTGTGGGATCAACTTGCTTTGTATTGTATTTGTGCTCATCAGCCACTTCTTGGGCACCGGCGCCATAATCTTTGGTTTGATTTTCACTGTGATTCTGTTTTTGGTGACGACTGTCATCGCCGTCTTGGTGGTCCTCATTTTCTATCCACACGTTTCGTGGACGGGTTGGATATTGATTGGTGCTGCTGCCTTGAACCTTGTGGCGTTGGTGTTCATGCTACTTGCGTTGAAATCGCCCAGAAACTCTGGCACCGAATCTGATGACGAGAGCGTTAACGAATTCCAAAAATTTGACGACAAATACGGACATCAAAACCCTAATGGATTCATGCCTCCAACAAGTGGGTTCACCGCTCCAAAATACAGTGACAACGGCTCTTCTATCAGTAGAGATTACGAATTCAAGCCTACTCCTAACGTGCAATCGAATACTATAGCTAGTTCTAGCATCTACAACTCCAATCCACAATTGGCCAAGGACTTCACCCACGAACATCCAAACAATTCCTTCAGCTCCAAGGGTTCTCATTACGACGATGCCCAGGTCAACTTTGTCAATGGTCCAAATACACCAATATCTTCCAAACAGCAGATGGCTCCGCAATTTACTGCCAATGCGGTTGAACCCACCTTGAATGATGCGCCTCATTCACACGTACCAACCTTACCATATCCACAAACGGACATGCCAGCTGGATTTAACAAGCAGCTGTACACAGGTCCTTTAAACAAACCGCCATATAACGGTGCTCTCAACAAAGCTCCTTATAAAGGCGCTGACATGAGTGTATTTGAACATCATCCCGAAGTTGAGGGTCATAAACCTTTTACTGAATTAGATGACGATTTGCCAGCACAACCGGAGCCACGTAATGCTTACAACAGAGGAAGCCAGGGATCCAATGAATTGGGTTCTGATGCCTCCTCCAATTTCACTTCTGTATCTCAAAGAGCACCTAATCCAAACTATGAGTATGAACTGCCTTATCCTCAACAGCAACCATTCCAGCCAATGCATCAGCATTCTTTCCAGCCAGGATATCAACAAGGATTCCAAAATAACTATGATCAATCTCACGGAAACAGTCAACAATACGGACAACAAAACTTCAACCAAGGGTTTGTGCCTCAAAATAATCAACCTGCTTTCAGCCAAAGTGGTTATTCTCAGCACTCCAACTCTTTCACAAACAAGCCATATCAAGGCAATGTCCAAAGGTTTGCAGTTCCAAGGCCTCAGCCAACTGCGTCTGACAATGCCTTGGCCAATAACCCAGATTTCGCTATAGGCGGAGCTGGAAGGAAAAAGGCGTTCAAACCCAACACAGCAATGGCTAGACCTCGTAGAGGCGATGGACCTTATGGTATGATGTGAATGAATGTACTTTCATGTGTAGATTATAAAATTTAATGTATATTAGAGAGATTTGTTTAATTACTTCACCATTTCAAACAAACTTTGAATCAATCAATAGCTCACTGTCTGCTATATCGTCTGGTTTATCGATGGTAGGACGCTGTGGAGCATCATCGTGACCCTTCAGGGAATCAGCGGGTTTATCTACGCCAATATTTCCTCCAGAACCATCAGAACCACCAGAACCGCTAGAACCACCACTTCTAGGAGGTCTGACTACTATGATTATTAACAATGCAAATACCACTAAAGTTAACAAAAAGATAATTTTGCACTTGGTGGTACGTTTTTGATACGTTTGAGCCTTTATTAACTCTTTGTTGGACTCTTTAAGGTCCTGTGCAGTGTTACCGACATTATAGTCTATTCTGTCAAGAATTGTACCTTGTTCAAGCACCAAACTTTCCATTTCTTTGAAAATTGTCAGGATCTCTAGGATACCCATGGCCAATTTCAGAATTTCCTTATCTCGCTGTTGAAGTAGCTGATCATTATTTCGTTGCATTTGCGTTTCTTGTAGGACTTGCCGAGAATACGTTTCTATACTGGAGGTTTGTTGTTCTTCCTGTAGAATCAAATCGTTGTTCCCGGTGATTGAAGGGCTTAAAAGAGCTTTGGAATCGTCATAATCGTCGTCACGAAGAAACTTCATGTAATTGTTCTGTAAGTTTCTGAATATCAATGAAGACTCCTGAACCTTCAATGCATAATTCTTCTTGAAATTTTCTATCATTGAGATCTCATTATTGGAGTAGTTTAAATTTAATCTGTGGTGGTTCTTCTGTAAGAAATCATACTTTTTGATCAATACATAACAATTCTCGAATAATCTGGTGATCTCATAATTCATGTTTTCAAGACGTTTTTCAATTTCAGGCTTATCCGAAGAAGATGTTATTAGCAATTTCTTGTACAAATTGCTCAAATCCGACGTTCGTAGTTTTATTACCTGCAAATTGGAGTCCAATTGCTTAGATATATCGAAAATGGAGGGTGCTATGGGTTGCATCTCAATCAGGCCTTCCTGGTCTCTATATTGAGGTTTTCTTCTTCCAATTAATCCCTCTTCTTCCTCATTGAGCATTTGAAACGGATTGGCGCCCGAATCGGGCCTGGGAATGGTTCTTCTATACGAAAGAAAGAGGTTGGTTCTATCACGAAACATAGAAACGTAACAAAAGTAGATCGCGGAGTTTTAATGTGGTTGCGAAAAATCGGCTCTAGAGGCATAGGTGAAGCAGAAACGCCTGCCAATTAAGGCGAAGAGGAGTTTGTTTTGTTTGTATTCTATAAATGTATTAGGTTCCTTTACTTTTCTTTTTGTTGAGGAAGTGTAAATTGTGTAAACTCAAACTGGAGTTGGATCTTATGGGTGTGTTTCCTAAAACGGCAGCGGTTCTGTCAGAAGCAGAACTCGATGGCTTGGCCAAGGAGGAATTTGAAGACGTGGTGTTAATTGCACCTGGCGACGACGATAATGTCGTTAAATTCGTATACGAGACGTTTCTGGAGTTAGAAGGAGACGATCCGTTGGAGGATGATTTCTTTAGGTTGAACGAGCTGTTACCTCTTGAAAGTGACGGCTTCTTCTGTATTGGAGTATCTGGTCTTGATCCTACTTCTTCGTAGATCTTATTGGCTTCGTGCAAGTTGACTCTGGACCCCGGCAAAGGTGGTTCATAAGCTGGAGATATCAACTCTTCGACGTCTGCTGTTCTGATAGCCTGGGAATACGAAGGCACCTGCGAAATGGCCTTCGAGTTTATCACCGTTTCCGATTGAGTTCTTGACAAATGGAGCGCTGGCGACACAGCTCCTGGCGACAAAAGCGGGTTTCTTGAGATGGCTCTTTTAGAGAAGTAATCAGCACCGTCACCCTCAAGACTGAAAGTGGCCCTTTCGTTGGGGGTAGAAGGCAAACTTGACTCCTGTGCTTGTCGCTGCAAACTCAAAAGCCTTAAGTTTTCGTTCAATTGCACCGAGTCGATGGGTGACATGTTGAAATGGTGTGAAACGTCGTCTGCCACACCAGCAGGTGCACTGGAGGGGCCATTTCCGGGGAAACTGGATCCGTATGCGCTGCTACCGGTGGAAGAACTGTAGATTCGTGGGGTAGATGTACCAGAATTCAAAGGCGAATCTACAGGAGATACATCTGACCAAAGACGATCGTAGATGTGCTGTTCATACAATGGAGGAGCCACAAGTCCGGAAAATGACGTGAACGAACTGCTATTGGAGTTGTGCAGTCTCTCGTTAGCCATGTTCTGCAAGCTGGTTTGGGAGCCTTCACGGCTGAACAAAAGCTGTTCCTGGTGACCCAAATCAGAAGGAACGTCGCCATGCTCCAACGATAGCTCGTCCTGGGTGGCGCTAACGGTCACAAACGGCGAAATGAACAACTGTATAGGCAATGAAGCACGAAGCTCAGAAACGTGGCCGTCCGGGTTGACCAAGCCAATAGCAAACTTGATTTTATGACGCACCTTCAAGTTGGCCATCACATCACAGTCCTGAGTACATTTGTTCAAGCTGGGAGGGATTCTTAAAAAGGTGTCGAGCTCCCACTTGTCCATTTGGAAGTTGGGGTCGTCAGGATCAGGTTTGGGGATGACTTTTTGTGCAATTACCCGCTCACCATTATGAGCGGGAGGAACGTACCCCATGTAGGAGTAGTACTCGGTCAAGGTGACTTTTGTCTCTCCCAAATGGAGTCCCTTGAGCAACGGCACCAACATCATGCTGATGGTTGTACCCGAGCCTATGGCGATAGCTTTGGAAGGAACGTTCAAGGAATATTCCACCTTCTTTGGCCAGGTGTTATCCACAGCCACGGTCTCCGAAAGCTCCACCGCGTCCGTAGTAAGGGTTCTGATGACTCTGATATGCTTTTTGGCCACCATATCCTGGTGGAACTTGCCTCGGTCGATGGTGGCCTCCAATTTGTACACCACCGAAGCACCGGGCAATCCTTCGACACTTTCAGGCATCTCCCCCGGAAGAATGGCACTAAAGGGGAATTCGTAGTTCCCCTGTACCAAAATGTGATTGTTTTTGGACCCCGACAGGCTCATTTGGGCCAAGTTGGTCGAAGAGCCGGTGGGCAGGAACGCATTGGTCAAATTGGAAGACGACTTTGTTCTGAAGCCACTCAACGACTTGATCGAAGTGCTGGAGCTATTTCGTTGAAGTCCTATCGATTGTGCGCCGTTGCTGTTTTCGTACATGTTGTTCAAGTACTTATTGATCTCCATGTTGTCCCAGGTGTATTCGTAGATCTTACGCTCGTGACGCATGGTTTTGGGATAGGACCCCTTGGGGGTGTTGATGGTGTCGGTCCAGTTCAAACGCATGGTGCAGTACAACCGGAGCGAAAGGTTTTTGATGTTCATTGGTTCATTGACAGAAAGGGCTATCTTACCAGATAATAAAGCCGATGCAGCGTCTTGAGGAGGACCCTTTAAAACCAACACGTCGTGCTCGTTCTTCAAGCGGATGTCGAAAAGCGACGTTTGCTTGGATGTGTTCTTTTTGACCATGGCGAAAGGAATGTGTCAGGAGAAACGGATAATCCGAAAGATGCAAATGGTAAAAAATTAGATGATTGAAAGGTTAAAAAGAAACACTGCGTGAGATCGGACAAATTTGCACGAAATAATCCGAGATAAGAAATGATAAATGGCGATGCAGTGATTGGCTGGGCGAGGCGGTTTTGGCGCCGGGGTTTGGGGAGTGGGTGATGGTAGAGGTGTATGGAGGTGTTGGAAGATGATCAGGTTGGGATCGGAGAGAATAAGGTTGCGCTGGGGAGGAGGGCTATGGAGGGTGCGAGCGTGGGTCGGGGGCCGTTCCAGCGTGGGTCGAGCTGGCATGACAGCGGGCCGAGGCTCCCTGCGTAGGTCGAGGGCTCCCTGCTACAACCATGTGAACCAGCGGCTGAGGACACCAAAGCGTGCCAGAGAATAGCCAGCCGCTCGCACCAGACGCTGCTGGCTACCAACATGCAGGCAGACGGTCGTGAGAGCGCTAGCACGACTTGTTGGCTGTCCGATTGCACGAGGCTTTCATACGCAAGCGAGGAGGCTTGACGGCGATTTGGGCTAAAGCGATTTGGGCTTTGGGCGTTGGGGCTTTGGGCTTTGGTGCCTGTTACTGCTGCCTATTAGCCACTGCCTTTTAAACTGCCTTTCTAATTTGGCCTAAACATTCTTGGTACTTTGACTCGGTGGCCACCCATCTTAGTCCCTGCTTAAGGTACGCCAGCGAACCACTGTGCTTTAGGTACACCAGCGAACCACCTTTGGCGCTACCTAGCATGTCTTATCGCCCGACCCAGCACCCTTTAGGCCACACGCCTCAGGTACCGTCCTCTCTGCACCCCACGCCCTCTCTCAATTGCTTTGCTGCCGCCGCCTTCTTCTGCCCTGTCCGCCTTCTTAGCTGCCCAGCCGCCTCCCATACCTCACTGACACCTAATCCAAGCCCGCTTTCCCGCTCGCCAACGCTGGCTGGTTTCACATTCTCGCTACGGCTCGTCTACGCAAAGTTGCAATTCGAATTACTGCAAGCCTTCCTATCTGCTACGATTTTCTCGTACTCGGATTACGCTGTAAAACCTCGTCTGTCGTCTGTTGCCATATTTAGCATTCAGCGTATGATTACCATATTTATATGGTATTTAATTATATTTACATTATATTGCATTGTATTGCATTATATTACATTATATGCTAGTTCATACTTACCTTGACTACCTACCTACCTTGCCCACCTACCTTACCTACCTTACCTTCGTATTCCCTCTGCCGCCCTGTAAGCCAACGCTCACTTAAAATTGCACGGTGGCTTGCCAAGGCTTAAACAGGAACATTTTGACACAATCTCCATTACAACAACATACCAGAAAATCTACGGCAGCCTCCCAAAGAACAATCCCACATCCAGCCCCGTCCTCCATTTTCCGTTTGTGGACCTCGAAAAAGAGACGCCTATTGTTGGAAATCGCATCACGTGACTGTTCATTTGCCGGTTTGGGAACTGCAACCAGCATTTACTGGCTGCGAAAGCTTCCATTTTTGATGGAGGGTGTTAATTATAGTCAAATATTTACCATTGCTGGTTCATTCTCTGCAAACTGTTTTAAGCTTGCAAAAATATCCCTGCATTATATATAGAATGCTTGAGTACCTGAAAAATTTTTTACCTGCTATCTCGTTAATATTTTCGAAAGATATTTAATTCACAAAGTTTGCCTTTTCAATTAATTTGTTACCTGTGGAATCATTTATTTGAATTTTCACTATTCACTCACCCTTGTCAATCCTTATTTTATGTATTTTAGGCTTTAATTCTTTCAATTGTATTTCAAATTATGGAAAATAAATTCAACATCACTCTGCCTTTACCCACTGTTGCCAGTTTAAACAATGATATTTACACCTATTATCCCAATCCCAATGATTTGGATACCAGAGGCTTCAAGAGAATGAAATCGATCAAGTCACCGGCAACCCCTACTTTGAGTAGGAAAACCTCCTCCAAAAGGTCCCAAATATTCAAAAGAAAAATTCAAAGAATCAACTCTGACAATTATTTGGCCAATAAGTTGAATAACAACTTTGAAAATGACTTTTCCGACTGTGAGTTCTCGTTCCAATCAAATTCAGACTCTGATTTGGAATCCTTGCCCGATTTGATCGACGATAACACTCCCTTGTCTTCACCTTTATCGTGTAAAGTCAACAGTGATTTTTTATTCTCCAACTTTCAATCCAACGAATTAAAGAAATTTGACATTTCCAGGCAACGCCAAGAACCGGTTTCATTCGCCGCCCCCTCCATCTTTGAAATCCCCGAATTGGTGTACAAGATAGTGGAATACGCAAGCTATCAAAATGAAGCCATTCCAAAAGAGGTTTCTCCTTTAAGAAGAAAACCCGAGTCATACAATCATGCATTATTAATCCATGGTAACAAAACTGATGCCCAAGAATCATTGAAGGACGTAGACATGGACAATTCGCCCTGCAACATCCTATACAATTGTTCGCTTGTAAATAAATTATTCAATCTGGTGTCAATGGAAATTCTCTCACAAAAGCTTGTATTCAACAACGAAGAGTCTTTCCTTAAGTTCCATGACAGATTACTCAAAAAGCATATAAAATCCAGTCCTACCGAATTCAGATTGCATAAGCTCTTTCAAATTAAACAGAATTACATTGCATCAATGGCATCACTCGTTGATTTTTCCAAGCTCGAAGAAATAGAGTTGTTCATGTGTCCTCGATTAGTACCAACAAAAGAGTTCTTTGTAAATGGGCCCAACATTAAAAAAATCCTTATTTGTGGCTCCAGAGTTATAGACGATGCATTTTTGTCAATGGTTGCAGAATTGTGTCCTAATTTGGAAACCCTCGATATTAGAGGTTGTGAATTGGTTACAGATGCAGGCATTTATCAAATCGGCACCAAATGTAAAAGACTCCAGTTGATAAATTTTGGAAGAAAGCATAGAGCAAACTTGGTTACTGATGCCAGTTTAGGAGTTTTAATTAAGAACAATCCAAATCTCGTCACTGTTGGATTAGCAGGCTGCCATATCACTGACAAAACCATTTGGGATCTTACCATAAAATGTAATGACTCCTTACAAAGATTATCACTCAATAACTGTCCATACGTTTCGAATGATTCTTTACCTATAATATTCCAGGCCAACTATTTAACAAATTTGAACGTAGTTGAGATCAAGCACACCTCAATCGATAACATACGCTCCATCATAGAGTTCAAAAGACGCCAAGAGTTCAAAGGTGTGCCTGTCTTGATTGAAGCTAATGAATCACTCTATCTCCAAATGAGAAAGGAAGAATTGGAAATGGATAGAGCCATCAGTCAGAGAATATTCAAAGATATCGAAGAATGGGCAAATCAAGAAGAAGATGGTGATATGAGTTATGAAACCTTCTTACTGCATAGACATAGCATATAATGTAATTTTAGTATTAACGTCAAAAGTCTCTGAAATCTGGCCCATTTGTGGGTCAACATTCGAGGGGTTTCCTAGACATGGACTCTTTCAATATCTGTGACTCCTCCGATGCCGAAAAAACCCCCATATAATACCTACAGATACCTCCACCAGTCCTACGTGCAACCTTCTCAACATTTCCAACGGTTTCCAAATTTGGAAGTTTTTTTCGCACCCAAACTAACACCGCGATGTTTATATTTTCTAGACGATCTAACTATGAATCAAAATAGATTGCCTCGACAACCCTCAAAATTGGACCTAATCGATAGCTCAACGCTAACATCGCTTCCTTTCCCCCCACCACTCAAAACAAAGAAAAAGAAAAGTCTCCATAGAATGGACAAGGCCACGTCGTCCCCCGCAAATCAGCCCCATAGTTTTATCACTAGTACACCTACAAAGGCTAATGACTCCATGTTCAGCAGGGAAAACTTTGATTTCTTCAAAGACCCCCCAAGGGAATTTTCGGGGAGACATCTTTTCAACAAAAGCCTGTTTAGCAATGCTCCCATGGAGGATGTCAGCTTCACATCCATAGATACACTTACGTCAGCAAATATGACCACGGAAATTGATGAAAGTTTTGAAGAAAACGACGACCCTATCATTTTGGTCGAGGACTACATGAACATGGAAGTGCCCCATAATACCAACGATCATTCAAAGCATATTTTTAGACAACAAAGCTTGGCTAATTTCAAAAGACGATTGAACAACAATCCCAGTGTATTCAAGAGAAAGATGTCACATTCTGATAACGAAGAGGACTTGCAACAAATCTTTGGCAAGATACCGGGTTCCAATTTATTGAAGAAATGTGACATTTGTGATAAGCCTTTATATGAATTGAGTTCTATTCTTAGTAACAAAAGATTTAAAGCAAACAGTGACAAACCCACCACTAATGATACATACAATGATCCCAAAAAACCTGAATTCAACAATGTTTTCAATGAGTTTATTTGCCATGATTGTATCGAAATTTATGAGAAATTTCTTAATGAACTTTATGAAAATGAAATCGATAATAACGATAAAAAACATAGTCTCACCGAGACCAAGAACATCAAACTCCTAAATATATTTCGATCTATACAAGCCCAGTATAACGTCAATGGGTCTTCGATGAATAACCGTAGTGCCTTAGTTCATAAACTTAAGTTTTTACACTCGGATAACTATCCCAAAACGAAAGAACTCAATTGGATATCCACATTGCAGGACAAACTTCGTTGGAGATGGAGAATGAACGGACTTGTTTCCAACTTATTCAACAGAGATCAACTATTTAACAGAAATGAGCCCGATCAACAGGTCAGGTAGATATAATGCATAATTTTTTATTCAAACGCCATTTTAAACCAAATTCGGCTCTTGTATATAGCTACAATCCAATAATGAGCCTGAAGTTAAGTAGAATCGACTTCAGGGCTAACAACAAGGATAGACTTGAGCGCTGTATTGCAGATGGTACTTACAATGTAAGTACTAAGAAGATCGTTGATTCACTACTTCAATTTCAAAGTATTCTCGTTTTTGCCAATGTATATACTAACTTATATCATTCTCCTGTATGGTTCTTATGAAAAATACCATGCAGGGTTTTCTCCGAAACGTACACCGCAAAAGTCATCTCACCACATTCCATTTGAGAGGCCATTGCTCGCATCGCATTTTTCTGATGAGACTCGGCCCTACTATTCCTCTTGAAGAGTTCTTATTTAGGCAACAAATCAAAGGTATCTACAAACAGGTTGTCCGGGTGGTCTATAAACACCACGACCGTAAAGACCTCATGGAGTTCTGCCGAAACGAGTTCAAAATAAGCACGCACCACGACTTAACATATAGAAAATACTTGTTAAACCAAGGCATTGGAAGAATCAACGATATGGCTGGTGTTTTAGGTTTGAACATCAATCTTTGATGTACAATGCTTTGTGCATAGGTTTACAAAGCAACATTTGAAGTAGTTGCTCTATTTTGAAGTTTCACTAAAACGTTTATAGCATATAATGAATTTACGAATCTCACAGATTTTAGAATTACCATAGTTAATTAAATTTTATAAGAGGTGTTCTCTTAGCTATTAACAAAATACTTACTTAATGATTCTAACTAGAGAATCATGGATTTTGTCAATCTCATCAGCCACAAATTCGACGCTTAAAACCTCAGGTAAATCGGCTTTTATAGTCTTATGGATGTCATCTAATTGAGTCAACATCTTTCTTTTTAGATCAAGACCAGCGAACTCGGGCAAAATGTTCTTGAGTGTTGTTGCTAATTCAGATAATTCCTTGTTTCCTAAAAATACAATGCTAGCAATTTTCTGAATATCTTGAACTACACTTGAAATGTGGTTGATCTCCCATGTAACGAGAGCAGCAGGCAATTTGATTTTGGTGGCCTTTAGATTTTTCACCAAATAGTTTTTGACAGAGTCAAATTCAGTCTTGTTCATCTTGGTTTTCAATTTGAATAAGTTATAGAATATCTTATAGGCCCAAGAATCAAACGGAGATAACTTCGTGTTGCTAAGAAGTTTGTTGAATGCTTTCAAGTCCGACTCGAACGATTTGGGAACACCGTTAATAATATGTCTGATGAGCCTTTCTTTATGGTATCCTAACTTGAGCAAAGAAGTGGATCTGATATTGTTGTATCTCTCGAAGGAAAACTCGAAAGTCTCTATGAATTCCTCGGAAAAGCCCAAATTTTTGTAGAATATGCCGTAATCTCTGTTGTCTTGTAAAGTGTTGGTGGCTTTATCAAAGGTATCATTGAATCGGCTATTGAAATAACTTTGGTAGCTTTTATCTCCAAGCGAACGAATTATCTGTACCACTTCGAGGAATAATTGGAAATACAGCACAGAGTGTCCGATTCTGTGATTGAATTCAAAGAAACCAGGAATTTTATTATAAACTTCTTTATTCAAACTCTTTTTGATGTTTTCACTCAAATCTGCGTCACATGTTAGATAAAATCTAAAGATTTTAATCAAACGCTCCAAACTCGTCTTGGTGGGCAGCAATGTGGAGATGTCATTGACATAGTAGTACAATAACGTATCACTTTGTATACCTTTAACCTGCAATTTCTCGTATGTAGAATGAATTTGGTCGGATAAGTTAATCAACGCCAATAATTTTACGAGCCAAAGATTTACTTTGTAGTCTAAAGGATCCTTAGAGATCAAGTATTTCAAGATCATGATTTGTCTGATGATGTTTTCAGCGGAGTTATCCTTACTCAAAGATACCACAACGTTGATCAAAATCAAATCGTTAGCAGGATAAAAGTCAGTTTGAGGTTTCCCTTCAGTAATTGGTAAAAACTTATGATAAATCTTCCAATTAGTATCCAAAAAGCTTTCATCCGTGCATTTGAAGTAATGCAAGAGCTTTTGATTGGTGATGGCCTGGTTTAAAGCCTGTACAGTTACTTGTCCAGTCAAAATATCTTGAGTTGTGGCTTTCAAAGTTTTTATAAGCTCTTCATCACCAGTAGTGTAACAGATCAAGTCATTAAAGCAACTTAACTTGCTACAGAATTTTTCATAGTATTTTAAAAGGTAAGGCGAAAGCGAATTGCCATAAATATGTGCCGCTTCTACCACTGCCAAATGTGAATTTCTACTGAAGCCAAACAGGTTGATTTTATCCAAAACCACAGCCAATTCCATCCCTGTTTCTTTATTTGCTATAATAAATAGCTTCCATGTGTCGAAATCGTTGAAATTTTCTTCGAAAAGGAGTTTTTGGGTGTATGTCAAGAGACTATCCCATTTTTCCGTGAATTTCAAAAGACCCATGTAAACTATCTTCAAATCAAGATCTAAGCTTGATGTCATCATAAATACTTCAACTGCCTCCAATGCTTTTGGAGGAGGTAAAAGGTTAGCTAAAAGATACATTTCATGAGTAGTTTTTGGGGTCAAAGCTTCAATATATTTAGCACCTAAAAGTTTCAACAAATTTGACTGTTTCTCATCGCTTTTCAATTCGTTGCTAAGAATCAAGCACGAGAGGGCATACCAATATTTGTATTTCGAATCATCTTTGTGCACTTTTGCATAATTTATGGCCACTTTCTGGAAAGATTTTAAACTATCGTGTTTGATGGTGTTATCCAACCATTGCTCCAAACTCGGCAAGCAATTCGAGGGGAATTTGGTAATGACATTTTCGTAAACCATAGTACTTTCTTTATCCTTTCCAGACTGAATGAACATCTTGTAAAGCAAATTGGTTGTTCTGGGGTCATTTGGTGAATTTTTCAACAATTGAGTGGCACCTTCAATGGCTCCATTTACGTCCCCTTGTTGATATTTTAAATAGTGCTCCAATGCAATGTAGAAACTTACGTTGGGGTATTTCACTTTCCTAGCCCTGATCTGCGTCTGGGCGTACAGGAAAGACCCTTGTTCAATGGCATCAAGTATTTGGTCGTCCATGAATGCGACTGGAGATTTAACGAGCTTGAACAGTTGGTGATGTATGCTAAATTGGAGCCGAAAATCACATGGTTGTAGTAAATTTATAAGCTCTTTAAAGAGTGTTTAGCATCGAGCTAGAAGAGATCAAAATCATATGGGTTTAATCAGAAAGAGAAAATGTAATCCCAGCTTTTATCCCAAGCCTTTGGTTAAAATATTACTTCAATAAGTTAACTCCATTTAGGGATGTTGATCTATGCAAGTTTTTTGAATTTTGATTACCACAGAAAGGTAATAAAACCTTCGAAATGCAAAAAAATGTATCAACAATTAACAATCCTTTATTAAATGCTTATACGTTAAGAAGTGAAAATTCTAGCGACCGAGATGAGCTTTATAGACTGCGCTGGGCACGACCTTTTTTTGATGAAAGAGATTAGAGGTGGCTACACGTATATTGTCAAAATTTACGATAATACGGTCAAAAGAGTGGTTTTGATTAGTAAGAATTGTGTCATTTCATACACTTAAATTTGTAATTGGTGATATGGGTGTAAGGTGTGGTGTAATGCTGAAATCGACGGTTTGAGCTTTTCGAATTAAATGCATGCAACGTTTGCGAAATAGCACGGTTCACTACCCTTTTAGTGTATATAGAGGTGAATTGGCTCCTAATTTGGGCATGATTTCGAATTGGATTTGAAAAAGTCAATTTGAAGCCAGAACATGCTCTTTAGCTCTAAAAAAACAAACGTGCTAAATCAAGCCGTTCCGAATTCATAACTACCAAATTATTTGCATTAACCACAATTTTGGACATTGCTTAAGTGCGAGCAAACACCTTGGAATGAAACTTCTGGTTTTCTGGGCGTTTAGTTTGTGATTCTTGGTAGCATATTCAACTCAACAAGGAATAGGCCAATAAATTTTCAGCAAATTTGTACACTATACTCAGTCGTGTGACTCTAACATTTGAAGCAGACCTACAAACCTAAACGTCGTATATCATGACGTCAAATCAATTGTGTTTAATTTTTACTGCCAATTGAACTAATGCAATTATTCTCACCAGAACAACACTTTAAATCGACCTTAAAGATAAGAGGCCTTTGTTCTCCATTCAAAACAGCAAATGCACCTTTTCAAGATATTTATAACTAGTTGGCCCATATTACCACAAACGTATCAAAAATAGATAAACCCAAAAGAGTAATTTGCAGCTTGGCACACGCACACTCCATGTTTCGGATGCCCAATCTATCCACACCTCTGTTACCCATATACAATCCCGTTATATCAGGCTGTGTAAATCGGATGATATTCGCAAGGCTGGAGAAGTCCACGGTTTGTAGTGGTTAGACATCATCCCCAAGCTGACATGCAAAAAAGTAGTCATGATTATATGCACGAGACTTCGGCACATGACCAAATCTTATTTCATGGATTTATGCGAATATCGTGGGAATCAAAGCCCCGAAATAAGCCCATCGTTTATAGATCTAAGCATTGCAGCTTGTCATCTCACTCCGGCAGCCACACCTCCCTACAATTAGCGTCGAGCACGCCCTTTAGCACCTTTATTCATTGAGTCAACCGACAAGTGATTGAAATTCTTAGCGCATCTAACCGTCTCCAATCTCAGAATTGCTTTTTCTGCATATTAGCTTGGCATGGCAAAAGAACCACTATGCAGTGGCTAATTAGGCCACGGGGACGTATACACGTTGGCGTGAGCAGCAGCATTACAAATGGTGCAAAAGAAGAATTAACCGAATAGTACAAAGAACAATTAAGACAAACACCGAAACCACCTAATTAGTGACAGACCGATGAGATGCGTCAATCGGGGAAAGTCTCCACAATCCGAAGATATGGCGGATATCTTCAGTCCAGTTGATCCTGCAGCCACATATCACAATTCGGCACCTATAAAGATTACCTTCTTTGGTTGCATAATTGGTTACATGGAAGCTTCCGTATGAGATGATCGCACGTCAATCTCGCATGAGAAAACGACTAATTTATTTTGCGTGGCCATATTTATTTAGTGAAGACATGTGCTTTCTCGGTTGGTGATGCAACATCGTATAAATGTGTACACATTGATACTCTCAACGTCTTTCGGAATCGTATCTAATGCCAGTACGAAGAAAATTATAAGAAAATTTATAAAATTCTTGTATGCCAAGCCGCATATTCGTATGCAGTAGCTGTGTTGTACACAGGATAGGAGGGTCCTTTCATACACACCTCCCCAGATAACATATTATGATGTCGTCTGATGCGACATTGAACCTGTTGAAACTGGATGTTGCAACAACATACAAAAGGAGGCATAAAATGGTGCAAAGAAGATACAAACTCACCAAAGTGGGAAAGCATCATCTCAGACACCAGAACAGTTCGACTGCCTAGTTCAATCACTAAACAAAACCACAATGCACACAATAAACCGAACCCTCTGTCGCTTCGCTCGCATTTGTTCTTCGCTAACTCGCATATAAAGAAACTGATAGTTGCGACATCCGCATATGAAGGGGTGAGACGCACTGGTAAATTTTTCATATAACTTATCACCTTGGCAGAACTATAAATAAAGTACATCTCCCCCCATTTTTCAGTGTTATACCAATTAATTTATTTATAATATGTCTGACCTCAAAGAAAAAGGCAGAGTGTACACAGACACTTCCACATTAACTAAGTATACCAATGACTCAAATGAATTCGAGCCTTATAGATTGACCATTGACAAAGTTGCTGCTAGCTTCAAAACCGATAAAGTCAACGGCTACACAGCTGCACAAGCCCAGAATGCCTTGAAGGATTTTGGTGCTAACTCCTTAGGAGAGGGCGACAAAATAAGCTACCTGAAAATTATTGCACATCAGGTTTTCAACGCCATGATCTTGGTGTTGATTATCTCTATGATAATTGCATTGGCAATCAAGGATTGGATTTCCGGTGGGGTTATCGGGTTCGTGGTGTTTATCAACATTTTCGTGGGCTTTATTCAAGAATTGAAAGCAGAGAAGACTATGGGCTCTTTGAGATCCTTGTCGTCACCAACCGCTAGAGTCACCAGAGATGGTGATGATATTACTATCCCTGCTGAAGAAGTGGTGCCAGGAGATCTTGTGCACATAAAAGTGGGGGACACTGTTCCTGCTGATATCAGATTGGTAGATCTGATGAACTTGGAATCTGACGAAGCATTATTGACAGGTGAATCTTTGCCTGTAGTGAAGGACCATACCGTAGTTTATGATGATTTTTCAGTTCCTATCCCTGTGGGAGACCGTTTAAATTTGGCATACTCCTCGTCTATCGTTTCCAAGGGTAGAGGAACGGGTATTGTCGTGGGAACTGGTCTTCAAACCGAAATAGGTAAAATCGCCAAATCTTTACAAGGTGGAAGTTCCATTTTGGTTAGGGTCGACAAATCTAACAATAGAAAGCCTCAAAAGAGAGAATATCCTCAAGCATGGCTGAAAACAGTCTACAATGTCATCAGTAACATTTTGGGTATCAATGTAGGTACTCCTTTGCAAAGAAAACTTTCCTGGTTGGCTATTTTTTTGTTCTGGGTTGCTGTGATATTTGCCATAGTGGTTATGGCTTCCCAGACCTTCCATGTGAACAGAGAGGTGGCCATTTATGCTATTTGTGTGGCTTTGTCCATGATTCCTTCGTCTTTGATCGTTGTGTTGACCATCACCATGGCTGTTGGGGCCCAAGTTATGATTAGCAAGAATGTCATTGTTAGAAAATTGGACTCTTTAGAAGCCTTGGGAGGTATCAACGATATTTGTTCTGATAAAACCGGAACTTTGACCCAAGGTAGAATGATTGCCAAAAAAGTATGGATTCCAAATGTGGGTACTTACCAAGTTGACAATTCCAATGAAGCTTTCAACCCAACCATGGGTGATTTGTCGTTCTCCAAGTATTCTCCGCTTTTCATCAAAGAAACCGACGAAGAAATTGATTTCTTACCTAAAACTCCCGAACCAATGCCCCAAAATTTTGTCAACTGGTTAAAGACCGCCACATTGGCTAATATTGCTACTGTTACCCAACAAAAAGACGAAGAATCCGGTGAACTCGTTTGGAAAGCACATGGTGATGCCACAGAAATTGCTATTCAAGTGTTCGCTTCTAGATTGAATTTTGGTAGAAACGAATATGTTGCAGAAGGCAACTACATCCATAAAGCTGAATTCCCATTTGACAGTTCTATCAAAAGAATGTCTGCCATATACGAACAAGACGGTAATACCCAAGTTTATACTAAAGGTGCAGTCGAAAGAGTTTTGGGCTGTTGTACCCACTGGTTAGGTCACGACAAAGATGAAACGAAGACCGACCAATTTGATGTGCAAACACCTGTTGAATTAACAGAAGATGACAAAGCTTTCATTGAAGGAAATATGAACTCTTTGTCTGCTTTGGGTTTGAGAGTTTTGGCTTTTGCAACCAGAGATATTACCAACGAAGCCATCGATTCTACTAACCGTGAAGAGGTTGAAAAAAATTTATGCTTCCAAGGGTTGATCGGTATTTACGATCCTCCAAGAAACGAAACTGCCGGATCCGTCAGAGCTTGTCACAAGGCAGGTATTAACGTTCATATGTTGACCGGTGATCATCCAGGTACTGCCAAAGCTATTGCACAAGAAGTGGGTATCTTACCACACAACTTGTACCATTATTCCGAAGAAGTTGTCCAAGCTATGTGCATGACTGCAAATGAATTCGACGCTTTGTCTGACGAAGAAATCGACAACTTGCCAGTTTTGCCATTAGTTATTGCCAGATGTGCTCCTCAAACTAAAGTTAGAATGATCGAGGCTTTACATCGTCGTAAGAAGTTCTGTGCAATGACCGGTGATGGTGTTAATGACTCTCCTTCATTGAAGAAAGCTGATATCGGTATTGCTATGGGTATGAACGGTTCAGATGTTGCCAAAGATGCTTCTGATATTGTTTTAACTGACGACAACTTTGCTTCCATTTTAAATGCTATTGAAGAGGGTAGAAGAATGGCTTCTAATATCCAAAAATTTGTCCTTCAACTTTTGGCTGAAAATGTCGCCCAAGCTTTATACTTAATGATTGGGTTGGCATTCTTTGATAATGACGGTTATTCTGTTTTCCCACTTTCACCTGTTGAAGTTTTGTGGGTTATTGTTGTTACCTCATGTTTCCCAGCCATGGGATTGGGTCAAGAAAAAGCTGCTGATGACATTCTTGAGCAGCCACCTAACAATGTTATTTTCACTTGGGAAGTCATTATCGACACTTTGTCTTATGGTTTATGGATGGCTGTGTCATGTCTTATGTGTTACATTGTTATTGTTTTTGGAGTTGGAGACGGAGACTTGGGTCATCATTGTAATACCACAAATGCCGATACCGACGTCTGTGATTTAGTTTTTAGAGGTAGAGCTGCTGCATTTGCAGAGTTAACCTGGTGTGCCTTGATTTTAGCATGGGAATGTATTCATCCTAACAATTCCCTTTTCCATATGAGATTAGAATCTGAAAATCCATGGTGGAAACAAACTGCCATTGACTTGTGGGACAATCAATTCTTGTTCTGGTCAATCATTGCCGGTATTGTCACTGTTTTCCCAGTTGTTTATATTCCAGTGATCAACACTAAAGTCTTTTTGCATAAGCCAATTGGCTACGAATGGGGTGTAGCAATTGCTTTTGCTCTTTTATATTTAGCAGCCTGTGAAGGCTGGAAATGGTGCAAGAGAATTTATAAGAGAAACAAGGCCAAGAAGGCCCAAAACCCCGAATATGAACTTGAAAGAAACGATCCATTCCAAAAGTACGCTTCGTTTTCAAGATCGAACACTATGGACCCTAAAATAGTGTAAACTACCTATTGCTTAGAACTTTAGGATTTATGCACCAACAAATAATTCATTTTCACTATTCATAGAATTTTAGTTCGTTTCAGATGATAACGATGCATTTACAGTAGAATTTCGACAATATTTCTTCTGCAATTTGATGATTATAATATATAATGGTTCAATCATGAGATTAATAGATTGTATTTTAAGTTTTGAGAAGAATCTATTTAGTTCAACTTCTTCAGGAAAGTGTGTAGAATGAATAAGATATGCTTTGATTTAGAAAAATTAAAAATTACCCAAAATCCGTGTATTTCTCTATTCTATCATCTCTATTAACTTCATAAAAGCTTGCGTGTCTTTACCTCAATTCTTGATTCTTCACCTTGAAATCTCCACCCAAATGCAAGGTGAACCCAAACTCCTTGATTGAGCCCTGTTTGGTGACTTTATCGTAATCAACAACGGAAATCGAAGTATTGTAAGGCACCTTAAGATCATTTGCAGTAAGTCCGTTTTCTAACGTGTAGCCCTCTTTATACAAATAGTTAAAAAAGTTCACCAATACTCCTCCATGGGTGCATATACAAATATTATTGAAGCCTTTTTCAACGGCTTCTTCAAGCACCTTATTGTACTCGAATTTGATACGCTCTGTCATTTGTGGAAGTTTTTCACCCATGTTTTTATAATCTGGTCCATATGTTTTAATGGCATCCGGGTGAAACATGCCCTGCACAACACCCATATTACGTTCTCTAAAGTTAGAGGTGGTAGAGAAGGTTTCTATATCCTGATACTTTGCTATAGCTTCCATGGTATGCACACATCTAATCAAATCCGACGATACCAATTTATCGAACTTCACAGACGCCAAATGCTTCCCTACCAAATCCGCCTGTTCGAATCCTTTTGCGTTGA
Organism: Yamadazyma endophytica; assembly: GCA_030571075.1. NCBI lineage: Eukaryota > Fungi > Ascomycota > Pichiomycetes > Serinales > Debaryomycetaceae > Yamadazyma > Yamadazyma endophytica. The sequence continues at coordinate 1,094,020 of JAJLXA010000005.1, forward strand.
TATCGGTGTCCTTTTGACCCTGTAGAATTCTATTAAGATTATCATCTGTTTGTCCGTGTCTTACAAAGAACACACGGATGAGGTTACGTTCAGTATTGGTTCCGATATCTACTGTCATAGAGTGAAAATTTTCTGAATGCGCTTAATGTTATCTACTTCTCTATGTACAGACTGATTTGTTGTTTTACAGTTTCTAAAACCTGCTTTTTTATTTTGTAACCATGCACATCTGCCAAGGGATACTCTTTTGTGTGCAAATCTGCCTTGTATTGCTTTAAGGCATCTACGGAAGTCTCGTATAAATTGGTGTACTCCTTCACAAATTTACTTTTGACGGAATCCTTGGGTCCATTCATTCCAAGGAGATCTGCCATGACCAAAACTTGCCCGGAGCAATAAGGACCTGCTCCTATACCTATAGTGGGAATTTGGAGGTTTTCGGTAATGATTTGTGCCAATTTATTTGGAATGCATTCTAACACTAAAGAGAACACACCTGCCTTTTGAAGCGCAACACAATCTTCGTAGATACTCATGGCGCTTTCTTCGGTAGTTCCTTGTAGTTTGAATCCACTTAAACTATTGTGGCGCTGAGGGGTTAGCCCTACATGGCCCATTACAGGAATCCCTGCGTTTACAATAGTGGAAATGGTGGAAGCTATCTCCTTACCGCCTTCTAGTTTGATTGCCTGCACCCTGCCTTTTTTTACGAGTTTTATGGACGTTTGTAGGGCCTGCTGAGGCGAAACTTCATAGCTACCGAAAGGAAGGTCCGCCACAAGAAAGGATTTGGAATTACCTCGGTGTACCGAACGAACATGATATATGAATTCGTCCAAGGTGATTTCGTTGGTATCATCGTAGCCCAAGGCCACCATAGCAAGAGAGTCGCCTATCAAATTGATGTCTATTTCGGCCTGTTCTGCAAATTTACCAGTGATAAAATCGTGTGATGTGACCATGGAAATGGGCTTTCCGGAGCTGTAAAGGTCTTTTATGTAGCCCAACGTATTTCTGGTGATTTGGTGTTTGTGAGAGGACCTTATGAACATGCTGGTACTCAAAAACCGAGCATTTCTTAACGGTATAAGCCTGTTCATTTAGATATATCGGCTGGAAAGATGTCTTGAAAAAAAAACCGCATTCGAAATCTGGGGCATATTTGACTATACGAGGACACCATAATAAAAGAACGAATCCCAACAAAATTGAAATTGCTCGTATAATACCCAAATGTTTTCCAATACATTGAGAGGTTGCAACGGTGTCTTTTTACGACAAAAAATGTCGATGGTTGCCAAATTGGGCCCGCCGTGCATTCGAATAGGCGCCTACAGAAATTTCGCGAGATCCACTTCTTTAGCTATGCCTTCGATTGACAAATCTTTCAAAATGAACCACACCTGTTTGCGTGTGAAGGACCCTAAAGTATCCGTCGACTTCTACGAGAAGAATTTCGGCATGAAATGTATCAGGGTTCTTCATAACGACGGTTTTTCTTTGTACATGATGAACTTCGAAACAGCCGCAAACCAGGGCGCCAACTGGGCCGACAGAGAGGGAGTTTTGGAATTGTGCCACAACCACGGCAGTGAAAACGACGCCGACTTCAAAGTCAACAACGGCAATGGCTCTGAACACAGGGGCTTTGGCCATATCTGTGTGGCTGTTGATAACATCGAGAAATGTGAAGAAACATTGTTGGCAAACGGGGCCAAATTCCAAAAGAAGCTCTCTGATGGAAGACAAAAGAACATTGCTTTTGTGTTGGACCCAGATGGATATTGGATTGAGTTGGTGGAGCACCAAAAGGGCAAATCTGCTGGAGTCTCCAACACCTCCACCTACACTTTTAACCATTCTATGATCAGAGTCAAAGACCCAGTCAAATCGCTTGATTTCTATAAGAACAAATTGGGAATGAAGCTTTTTGCCACTGCCAAGTTTGACGCCGCCAAGTTCACTTTGTATTTCTTGGGCTATGACCACGAAAACAAATTTGCAGAGAACGAAACACCTCTTTTGGACAGACACCTCAAAGAGAGTATCATTGAATTGACCCACAATTGGGGCACTGAAACCGACCCAGACTTCAAATATCACAACGGAAACTCCACAGAGGACGGTGCCGTGCAGGGTTTTGGCCACACCTGTGTTACTTGTGATGACCCCGACAAGTTTGTGAAGGAATTGGTGACAGAATTCGGAGACGAATTGGATTGGTCAGTGAAATGGGGAGAGGCTAAATTGTCGCCAAAATTGGCTTTTCTTAGAGACCCCGATGGCTATTCTGTTGAGATTATCCCCAATACGTTTCCAGACGTGAAGCTTTAGGGTGCTTTAGAGGCTGTTTAAGCTGAAGTGAATGGAGAGGCTGAAATAGAGGCCATTTGAGCTGAAGTGAACCAAAGTCACAGCAGCGCTGAACTAGGCTCTTCAAGTCTTGCAAGTTCAACTTTTAGCGGAAACTCCAGCTTCGTTGTTCTTATTCTATGTCTAGCCCACCGGTTGAGCTCGAGAGATTCAATTCCTGGCTAATAATTTAAGTACGCTAAGCAAGTCTTTTGCTCCTTGTGGTTTGCCCACATTGTGAATATATGTCTAGACAAACCTCCCCAGCCTAGCATGACCGGTACCTGCTTCCCTAAGTGGCCTATGGCTGCCAGTTATTACCGAGCCATGGACCGGTCAGGCCTCGCCTGGCCCGCACGGGCCTCGTTCCACTCTCGCGCCTGGCCCACCGCCACACCTTAGTCAGCGCCGTCTTAGTCAGCGTCGCAACTGTGCGCACTATGTTCGCCTATATAATCCTTTTGATTTTTATGTTCAGTTTTTTCAAAAGAACTTTTTCTACCAAAATGGCCAACCCAGAAACTGTCACCAAAGTCAAAGCCTTAATCAAAGACCACCCCGTCTTCATTGCTTCTAAAGTATGTACTTTTTCTTCTTTTGCCCATGGCTCCCACTAACATTTAGACCTACTGCCCTTACTGTCTGGCCGCAAAAGCAACCATCGGAGCCATCACCAAAGATGCCTACATTCTCGAATTGGACACGATGTCCGATGGAGCCTCTATCCAGGACGCTTTGAAGGAAATCACCGGCCAATCCACCGTTCCAAACGTCTTCATTGGTGGCGAACACATCGGGGGTAACTCCGACATCCAAGCCTTAAACTCCTTGGACAAATTAGAACCAAAGATTAAAGCTGTTTTGTAAGCGTCTTGTGATATTTTGCACACCAATTGATTTATTTTTGTAGGTATTCTAGAAATACATTGTAACGTAGTGATTCTTCGATCTCATTTTTCTCATCTCAAATTTTTCAATGTCCAATATAGGCCTCCAAGTACGTCAGTCCGTACCCTCTATCGACCCTGTGGTGGCAGACTATGCCGTGGGATATATCCAGCATGTGGCTAGTGCCACCGAGGACATTGTTTCGAGTCAAACACTCGACATACCGACCGAGTTACTGTACATTAGAGATCTCTTGATCAATGCTGGAGGTTCAGCTGACAAGGTTTCCCATCTCACAGAGAAGCTAATCACCGATTTGACCACTCAACTCAATGAAAACATGGCCAAGTTAGCTGTTACCGGTGATAAATCCAAGAGACTTTTGGATGTCAACTTGTTGAAGCAGAACAATGCCAAGCGTGATATTAACAGCTCATTGGCATTGCTTAATGCCAGTAATGATATCGAACATGCAGGAAGACAGGTTGAAAGTAGGGTCGATAAGAAGAAATTGGAAAAACAGGAAAGAAAAATCGCCAAAAAGGTTGCCAAAAGAAACAACCAGTTTGTTAAATATGAGGCCTCTAAATTACTTAATGAGAAAAAATCGACGGATTACGATTCTTTCTTCTTGGAGATCAATCCTTTGGAGTTAGGCAGTGGTGCAGGTAAATCCAAAGATATCAAGATTGACAATTTCGATTTGTATGTGGGAGAAGGTCAAAGAATTTTGAGCGAAGCATCTTTAACTTTGGCGTACGGAAGACGTTATGGTTTGGTGGGTCAAAATGGTATTGGTAAATCCACCCTTTTAAGAGCTTTATCCAGAAGAGAATTGGATATACCCAAACATATCACCATTTTGCACGTGGAACAAGAAATCAGAGGGGATGATACCCCGGCCTTGCAGAGTGTTTTGGATGCCGATGTCTGGCGTAAGAGTTTATTGCAAGAAGAATCTAAAATCAACGAAAGAATCGCCGAAATTGAAAAATTGCGTTCACAATTCGAAGAAGAGTCTCAAGAAGTGAAATCTTTGGACGACGAAAGAGACGATTTGGAGACTCATTTGACTCAAATCTCTGAAAAGTTATTCGATATGGATAGCGACAAGGCCGAAAGTAGAGCTGCTGCCATTCTTCATGGTTTAGGGTTCACCACAAAAACGCAATCACAACCTACCAAGAGTTTCTCTGGTGGTTGGAGAATGAGATTGTCTCTTGCCAGAGCGTTATTCTGTCAACCGGATTTATTATTGCTAGATGAACCCTCCAATATGTTGGATGTTCCTTCTATCACCTATTTGGCTAACTACTTACAAACTTACAAGTCCACTGTGCTTGTAGTTTCTCACGATAGGGCATTTTTGAATGAAGTGGCCACGGATATTATTCATCAGCATTCAGAAAGATTGGATTACTACCGAGGATCCAACTTTGACTCGTTCTACTCCACCAGAGAAGAGAGAATCAAAAATCAAAAGAGAGAATACGAGAACCAAATGGCTTACAGACAACATTTGCAGGCGTTCATCGATAAATTCAGGTATAATGCCGCCAAATCCTCAGAAGCACAATCCAGAATCAAGAAGTTGGAGAAATTGCCCATTTTGGAACCTCCTGAAGATGACAAAATCATCAAATTCAAGTTCCCAGATCCAGATGGTATTTCGCCGCCTATCTTACAATTACAGAACGTCAAATTCGGTTATGATCCCGATGATATATTGATTCAAAATGTGGATTTGGATGTTCAAATGGACAGTAGAATCGCCTTGGTGGGTGGTAATGGTACCGGTAAGACGACGCTTTTGAAGATCATCTTAGAGCAATTAACACCCCTTGACGGTTTTGTGAATAGAAACGGTAGATTAAGAATTGGTTATTTTGCCCAACATCACGTGGAATCCATGGATTTCTCCTTGAGTGCAGTCAGTTGGATGTCCAAAACTTATCCTGGTAAATCTGATGAAGAGTACAGAAGACACTTGGGTTCCTTTGGTATAACCGGGACCTTAGGTTTACAGAAAATGGAACTATTATCTGGTGGACAAAAATCCAGAGTTGCGTTTGCTGCATTATCCTTAACACAGCCACATATATTAATATTGGATGAACCTTCGAATCATTTGGATACCCAGGGGTTGGATGCCTTGGCAGACTCGTTGATCAACTTCAAGGGCGGTGTTTTGATGGTTTCCCACGATGTTGCAATCATCGATAAAGTTTGTAACGAAATTTGGGTCACCGAAAATCAAAGCGTCACCAAATTCCCTGGTGATATCAATGCTTATAAGAAGAGTATTTTGGAACAAGCAGATGCCGCTGGTGTTGTCCGTAGACATTGAAAGGTGTGGTTTTGACATTGGCCGGGTATTCCAGTGTATAACTTATAATATAAATGCTGACATCGACAGCGCTTTACAAAACCAGTAATTCCATACTACTCTATCTATGAATCTAGTTTAAATCTTACTTTGCAGGTGAACTTTTTCATTTTGAAGGGTTATCCTATTTATACCATCTCTCATCTCTTCGCACTATGACCAGAAAGGTTAAGATCGTTACCGGGCTTTTGGCGTTCTACACGTCTTCGGAGGCATATTTACACTACAAAACACGAAAATTGATCACCGAACGGAATCAAAATGTTGATGGTACTACTTTGAAGGACTCAAAAACACCACAAACTGATATAGATACCTCTAAATTCCACTCAGCTACAATAGCGGGTATGTTTATCAATCCATTTCTGGAGTACAGACCCCAAACTGGATTTGAATTTGTGTTTGTACGAATAATGGAACTATTTGAAAGCTTCTATGGTAATAAGGTGGAGCTTCATGATCATTTACCTAAGGATAAATCGCATACAGTTGAAGATTACTTAAAATCGTATAAACCTAATGTGGAATTACTCAGGAAAAACTCCCAGATGTTGGCTTCAGCTTTGCACAAAAATGACTTCACTACAATTGAAAGCACTCCCTTCTTGTCGAAACAACCCCCCTTGAATAAACAGCTTTATTTTACGTGGTTGGGGCAATCCTGCTCACTAATTCAAATATCGGGTATCAATATACTTACCGATCCCATCCTAGCAGATCATCTTTTAACGCCGCATGTGGGTCCTAAGCGTCTCAATAAACTGCCCATGGACTTTGAAAACATCAAGTATGCTACAAACGACAAATTGGACTTTATTCTTGTGTCACATGATCATCCAGATCATTTGGAGATGGATTTGGTCAAAAAGTTCGGCAATAAGTCCACATGGATTGTGCCGTTGGGGATGAAATCGGTGTTAGCACGTAAAGGAGTGTATAATGTGGTAGAAACAGATTGGTGGGAGACGGTGAAGTTGAACAAGTACATTGGAGACATCAAAGACGAATACGAAATAGTATGTGTTCCGTCGATGCATTGGAGCGGGCGATACGTCGTGGACGCAAATACATCTTTATGGTGTTCTTATATACTAAAACAAAACGGACGTTCGATTTTATATCATGCAGGAGACACAGGGTACCTGAAGGAGCTTTTTGAGACAATAGGACAGAAATACGGTCCTATTACCCTTTCCATGCTCCCCATAGGCCAATATTGCCCCTCCTGGCACCAAAAGCCGAGACACATATCACCACAAGAGGCATTAGAAATATGCAGACAGACATCTTCTCGGTTTATGATGGGTATACATTGGGGTACTTTCAAATTGAGCTCGGAGCCCATTTTGGAGCCCAAGCTTCTTTTGACCAAATGTGCCAGCGAACTTCACAAGCATGACGTCTACAAAGCGCCGGAGTTTGGCTTGACTTACATGTACGACCTAAATACCGAAAAAGAGTGCACGAAGTGAATCGTGGGGAGCCTATATTACAACTATTTACACTAATCCCTTAATGAACTGATCAAATTTCTTTGGCTGTGCATCATGGCACGTTGGTATGCTTGGAACTCGGTATCGGATCTGATAACCGAACCGATGGACATGAACAACCCAAACGTTCCCACAGACCCCATAATATATTGGCCCAACGTTCTCATTACTCCATTAGGCCCAGCACCGTTTTGCAAGATTGAGAAGCCGCCAAAAAGAACCCCCACACATACACCCACGGTGGATCCCATAATGGCCCCCATTTTGAACTTTTCGAAGTTAGAAGGTTGGTGTTGAACGTATCTTTGTTGTTGAACTGGAGGCATTTTCTGAATTCAGGTGTGAAAAAAAATTTTAGGACTGATTAATGTCGCACCGGTTTTCTCAAATGTACCGCGATTTTTCTTCCACTGAAAATTAGAGCCAATAATATATTCAATGGGATCGTCTGCTTCTAAACCTGACACTAAAGTGTTTACTCCACAAGCACCAATTGACTTCAGCGCCAGCTTTTTGTCACAATTGGAAGGGAGCCAAGAATCGGATTATTCTCGAGCCCAATACACCGAAAAATACATTCAAGACCGAGTTTCACAAGAATTGACCAAATTGGAAGCTCAAGCCATAAAGGACTTCCAAAAGGCTTCTGACAGCGCATTACTCACAGATTCAAAACCAGACGACATCTCTGTGTCGGTATCGACCGAAAAGATCCAATCCTTGAAGAAACTTATGCAAGACAACATCGCTTTGAGCAAGGTCGAAGTATCGGACGATATCAAGGCTGCCAGATCCAAGGTAATTGCATGCTTAAAAGACAACCAAGGAAAAAGTTTGAACTGCTGGGAAGAAGTACAGGTATTTAAGCAATTAGTTAAAGATCTTTAATTGCCTTTAAGTTGGCCTTTTTAATTATGTATAGACGATGTATATTCATTCTGATTCATTCCTACCCCTATAATCCACTAGCCTTGTAGACCAATAACAATGCACTATCACTTTCACCTCCTCCTGCTAATTGCTCGACTTTATCTCTGGTCACAGATATGATTTTATCGTCATTAAATTTCCACCAGGTTTCTCCTACTAAATCATCTTCGTTTTGACTAAAACATTGGTAATGGCCACTATCGGCCGAGGAACCTTGATGAGTGATTACAGAATTCAATTTGTAAACACATGATGGGTTTTCTTTGAGTTCAGAAATATCGTCAGCGATCTTATTAGACTTTAATAGTTCATTGAAATCATCTTCGAATTTACTTTTTATAGACATGATTTTCATTTTGTCTTCTTCTTGTTGCTGTAAAGGCGTCAAGGAAGCGTCCTTTTTAGTTTTCTTAAAATCTCTAACCAATTCAAAGTTGTTCTTTTCAATCTTTCTCAATTCGTCTCTAAACTTAGTTTTCTCGCCCTTTATAGAGTCGTCCAACATTTCACTTATATCCAATTCAAATGGAAACTGAACTTTTCTCAAAATCTTTGATTTCTTTTGGGTGTCCCTTCTCCAGTAAAAACGAACAAAATGAACAATCAAATATTTGGGTGTCCTGGTGACTCTTTTAACCACTTCGTATTCGGCATCGGCGCCTAATGTTTCGTTGCGCTTGGTCAATGATTCTTTAAGACCATTGAGCAAACCATCTCTAAGGAAATTGGTCTTGATATCGATGTGACACATCAACTTCAATGCATCGTCAAACGATTCGGTTTTGGCCTCTTCTGGCAAAGAAAGACATTTGGTTTCAACTTTAAAGTTTATGGAGAATAAGTCCCTTAATTTGCAATCATCAAGAATCATATTCAACATCTGACTGAAACTCTCTTCGGCATCTTGTTGCTTATATCTCCCGTAATTATCTTTCTCTGAAAATTGGGGAAAATTGTTTCTAAAATTAGATAAGAAAATCGTGGGATTAATCTTTTCTTGTTTTTTGTCCATCATTTCGAAAAGCCTTTTCAACGAAACCATAAATGAGTTGCTGCTCTGTGTTTTGGCAATATTGCTCTTGATATCAGCGACGTGATAAATCGCTTGTAAAGAGGAGTTGAAATAACAGGTATTGCCCAAATTCAAAAGCCCCGAAGGCTCTTCACTTACCTTCACCAACTGATTCTTGTTTAAATCCTCTAAAAAGACTTGTTTGGGAATCTCTATATTATTTATGTTGTTGTTTGGAGTTCCCAAAACCATCACTGGTTGATTGAACTTCAAATCTTTGATCAAGGTATCATCAGTCAATTTTCCTCCTTTGATCAAGATTTTTTGCTTATCAACAGAGATATTTGTTGCTTGCTGAATCTTTATTTTGAAATCAAGACCAGTGTCACTTTCGCCGGTCTCTATGTCGTAAACCTTTCCTGCGTTTTTAATTTGGATCTTCATGTGGCAACAATTAAAAAGCGCGAGATTTTGATGATGAAATAACTATGGAGAAATTTCAAGAAGGCATCAAAAGTGGCAATTAGGGACTTCTGTGGCGAAGTTTTACTAGTTTGACATGCTTGTCGATGGTGAACACAAATTGTAAAAATTGAAAGGATAAAACTAAACTTTTTCCACCAGACTTTAATACATTGTAATGGCTGCAAAATTTACGTTTCAACCTTCACAGAAAGAGCTAACCACATATATGAACAAAAATAATACAAAAGTTGAGCACATGACCAACTCAATTAGAACGTAAAAATTAACTACAAACTACTCATTCCCTGGACTTGACAAAATTGTAACCAATATTAGCCAAAGTGGCCACACCATTATATACGCTGTAAAATACAGACGGACCGACGACCCTAACATCCCCTGTTTTACCAAACCATTCACGTTGAGGTGCCAATGAAGACTTGATCATATTGGCTTTCTTGTCGCTAAATGGTGGGTATCTTGCCTTCAACATAAAGTCGTTCCATAAACCCTGTTCAATGGTGGTTCTTTCGTGAGTAAATGCTCTGAAACTAAACCAGCCATGGTACGACCCGGTACCGGAATTACCAATACCACCGAAAGGTGCGTTTGGCAAGCCCACATGTACAACAACATCGTTGATAATTACACCTCCCGACCTGAGATATGTCAAGATGGTATCGATTTGTGGGTTCTTTGCCCTGTTGGTAGATTTGGAAGTGAAAATATACTGAGCCAACGGATTGTCGTGAGATGCAATCACTTTCTTCAAAGAGGTTACCAAGTCGGTGTAGGAGATAATGGGCAAAATTGGTGCAAAGTTTTCTTGTCTCATGGTCGAGTCACCGAAATCAACGCCATCGATAATGGTGGGTTGAATGTACCTGGATTCGGCATGAGAGTTGCCCCCATATACTATTTTACCTTTAGAGGCCTTGATAGTCTTCAAACTGTTCTCAAATGCTCTTTCGTGAATCATGTGGGTGTTCTCAGTATTCTCGTCAATATTGGGGAAGAAAACTTCCACTTGCCTAAGCAAAGCCTCAATAAGCTTGGGCTTGACCTTTTCGTCAACCAATACATAATCAATGGCCACACAAGTTTGACCGGCATTGATGAACTTACCCCACAAAATTCTTTTGGCAACGACATCCAAGTCCTTATCTTGCACATCATCTAAAACAAAGGCAGGCGATTTTCCTCCCAACTCTAAAACAACAGGCGTAAGGGTTTCGGCAGCCTTCTTAGCAATGATTTTACCAACCATGGTACTACCGGTGTAGATGATTTTATCAAATTTTTGCTCCAACAAATAAGTGGTCTCTTCCACAGCACCGTTGACTGGGAAAAACACATCATCGTCCAAAGCATCCGATAACAAATCGGTAATCAACTGGGAGAAATGTGGAGTACTTTCGGGAAACTTAGCAACCACATTGTTCCCACCCGCAAGGGCACCAATAATCGAACTAACCGATAATAAAAGTGGGTAATTGAACGGTGAGATAACCAACACCACACCAAATGGGATTCTCTCAATGTATACAGGTTGGGTAGCCACATTGATCGGCAAGTCATGGACCTTCTCCGGTTTGGACCATTTATATAAATTGCTCATTGTGTGGATTATTTCACTCAAAAGTGGTGATAATTCAAGAGCCGTGGTTTCAAAAGGAGATCTGTGGAAATCTTTTTCTAAAGCATCACAGATGAGGTCTTCATTATCTTTGATAGCAAAATAAATGTTTCTTAATTGGTTCAATCTGTATTGAACAGAATGCAATTTATGGTTATTATGGAACGAATTGGTCAATTTCTCAACTCCACCAGGAATCTCCTTTAATGGGGTGTATATTAAAGGATGAGACGCATCGTTGGCTCCCACAAGAGTGTTTTGCTTTTCCGTAGAAATATTGGTAGCTACTTCCTCTATACTTTGTGGCATGATATATTTTGTCCACGATTAGGAAGAGTTTAAGTATAAAATGAATTTATCTTGTGAAAAAAAACTACGCGAGGCTTAATTCCGGAGTGCATATTCTGAAAGTGACATATTCACAGGAGTTCCCCGTTCTTGATAGAGTAATTCCGTCGGTGCTACGAATGGTGGCAAAAAATTAGTGGTTGATTTCTTCGGTTTTGATGGAGTGGTAAGTTAAGGCTGAGGCCTTCTCGTCAGTATTGCACCAGGGTTTATGCGGAGACAGGAGATAATGCGGAGACAATGTTCTTTCACGCATATGCATGAGAGACCGAAAAGGGCAATCAACATTAAATGACGATCTTTTATTCTTATGAGTGGCAATTAATTCTATTAATTCTGGAACTTTCCTTATGTGGGGTGCTGCAAGTATTCGGATCGTCGCTGTACAATATGCATGAATGCGCCCCATATTTGCAGCCATGACGGTGATAAGCGATGATTTAAACTTTAGACGTGTAAACGGTTGAAACGGTAGAAAACAGTGGCGATAATTGAAACACCACCATACACCTTTCACAAATGGGTATAACAGTGTAAAAAAAAGGGGCGCACTGGGAATTGAACCCAGGACCTCTCGCATGCTTGATATGTGTTCAGTTATGTTAATAACCGTCGCCCAAAGCGAGAATCATACCCCTAGACCATGCACCCGTTTTTGTGTAAGAACCGCCCAAAAAATCCCATTTAGGCAAGTCCTAAAGGCTTACTGTAATAACAATCACGACTTAGAAGAGAACAGGCCCAATTGAAGCCACCGGCTCGAATACGCAGTATTCATTCACATACCTAATCTAGCTAATCCAAAAGACTATATTGATGCAACAAGATACAATCACCGCCACGATCTGGATCCAATCCATAAGTGTAGCAAACGCCTTCGGAGGTGACAACATTGATGTGCAAAAGTTTCAAGTTTAGCACATCTTTAACCGATTTATCATCGGCATCATTATCCTCTCTTGATTTCGATTTCGTCAAGTATTGCTGGGGTACCAAATCTTCCTGTAACTCGGTGTTCATAGCAGCCACGCTCTTCACATCACGACCAGCACTGTTGAACTTGATTGAAGCAAAGTGTCTGGTTGGCTCGAGAATGGAGGAAAACCTCGAGGGCAAGAAATCACCCATCTTTTGTGCTGCTTTCCTACCCAACGTTTGAGACGATCTTCTGATGATACGTGCCACAGATAACCTTGTTTGGTCAATTATGGGCTCGGTTTTAGTATTGGCACCATTGTTGACCAGCGGGATCTCGTCATTGGAAAGACCGCTATTTATACTAGTAAAAGACCCAGTTGATCCTTGCGACAATTTGCGTTGTTTGTTCACAGCCTCTACTGTACGATCATCATCTTCTTCCATGGCATCTTCATCATCAACATCATCCTCTGCACCCTCGGCATCGCTGTCGTCGCCGTCGTCTCGAATTTCTTCGTCATCGTCGTCGTCTTCTTCTTCTGGTTCTTGGTCATCCTTGAGGTCCTCTTCCTCCTCCTCCACAGTGACCTGCTTGATTATTGGAATCTTCTTCTTCTTTCGTTTATGCTTATTCTCCAACGCTTCTTCTTCACCTAGTCTGAAAATATGCACCGTTCCGCTGGAACTGGTTGCAACAAGGTAATGATTATCATTTGAAAACTTCAACGAGAATATCTTGGTAGGGTATGTTCCTCTTCTGAATTGGAATAGCTTCACACCCAGAATCACATCGAAAACTCTCACAATGGTACCTTTATCTGAGGCCGTACCAAGAAGAGTACCGTCGTTGGAGAGGGTCATCGCAGCAAGGGTGGATTTATGAGCCTCAATAACTGACAATGGCTGCAACGTGGTGGTGTTGAATATTATCACATCACCAATTCTATTGGGGGCATTGCTAACCGATTGGATATTGTTTTGGACCGAATTGGTGCCTCCATTGGTGTTAAGTCCATTCACCAAAAGACTATCATGAACAATGGTTTTCGGAGGCGAAGGATATGCTAAAAAGGTGTTTGGACTGTTGCTTATATCGCTGTTTGCAAGAGCACACAAGCCAATAGAATTAACACTGGTTTCAATGGTATGCAACAATCTCATGGTAGATATGTCGTAGATGTAAATTTGAGTTTCTAAAAGCACAATAAGCCTCGATTTACTCAATTTCACGTTCAACACGGTTGAAGGAAACACCAAGTCGCAAATGGTGGAATTCAGTTTGATATTGACGATTTTCAACTTTCGGGGCGAACTTCCTAGCTCTTCTCCTAATCCCACAATCACCATCAAGTTGGTACTATAAAGCATCTCGATTAATCCGATGGCTTCGTTTTTTATGTAGTGGTAGCACTTCCCCACCGTAGGCTTGCAGCTGTATATCTTATATCCGGAGTTAAGTCCCACGGCAACGCATGTATTATCTTGATTGAAGTTTATATAGTTAACTTGGTTACCAGAAGATTTCATTTGAATGTGGCTATATCTACTGGAACTGGTGATGGAAGACTCTCCATCATCCATAAGCTTGCCGTAGTTGCTATACATTCCCGGGTGTATACCCGTACTAAGCGAGCTTTTCATCATTTTGATACTTTAAGGGTGCTTGAAATTGTCTAAGTAAAGAAGACGATAAGATTAAAGGTGCATTTTTCGCACTGACCCTAAGGTGTGTTTTTTAGAGAGAGAGGCTGTGAAATTTTCGCGGACTTTTATACCATAATTCATCCGATATAGTGTAACGGCTAGCACGGTTGCCTTTCACGCAGCAAACCGGGGTTCGACTCCCCGTATCGGAGTTTTTTTTGGATGTTTTCTCTTTCATTATAGAGCAGAAGTGTGTGTTTCTAAAGAAAACACTCGCGTGTTAACTTCAGAATATCATTATGCTTAACTTCCAAGCATCCTTGGGAGCCATTGTAACACGGTTTCTGTCTACTTCAAATAAGCATCACCTCGCACTAAATTTGCTTCTCACATCGCACCGTGTTGCACGACCTCGCACCATCCTCGCACCATCCTCACCGGGACCCGCCCCAGAAACCCTCACGCTCATCACAGTCGCACCAGATTTATTTCAACATGTCAAGAAGAGGTCCTTCTACGTCTACAATCGTCTATCTCGGTAACATTCCCTTCGAATGGACCGAGGACAATTTACGTGCAGTGGTGGCCGGCACAGGAAATGTCGTTGATGTAAGATTGGGGTTTGATTATAGCGGCAAAAACAAGGGCTTTTGTTTTGTTGAATATCAAACGCCTGATGATAGTAAGCGTGCCATAGGTCTCTTGAGCCAGGTCACGGTGATCAGCGGTAACAAGCAAAAGAAACTACGTGTGGAGTTGTCTAAGGAGGGTCTAAGGTACAACCCGGCCGAGCACAAAACAGCCCTTCAATTGGATAGAAGTTTTCTTCCTCCAAACGTCAGAATGCCCCCTGAAATGATGTCAGGGTATAGCCAATCCTCACAGCCGATGATGCATGGAATGCCTCAACAGGGTACGCCTATCAATCAAATGAACCAGATGAACCCCATGAATCAGATGAATCAAATGAATCAGATGAATCAAATGAACCAGATGAATCCCATGAACCAAATGAATCAACAAAATGGCGCCAACTTCTCTCAGTTTCAAACGCCGTCTACGAGAAACCTTCCCCAGCCACCGGTTTTGCCTTTTAAAACCCCTGAGAAAATCAGTGAGAATTTGAGTCATATACCGCCAGCACAACTTATCGAGTTGATCAGCAACTTAAAAACGGTGCTTTCAGGCCCCAACCGTAATAGAGCAGCGGACATTTTCCAACTATCGCCTTATTTGGCCACGGTGTCGGCGCAAGCATTGCTTCTTATGGGTTTCATCGACGAAGACGTCATTCAAGACTCCATGAAGCAGCCCACCTTGGACTCCACGCCGCAAATGTCACAGTCTGTACCTCAACCCCCGCCACAAAATAACTCGAAATGGCCATTTTTACCTTTACACACTCAACAGAAGTTGGCTGCAATGGCTCCAGAGCAAGCAGATTTAATAGCACAAGTCTTGACCATACCGCCCGAGCAAATTCCAACGCTCGACCAAAACAAGCAGGAAATGGTCACTCAGTTAAGACAACAATATCTTTGAACATTCCTGTATAATTTCCCGTCGTTGTATTAGCATTACATAGAAGTATATAATCTACATCAGTACGTGCGGTGTGCACACGACCGCGCTTTTAAGGTATCACCAGAACAAATTCGCAACTGCGTAATCATGGAGCCACCTTTTATAACCACTGCAATGGTGGACATTGACATGGACATGGATGGACCCAGCAATGATTTACCAGGATGGCTCAGAGACGTTATACGCAGAGCCATAAATATGCCGGATTTTGGCTCGAAGAAAAAAGTCGCTTCTGAAGAAGCCATTAATTCGCTAGAAGAGCTCGATTTGCAAAACTTGGAAAATAAGGACTGCCCGATATGTTATGATGCCTATGAAGACCCCAGTGAGTTGGCTAAGAATATACTGGAAGCACTTGATAGTCAAGCCAAGAAAAAAGTCATTCGGAAATACCATTTGAATGTGTATAATGATATTATTAATGATCTTCAAACAGCATATAATGTGCCTTTACAGAGCAGCCAGGATGCAGCGGAATTTGACGATCCCTCGTTGTTTCTTCCGCTAGATGCAGGAGCCATCAATTACTGCAGATTCCCCCAAAAAAACATGCATACACTCGAAGAAGTCACCAACGATGATTTCTTGCCGGGATATGACGATATCATGAAAAAAGTCCTTCAAAAACAACTGCAAAGCGAAATGTACAAAAACACAAAACACGTACCTGTAAAAATGCCACATTGCAACCATATTTTCGGCAAAAATTGTATTATAGAATGGTTGAAGAACAACGTCAGCTGTCCTCTATGCAGAAAAGAAGTTGAAGAGTTGAAGGAGAAGGACGCCCTCCAACTCAAGAAAGAACGTCTAAAATCCGCCATTTCAGATAACTTCAACAACAGAGATGATAGCATAACCCATTTGTTGAACAATTCCACAGACGTTTTCAATCCCTTTAGAAGACCATTTGATCCAAGTATCACTCCTTTGACTGACCTGTATATGAGTCAACACTTTGCATCTCCTACACACACATTAGGCGGTAATTGCGTCTCCACGGTCGACGTACGTGAACCCAATTTGGTGCTACCTGGTAAGTTCCCTATGCCTGATCTAAACAACCTGTTTCCTATCGCAGCCACAACCATCCCTGTCAACCCCATTTCGGTAACCCATCCTTCTCGAGACCGCGTGGCCCGAAATCAAAGAAGCCAATTCTACAGAAGGGACGTTTCAAGGGGTGAACTGATGTCAGACCTGGACCTGGACCTGGAAATTGCTCTGGATATGACTCTGGACATGACCCTGGAGTATTCTCAGCTGGACACATCCGAAAGGGCAGGCAGGAGAGATCCGTGGTTGTCTGCATTTCCACGTAGTGGCGGTCCGAATAGACTGAGAAGGAACAATGGCCGTTCACACCCATATACAAGGGATTGATGTAGCTTAAAAGGGCCATCGATTATGGAGAAAGTTCTTCGAAGGAAATAGTCATCATACAAGAAATTCTGCAGTTCGAAAGAGGAAAATAATTCATTCAGGCTACAAATGGCATACAGTAAAATTTGCTTCATCAAACCCTACATATGCCTCATTGTATACTCTTTCCATAGAAATGCATTTGCTTTCGTATTTTCAAGCACATATATGCGTGCATTCAACACCTTCTTCCGTGTTTTCAGCCATCCATATACATGCATTCCTTACCCCGTTTCGTGTTTTTGTCTCTATGCGTCGCCAGATTAACTCTTTGATTCATCTAAAAATCACACCCAATTTACGAGATCAAATGGCTGCAAATTTGACATATCACGTGCGCGGGTCTTTGGGTGACAGCTTTTCACCTATTGTGCTGATATTATCTACAGTTTAAAGTATGAACAAACATATTATAGAACTAAGGGGAAGTGTGATGTGCCTGACTTGTAATTAGTTTCCATTAACTGCCGTTTAGAGCAAAAAAACGGAACAAGTGGCTACAAATTCCTAATTCGCGATGCCCTAAAATATCCCTTCCATGATAGAGCATTAAGCAAGGGATTGATAAATTTTGTTAGAAAGAGAGTGAACTCTGCCCAGTTTGGAACCCAATACACATAATTAACACTAAATATTTCAATCAAGTGAAATTTAGACTTGTTTTACGCCAGTCTAGCCCATTTATACCATAGTTTACATTCGGTTAGGTGACACAAATGAATCTACCTGCGGATTTCAAGACCGAAGAACCTAAGCCTCGACTGAAGGCTTTGAGTCTTCAATTTCCACTTAATCAAAAAGGTCTCTATACTTTAAAAGAGACGAAAAGATCACTCTCAAGTGGCTTGAGACAGGCCCTTAGAGACTACAATCAAAATAACGTGCAACGCCTTTATGAATGGACCAGTGCATTCAACGACGACGAATCGTCCATAAGTGCGTACTCTTTGGATGACACAGAAACTCTGGATGGCCTTTCACTTGTTTCTTCGAGTGTTTCGTTGGCGTCTTCAGACGACAGTTTGCCCAAGAAATCACTGATGAAAGCGTCGGCCAAGGTAGGTAACGGGTCGAAAGTAGATCAACGAACTAGCCTGGTCATAAGCACTGTTATTGGAGAGGTTATGTGTAATGAGACTGTTGCTGAAGATATGGAGAATTACATGATTAACAGCGTATTGACAGATATGGAGTTTCACAATTTGAAGCTCACCAACTCCCGTAAAATCGCCAGTGACACCAAGAGTTCTCTTGCAAGGTATATCAAGCAGTTGTATGAGTACAAGTATGTCGATGATGGCGTGTCGGAGTTTTTCGATGAGTTTTGGGATCAAATAATGATGAAATGCTCCATTGACTCTCTGCAGCCCAATTGGTATAGAAAGTACAAAAGTGTGTGGAAATTTGATGCCGATGAGTTCGAATACTTTGATCTGGATTACTTCAACAACTTGCTTTTGAAGAATTACTATGGAGAAGCCAAATCAAACTCGATTATCCATATCCTCACCAAATCGGCCTTCTTTATGAACTTGGACAAGTTCCAATTCTATTTTATCAATTCAAACTCAAAAACTATCAACTACACTACACACGAAGATGACAGCTCTGCGTCACAGATCGAGTCCATCGATCAAATCAATATTAGACACAACAAACAGGCGGTACCCCAGAAAAAGTCAAAGGTCATGATAACCTTTAAAGACCAATTGGATGTTCGGAAGTTTTCATCCGCTGATCCTCCTATGGTGTATGAAACCGCAACAACACCCCTTGATGATAACTAATCCCAATACACACGATACTTTATCTCATTTAGCTCTTTGTTCGTATGTAGTTTCTCCACTAAATATGAATTTTTCACTTCGCACCAGTACACCTTGAATTAATTAAGATGTCTTCCACTAAAAGTAGTTCTCTGGACACCCCAAAGGGATCTAGAAAGAAAAGAAGAGCAACAGGGAATTATCCGTGTCTCAAATGTGGTAAGGTATTCACGAGGACGGACCATTTGGCTCGACACCATTTAAATCACGAACCAAAGGAGCTTCTTCACTGCGACTATCTACTTGATGTAATAGGAGGAGGAAAAAGAGTGTGTGGAAGGACGTTTGTGAGGAGAGACTTGTTGAATAGACATATAAAACGACATCTTGAACCAAACGAAAACTCCAGGGTCAATTGGCTGACTTCTAGCGCACAATATAAGGGCCCTTTAAACATATCGAATCTAATTCACGATGATGAATCTACGTCTGAAGATGGCATCAACATCCAAACGCCACCCAAATTCACACCAGGAGCATCTTCCGGGTCAGATATACATAAACCGGTGGGATTTGAAGATGTCTACACCAAATCAGGCACCACTAAACCGGATATTAACCATAATGGTACACATGCCAATTACAGCACCCCTGGAACGCTATACAGCAGTAACAATGGCAGTTCTACGAACTTGAATCATACACAAAACCAGAATGATATTCTTCTGTGGCTTTTTAGTGATATGTCGCTGGAAAGCCTAAAATTGATGATGAACTCGTCTGATCAACTGCCTCGAGCAGACCCCATTATCAGTGCCAGCCATTCGCCAATGACCACTTTGCATCCATCATACGACTTAGCAGAGCTGCATGTGTTTCAAAACGACGCCAATCCTTTGGATGAAATGCTTCTTAATGATTATAACGAGTTGGTTTATGAGGGCTCCACCACTGGGATATCTTCTGCCTCTCTTTCACAGGTCTCTCCATCCAACAGTGCTAATGACTCTGTGCAGACCAATACACCCACTGTTTTGGAGGTTTTCACGCCAATGATACAGGATCCGTACCAAAAATACAGCGAGTATGGACTGAAATATAACGTTTCAAGTAATCAAGATGTATTCATCGACAAAAAGGTCTTGAGTGCCATGTTTGAAGCATTACCTTCCATAAGTGCAGATTATGTCAATTCCATATTCAGCGAGGCGGTAAGTTTAGAAGACAGATTCTCGTACTATTTGTCAATATATTGGATAGTGTTTCATCCATTATTCAATTTTCTTCATAAACCAAGCTTTAACACCACCAAAGCCCAGCCTTTGCTTTTGTTTTCAATGATTTTAGTAGGTTGCAGTTACTGTATACCTTCTGACCATGTTACTTCGCTTAACCAAAGAAGAAAAAAGCTGGCAGAGTACAAATTGGCATTGGCAATTGCAAAACCTCTTAGATTTCAAATTTTCCAAGACGAATCGTTCAAATCCCCTGTCAAGCTTTGGATTTTACAGAGTTTGAATCTTCTTGAATGGAGTGAAAAGAACTTTTTGTCGAGACACATGCATGAAAGAGCACACGTTCATCATGGAACTGCGATACAACTTATGAGAAGATCACCTTTATTGGGAGGAAACCCTCAAATCTCCAAACTTCAACAGGATGATGGCTCAAACATAAAGGATGATGGTAAAAGCAATGATGTGGAGTTATTCGACAAATGGGTCGAATCAGAAAGTATGAAGAGAGTAACTTTTATGACATTTTATTTGGATATTTCAGATTATGTTAAGTTTCGTCATAACCCCATTATTTTCTTTCACCAGCTACAATTGCTTAATTTGCCCTGTGATGACCAATTATGGGAATCGCAGGAAGTAAATGGCTCTTTTTTTAAGGTTTTGAAGAAACAGAAAAAACTCAGTCAGCATTATGGCGAAGATGACTTCAACATTTATAACGAAAGCTTTTTGAATATTGTTAAAAAACTCCTTCGTAGCTTCTCAAAATTCAGGAAACTTCATAAAGTTTCTCCTTTCATCAAAAAGATCTTATTTGGTGGCTTGATGTCTATTATGTATCAGATACAGCAGGTTGAAATTCAAACATCGTCTTCCAACTTGCTTTCTTTACAAACCAGTGAAAGCTACCGGAGCTATAAAAAGCTTTTATCCACAGCTCTCGATAATTTCAGCTATTTGATCAACCAGAACTGCTGTGTATTAAACTTGAATAAGGAATCTGCTTCTATAATTGCAAGTAATGGTGCATTATCTAATTGCAAATTCTCCATATATCACTTGAGTCAAATGTTTGGTTTGACTGACATTAATACCTATGATATTTCCATCTATTGTGGATCTCCTGCGAACCAGAATGTCTTCATTAGCTTGAAAGATAGAGTCGTTGTGGAAAAGAAACTAAGCAGTATTTGGAACAAACTGTTTCCACCGGTTTTAGATACCACCGATACCATAAATCTCAAGTGTATCATACACTGTTATCTTTTCTTATGGGAAACTGTGTTGAGTGATTCAACGGATGTGTGGAACCGAACGTCTGCAAAGGACTATTATGATGTCATGTTTGCCATAAGTTTGGCAGTGCAGACTTTATGGAGCTACAGTTACTTAACGTGTGGAAAAGAATCCTCAAGATACGAGGAGATTGAACAAAAGAATCGACAGGGTATAACTTTGGACTACAATACTCTACCTGAACTAAGCGTGGAAACGGGAACTTACTACCTTTCTAGAATCAAACAAGAATTCATTATAAATCTCCGTCGGGAGAATTTGCATAACGTCTTGGATACTGAAAACCTATACGAGAACAAATCATCCACAACCCCTAATGAAATCATCTCCAAATACTGTGAATTATTGGGAAATATCAGCAATAAGCAGAACATCAGTGGATTGTGCTTTTTAATTGGAATGAAGCTCTACAATAGTCAATATTTCCTAGTCAGAGAAAACGGGAAGTTAATCATTCATTGCGGATTAAGATCTATTGGTAAAAAAGAAATATTGTGTGATGATCTTTTTGATGTTCAGCTTCACGATTAACCCCAACTTAACGAATTACGATATGTATTATAAATGTATATATTTTCATGTAAAAAGAATCTCATAACTATCATACTAATAAAACTGCATTCACACATCCATCTCTATCAGGTTCATTGGTGATTTGAGCATATTTACCCCAAACAACCTTACCCCCAGCAGTTACCAACCCCAATTCGGAAACATTGACTTCAATGATGGTACCTTTAGTCAAAACACCCAATTGAGTGTACATTGGGGATTGTGGATTCTTCTTGACTCCCAAAATAGGTAAAAACACAGTCACTTTCAATTCAGGGTGGGTGACATTGGCTTTCTTTTGTCTCAATGCAGATGGTCTGATGATTCTTTCCATCTTTACCGGTCTTCTGGTGAATCCTTCACCTACAAATGTATGCTTAGTGATCATTCTCTTCCATGCCTTGTTGTTCTTCTTACCGGTCTTAATAACCTTGAACATTTCTTCTTCTGAAATACCCTTCACCTTAGGTAATGGGACGCTAAATTTGTCGGCTTTCTCTAATCTCTTCTGTTTAATAGAAGAACTTATAGCCTTTGCGGTGTTGTCGTTTTGACGATCCAACAAATATGTTGGTAAAGCTTCTCCAGGATCTTCTGCAGGGGTGCTTGGGCCTTTGACCTTGGACTCTTGATGAGCTTTTATCTTCTTCTTCATTGCAACCTTTTCACTATAACGTTTCTTAGCAAATTGCTTACCCTTCCAACCCTTCAAGCTTTGGGCTTCTTTGGCGATTCTATGGCCTTCTCTTGCTTCCTTCTTTCTTTTTCTTTCTTCATAATCTAATCTTCTTCCATGCTTTTTTATGTGCTGTTCAATGTATTCATTTTGAGGCATGGCTAATTAATTTTTTTTTTGAAGAAGCGATGAGCATCGCGAATTCTCTCACAAATTATGTCTCTGAATAACATAGGAGCACTCTTAACGGAGATATTGGGGTCCTTGGAGGGCTCTAAAAACAGCATACTGAAGATTGTGGAAGATATTAGTAGTGGTGTGAAGCCAGAAATGATAGAAAACCTCGTTGAACAAGGTAATAAATTGGAAGGTGTATCTCTTCTTGATTTAAAGAACCAGGCCATGGTTTCGTACATTAATAACATTGTGATGATAATTCTAGCTCACATACAACGAATCAAGAAACTGAATAATGAAAAATTTAATGAGCAAAGAGAGCAACTCGTTGAAAGCAGCATTTTACAAAGAGTGACCTTAGAAAGAGGTATTAAGCCTTTGGAGAAAAAATTGAATTATCAACTCGAAAAAATGATAAGGACATACACTAAACAAAAGTCTGAATATGAATCAAAGGACTCGGAAGAACCCAAATCTAAAATTGAAGAAGAAGGAAGCAGTGAAAGTGAAAGTGAAGATGAGCTTTCGTATAAACCAGATGCTTCGTCTCTTATGAAGAATCCAATGAAACAAATGGAGTCATACAAACCACCCAAAATATCGGCTATGGCGCCACCGACTGCAGAAACTGAGGCCACCAAACCAACTAAGAAATTGCAAAGTATGGAGGAATATCTTAGAGAAACAAGCGATTTACCTATGGAAGAGAAGTCTATTGGGGTAAATATTGTTGATCACGGTAGAGGAGGTGTTAAGACCAACCAAGAGAGACAAAAGGAAAGAGAAGTGCAAACATATGAAGAAGACAATTTTGTCAGATTACCAACTACAATGACCAAGAAAGACAAGAGACAAAAGCGTAAGGAATTGGAGCATAACTTTGGTGGTGAAGATTTCTCCATCTTCAACAACAACAGACAACTCGATGAAAGCACGAGCAGGAAAAGAAAGAATAAGAGCGTTTGGGATAAGGTTAAAAGAAGAAAATGAGCACTACTTTGATGATTTATATATTTATAGATTTTCACTATATACATTAAATATAATAAATTTCACATAACATTACAATCTATTGAAAAGCAAGAAAAAGGCAACATTAAAAGCAAATCAAACAGAAAATCTTTCAACCACCGATTCCCCAGCAGAGTGTATTTATGCTTTTATGAATTTGAGAAGTTGTTTCAACTTCTGGTCTGCTGAGTCTATTGGTAGTAATTGAAATTTTGATTTGAATCATGGATGAGATCGTTAAATGGGGCATTAGAAAAAATTTGTGGTGATTTATAGTTGTTCATATTCATCACATTGTTAAAGTTCAAATTCTGATTGTTACTCAAAACCAATGGGGATGCTTGGGCTAAAGCTGGGGCATGAATATTAGGCTGTTGATAATTCAAGTAAGAATTATTCATGGCAGTTGGAATTGAAGATAAAGACAAATTGCTGAAGTCTTGAGAAACATTATTGACGTTGTGTTGAGGATTCTTGTTCAAATGAGGTGGCTGCATGGAAGGAACACTCGAAGGCAAATTATCAAAAGTGTAATTAGCTAATTGGTACGAATTCGATCTTGAGTGAACATTTGAACCACTACTGAAAGACGAACAGGAATCTCTGGGGGAGGGAGAACTGTTATTAGTGACAACCGGATGAAATGAGTTAATCTTCAACTGAATTCTCTTTCCGAAAGAACTCACAACTTTGATGTTTGAAAAATATTTGTTGATAATTTCAAATTTAATCAAATCGTTGGTAGTGGGAATAGGATCAATCAAGTTGAGAAGTTGGGGGGAACCCAAACTATAGTAATCAATTGAAGGATTACTCAAATGATCAAGTAAGGTTTGAATGACGTAGTTTCCGAATGGATCGTTGATAAGTTTGTTCAAACTGTTTGGGTTGTTGATGATGGTGTAAATCATATCAAATTTCAAGAAAGTGAAACTGCTAGACAACTTTTCATTATTGTAGCAATTCTTGATGAACTTTTCAATGACATTGGAGGAAAACTTGCAATTGCAGTAATTGGTGATATTAAACTTGATGATCTTCTGTAAAAATGAACGGTAGATAGTAATGTTAGGAATGGAAATCAAATATTGCAAAACATAATTACCAAACTGATCATTGATTAATATCGGGAAGTTGTAGTCATTCAAAATGACCTTGATGAAATCATCAAGTTGTGAAGGTGTAACATGGTTTAAGCACTTTTGTAAAACGCAACACCCGTGTTTATGAGTAGCAACTGTTTTTAAATCGTCAAAAATAGAGTCGTAAATAAATTGACAATTCAAAGGCAGGAACTTATTCAATATCTTTTGAATCACATGATTACCGTTAAGGTCTTTGATCAACTCAATGATAACGGGCTTCAACCCTTTAGTTAATAAATTAAGCTGATATGGCGTGTTTAAATTTTCAATCACTTTTTGCAAAGCTCTTGTACCATGCTGATTAATCGAAATTTGAAACAAATTACCTTGTAATATTTCTAAGATCAAGTTCAAATTGTCATTTGAACAATACTTGATCAACTTTTGGATCAAGTAGTTTCCAAAAGGATCAATAATGAGTTCGTACAAATTGGGATAAATTTCATTAAAAATAACTTCAAAATTTTGAAATCTAACATTATAGTTCAAAATCGAGTTTTCGTCAATCTTTCTCTGTAAAAATCTACATCCGTATTGGTCCTTAGCCAACCTCAAGATTTCCAGCTTCAATGAACTTAAAGGAGCCTTATTTATGTTGTTAATAAAATCCTTGTCGATGTCTGAAGAATTTTTGTTCTTAATAAAATTGGAATGATTTGGTTGGAAACTATTGGTGGAATAAGAAGCAGGTGGGGGTGTCACAGGTTCTATAATGGAATTCAAGGAACTGATGGAATTGATGGATAATTTTTGATGATGATTGGACGCAGTAGTGGTGGTCAAAAAATCCCCTGGGTCATTGTATGAAAATGGCTTTCTGGATACGTCATTTTTAAGTGAAGCATCACCGAATTCGTGGGTGTTCAACGGGTCCATCTATGAAAAATCACTACTATTCAATATTGAAGAAAAGAAAGGTAATGGAAATTTTCTTGAAATGAACAACTAATTTTTAACCAGAGTGGCTAATACAAAGCTTATATAACTAGATCAAATTAAGAAAGGTGTTTCTTACACGAGCTTATTTGCACACAGGAAATAAAATTTCTCAAATTGGGCTATCAGAAATTCTAGATTTTACATAATAGAGACATAATCTAATACACAATTAAATTATTTCTTTTTATGTGTTAATCTCATGAAACCACTGGCACCTCCTATTTCATAAGTGGTTAAATCCTGATTTGAGGGTAGTTAGGTTTTGAATTTCCTGGGCTCGTATAAACATTGCCTTTCTCCTTTTCGACATTCCACTTAAGGGCGCAAGTTCCTGTACAAACAATAATGGGTTTCCAATTTTTATACTGCCTGTTAAGCAAGTTGTATCAGGGTCGGTCAACAAAGTATTCAATATCATAGGCTTACGCACCAGGGCCGAGTTTCCGTGGCTATGAGAGACAAGGCTGTGGGGGATTTTGAGGCTCAATTCAAATGCCTTTTTTTTTCGTGTCGACGTGTAGTGCAGTCTCGGTACCCACGGTGTGTCACACTCATATGCAACAAAACGAACATTGGATCTCAGGATCTTCCAATCAATATGGTAAACCGAAAGGACCTGTGTGCAGGCCGTCGATAATGATTTTCAGGCTATTTGCAGCCAAACCACCATGAATGACCTCCTCGTATATGCTTAAACGATCCCCTTTTTGTGCCGTTATGATCTGTAAACTGAGCCTCGACATCTACGTGTCAATTAAGCGCCTGATGCAAATAAATTTATTGGCCGAATCACGAAAAAGTGCAAGGCACATAAAATTGTCTCAGCGGAGATAGCCTTGGAAGCTACTTTTGCTAAAAGCAAACTCGCGCAATACACCAGGTTGCATCTCTGCCCACAGTTTAGACCCGATAAACAATATTCGCCAGTAACACATGCCAGCAAGATAGCTTGTTACACCAAAGCGGAAATATTAGGTTTGATTCGCGACATTCAACTGGGCCGTGGTGGGGAATTGGGCTATAGCGGTAAAGGTTTTTAATTAGGCTCTGTTTGACCTCACCGCCCTGGTAGTTGCCGACCCCCTTATAACCCCTCGTCACGACCAACACATATAATGGTTCTTGATCTAAAAATACTCGCGACATCCATGTTTGAGAGGTGCATTTGGTGTTCTTACCTGACGTACCGCTTTTTTTCAAACAATGACATAATCCAATTTTATCTTACGTATCATTTAGGGTGAAGCGATTAAATTGTACATATTTGTTCAAAATTTCATAGTAGAATGGATTGTCCCCCCTTACGGCTTGACGTAATGACTCCTGAATGATTCGGTGGATGTTTTCTGTGGATTTTGCCTTCTTTATCTCGTCCTCTTGCGTGGTATTGTCTTTGATAAAAAAGAATAGTGGCGTGTCGGTTTCAATTTTGTTGGTAAAGTCTCGAAGCACCCAATTCTTTCTGGTAATCGGATTGGTGTCCAAGCTGATGATGAATTGAGGCTCATTGTAAAATTTATCGGTGTAGAACTCCTTGAACACTTCGATTTGTTGTAGAGGTGTAAGGTCGGCGAACCGTTTGCCGGTGTCTTGTTCGTATTCACTCTGGATTTGCTTCTCGATATCGCCTGCTTTACTTGTATATGCAATCGGGTCACTGGTCACTCGAGTATCGTCTGAATATTGCGTTGGAATGTAATCTGAAGGTAGTTCTGGCTTCTGCGCAGGCGGCGAAGGTGTCAGAATATGCTTGTGGCTTGAAATTTGGTTCAGGGACTCGGGATCAACTTGCTGCAACCGTTGTGATAGCTCTTGGATCTTTAGCTTGTATTTTTTCACGTACTGTTTGTGCTGAGTTTTGAACTGATTTCTTGCCTCTGAAAGCTGTTTGAGGTATCGTGCATTCTGTGATTTGAGTTTGTCTTTTAGTGCCTCGTTTTCCTCTACCAATTGCTTGATCTGGTCGCCTAATGTCTGGTACGTGTGGTTGACATCCATGACGCGGTAGCGCGCGCGCGCTACTGACTAAATGGGACCTAAGAATTGAAGAGATGGTGATGGGGTGATGGATTTCAGGCGCAAGAAGCTTAAAATGGATAGGAAGAAAACGGCAATCAAGTTCAAAAGTGGAATGATTTGAATGCCAACTTTCTTTTGATTAAAATTCATTTCGGCTGTGTGGCAAGATTCTAGATTTGATATTTTTTGCAGCCATTTAAGAGCCTGTGAAGTCAAATTCATGCTTGCACATGCAAGCTCCTCTGTCTGTAATGACGGTTTTTCCTTACTGCTATAGAATAGAATTTGAGAAAAGAGTTTGATTTTACACTTTTAGAGCTCTTCCACACAACATGGCAATACCAAAGCATTTCAGCGTCTTCCATCGAACAGCCCTTAAAAGAGGCTGCTAAGAAGTTTGTCCTTTCGGTGTATCTTCAAAGCCTCTTCAGGACAATTTCAGCTCATTGCTATCCTTCCTAACCACGGTTATGGTGCATTTATGAGATGCAACGATTGGCACAAGTCCTTGAAATGTGAATATATGCACGGTATATTTAAGGCTCTTCTCCAAGATAACGGCCTATTCCGTTTACTTTCGTATTCACAATGCAAATTCATCTATCACAGGGTGATTTTGAGCTCCACAACCTTAATTCTGTGCCTTTCTAGCGCATTCATCAGCATGGGTGTGCATATGTCCATTATTCCGAGCTTAAACCCCCATATTTGAGCTCTAACTTGCAAATATGATAGCTTCCACACCTGGGGTCTTCAATTGACCTCATAGAACATAATTTTTTGTCGTTCCAGTACCTAAATGTGCCTCATTAAATCTTCACCAGGTTCCAACCTACTCCATGCTGAGATCGCGCATAAAATTTTCACCATGTTTGGTACCACACAATCTTCGGGTGGCTTGTTTGGCAATAAGCCGGCCAATACATTTGGCTCTACCAACACAGGCTTTGGCACCACGTCCAATAATACCGGGAACACGATGAATTCCACACCAGGATTCGGCAAGAGCAGTTCTACAGGAAACCTTTTTGGATCCAATAACAACAGTGGTCTGCTCTTCGGGAACACCAATAACACACAAGCCCCGGCTTCAAGCGGGGGTCTTTTTGGTAATAATGCAAATTCTTCCTCTGCTGGAACCACCGGTACGTCCACAGGCGGTCTTTTTGGGAACAACAACGCCGCTAAGCCAGCTACTACTGGAGGCCTATTTGGAAACACATCTTCTGGTTTTGGTGCCAGCTCCAACACCGGGTCCACATTCGGTGCCACGAACACCGCTAACACCACCAATACCGCCCAATCTGGAGGTCTCTTTGGAAACAAACCTGCCACCGGTGGCTTATTTGGTAGTAACACAGGTGCTGCATCCACCGCCAACACATCTGGCGGCTTGTTCAACAATAACAACAACACCAGCACCACCAGCGGCGGTGGCCTTTTTGGAAACTCCGGTGCCACAAATAACAATACTTCTACTACAGGAGGAGGGCTCTTCGGGAGCTCAAATAACACCAATACCTCTTCAGGTGGACTTTTTGGTGCCAATAAGCCTGCCACTTCTGGGGGTCTTTTCGGGTCTAACAACACAACAGGCACAGGTGGAGGTCTTTTTGGGAATAATAATAACAACACCAACAACAACACCAGTACCAGCGGTGGTCTTTTTGGTAATACTAATACCAATACCAGTTCAGGCGGTCTTTTTGGTAACAACAATAATAATGCTACTTCAGGCGGTCTTTTTGGCAATAACAATAACGCCTCGTCCGGTGGTCTTTTTGGCAGCAACACTGCGTCCAATAATGGCGGTCTTCTAAGCGGGAATACCAACCAATCAGGTGGATTGTTTGGCAATAATAATAGCATGGGTAATAATATGATGACTAACCAGAACGTCCCCCAATTGAATTCCATGACCCGTGTGGGAGATTTGCCGGAAAATTTCAAAAAACAACTTCAGGATTTTGATAAGTACATTAACCAACAACACCTCATAGCCACCAACCTCCAGAATTCCATGAAACAACACGACGAATTGATAAAATCGCTCCCCAAAGATATAAACTACCTTTATATCAAGTTGAAATCAACCAAGCAGGCCCTCAAGTTCGACTCCAACCATCTTGCCGAATTGAAGAACCTCAATAACGAGCTCACTGACGATATAAACCAAATGTTACGTTTAATCCTTCAATTATCCACACCAGGTACAAAATTAAGCTCGTCCATTCAACTCAATGAGTTCTTCATCAAGAAAATCAAGCAGTATCACAACACCATAAACAATTACCAAGAATTGATACAGGAATTCAATAGCGTTTTGCAGAACTTGGAACAGTCCTGCAACCAAGGTTACGGCAACGTTTTCAATATCTTAGATACCATAAAATCCCAATTCAATTTGTTTATGGAATTGGCAGATACCTTGGCTCAATATCATAATGAATTAAACAAGTATAAATAGAGGATTACGTGTCGTATGGCTTACGATATATTATGTAGATTAAATATAAGATGCGCATCGATTTCTTTCTTATATTATGAAGTCTGCATACCTTTCTAAATACACCTCAAAGGTGAAGAAACCCAAGAAGAGGGCCGCCAATATAATCACTAATGACGACACGATATCAAGTGTCAAGACTGAACATATTGAGAACCCTCAACAAGTTAAAGATTCTGGCTTTAAAGGGTTCAAAAGAATAGACAATAAACCATTAAAAGAGCACTCCACGCCTGCTCAAAGTGCCCAAACTGTATATAGAGACTTATCTGGTAAACTTATAGATATTAGCAAAGCCAAAGCAGAGTCAAAGACACAAAAAGAGCCGCAAATTATACGAAACAATTCGCCAGCCTCTTCCACTAAGGGAAACCCAGTTTCGTTCACTATAGACAGGTCCAACGAAGAGTACAACAAAATGCTCAAAAACAGAACATTAAGAGAAGACCCCCTTATAACAAAGTCGGAACAAAAGTCACATGATTCATCTTTGGTGTACAACAACGGCTTAAACGTTCCCAATAGATTCGATATAAAAGCAGGCATTTTATGGGATGGTATAGATAGACTGAACGGGTTTGAAAAGCAAATTCTACAGAGGCGTTTAGTTGCAAAAGCATCGAAAAAGAAGGAGGTCCACGAATATGACATGGACTTTGAGTTGTAAATATGTAACATTAATTAAGTGGTTTAGTAGGTAATATAAAAATTCGCACATGGATATACCAGGGTACTACTTTGACAAGGCCAAAAATCGGTACTTTAAGATCACCAACGGGAGTTTGGACAGCCAATATCACAATAATAAGGTGGAGAAGGATGTACGTCGTAAAAAAATGGAGACTTCTGAGGCCCTTATGACGAGTCCTCTGTATTCACAAAGCATCAAGTATAAAGCGTTGTACAGATCATGTTCATTAAACAACATAAAATTGGGGGTTACACGAACGAATCCTACACTCATTGAGTACGAGAGATTTAAGCACTTGAAGCTCACAAATTGGGTCTATTATGGAGGCCTTGAATGTAATTTATGGGGGAAATTAATTCTAAATGAGAAATTGTACATTATAATCACCAACCAGTTCCGCCAATTTAAGATATTGGACGTGGATAAATTGCTTTCCCTGAAAACAGCACCGTCGGAAGCGGATGTGATATATCGCTTTGATGATAATTTACAGCTAAACTTTGATTTGACTGAATTAATAGCTAAACTAAATCTTCTTCCATTTGAGTATTTATCCATAACGAGCCATAAGAACTTGATATTCTACAATTTTATTAGTGAAAGTGACTTGGATAATCCCCAAATCTATCAAAATTTTGTTAGATTATGCGTTTTAGACAACATAAATGGAATATTTGTCAAAACCGAGAAGGTTCATCTATTGTACAATTTCATCAATAGTTTACCGGACGGAGAAATAAAAAAGGATTTGTATCATTTATTTGGTATGAACATTGTCTCCACAAATAGTAATGGAGGATTTGACTATAAAATTAACACGTTGAAAAACTTCAAACGATTTTTTATCACCTCCTCGAAATTTGTGGACAACCATTTAATTTTGGGTACTAATTCAGGAATTATTTACCTAATTAAATGCAAATTCAATTCTTCTACAAAAGATATCTGTTTCTATAACGATATCATTAAGTTCAAATTCGAAACGTCAATCAAAGTGGATAAAATCAACCAAATTGAAAAATTCAATGAGTATATGTTCATAAGCAGTTTTAAGAAGTTGATAATTCTCAATACTGTTACCAATAGCAAATTCCACTACACCTTTCCAGAATTCATCAAAAATTTCAGGGTATTCAAAATACTCGATCATTTCAGACTAACTATTGTGAGTTATAAAAAACTATTTATAGTCAATTTTTCAATTGCAGATAAAAGCTTTGAAATTTTAAGCACTATGGATGTGTTTAACGACAATTTGATCAACCAATTTTCAATTATTACCATAAAAAACTGTGTTGTATTAAACCAGTCCAATACCTCGCTAATGATAGTCAACTTGAATAATTTGACGAGATCTGTTTTGAATCTAGAAAATACCAACCAAAAAATCAATGGAATCATAAGATTAAACGAAAACTATTTACTTATTAATTTCAAAAATCCAGACAACACAAGTTACTTGAATTTTTACCAAATCTAACGTCGAGCTTCGTCCATGGCTCAAATTTGATCACGATATGCATAGCAATACAATAAATATATTCTATAATATATATTATTTACCGATGAAGTTCAAGTAACTTTGATAGTTAAAATTACCAAATTTATAGTCAATATCTAATAACATTTTAATGGCATCTTGTGATTTATATACATAATCAGTTGGAATCTTGATCAATTCATTATTATAATCATCATTATTTTCATTAATTAAGCCGTTTTCTTTCAATAAGGTTCCTTGGTTAAGATAGATTATTCTACCAGTTTGATTATTATATACTTGATCGTTAGTCAAGCCATATACTCCGGGGTATCCAGTTATGGTCTTGAAGTTGGAATGCTTGGTGTTGGGGGGATTTAATGGGAACATGTTTTGTAAAAATTCGTAAGAGGCTAAAGTGAAACCAAATTGTGGTGATGATCTGAAGACTCTTGCTAAAGAACCTTTGAAAAAGGCAGTGAACCCTTCTTCTTTGAGAATTGTACCAAAAGCATTGATGATACCGGTATATTTGATGTCGTTAGCCTTTCTTTCCATTTGCAATCTGGTCTTTATGACGTCAGCAGGAGTGGTGAAGAAAGCGGCAGGGGCACCGGCTAAAGCACCACTGATTAACAATTGGAAGGTGTTCAAGTTGTGTTTCTTGTTAACGTCATCAGGATCGTAGTTGAACAAATACTTCTTCAAGTTGGCATAAGTGGGGAAATAAATAGCACTGAATGGAACATCTCTCAAAAGACAAGCAGATGCACCCTTGTATAAACCTTTCATACCTAATTGTTTGATAATTTGACCTGCAGTTAATTGCTTATGAGGGATTTCACCTGGCTTCAAAACCTTATTCTTTTGACCACCTTGCATTTGCAATCTGATTTTGACAATTTCTAAAGGATTGGTGAAGATAACTTGACAAGCACCAGCACTCGAACCAGCAGCAATCTCCCAGCCCATGGTGATTTTGCCGTTTTCGGTACCAATACCTCTGACCAAGTCGTTAACTGTCAACTTAATGGCCTTCTCAGGTGCAACCCCTACCAATTGAGCAGCCAAACCTGAATAAAGCCCTTTGAATCCCTCATTTTTGACGATTTTCTTGAAACAATCAATGGAATTGTCATACAAAGCCTTGTGTTTTTGAGCTTGCATTCTGGTTTTCACCAAATCAATAGGATAAACCACAGTAGCACCAATACACCCGGCAATAGACCCCAAAAAGAACGAATACATTGAATCGAAAATGGGCCATAAACTGAAGTTGTCCTTCTGCACAGGAATTGAGGCCGGGTGCTCGAAAATTGAGTACAAAGTCTTGATGTTGTTGCTGTAATTTGGATTCAAGAAACTGATCAAGTCCCTTCTCGGAACCGAATCTTCAGTTTTGTTGATTAAATAAAACAAAAAGTTCAATTCGTTGATCGAGACTGGCTTGAAGTTACTGGACTTCAATAAAGGGTCTTTCAAGTGAGTGTATAAGTCCAACTTGTTGATGGTGATGTCGTCTTTCTCTTTGGTGCTGTTAGCAGGGGTGTTTGCAATGACTTCGTTGATCAAGTCGAGTTTACCAAACACGTTGTAAATGAATAACAAATCGCTAAAGTTGAATTTCTCTTTGCTGAAATACTCGGGTATGTTGACCAAACTATTCTTCAAATTGCCGGACAATTTGTGGTTGAAGTTCTGCTTCAAAATGTTGATCAAATCCTCCGACAGAATCTCGCCGTTCTTGACAATCAACTCGTACAGTCCGATCAATTTGGTCAAAGGTAAATTGTTAAGCAAATTGATGAAATCGTTGTAGTTAATCTTGCCGGTGGGCTCGAAAAACTTGTTGAAGTAACTCCAATTGATCTTGAACTTCTTCTGTTGATATTGGGTATCGATGGCTTTGTTCATCTTATTCAAAATATTCAAACAGTCGTTGTATTCAATCGATGATTTGCCCTGAGACAACAATTTGTAGATCAATTTGAACTCCCCGTCCGTCTCGTTCAAGGTGCTTACAAACTTGACGAAATCGTTTTCGTTGACGTAACCCTTTTGGCCCTCGTCCGCCAACAAGTACAAGATGGAGTACGACTGTTTTGGCACGTCCGATGGAAAAGGCGATAAGATTGTAGTAAATTGTGGTAAGGACAAAAATTTCTCCTTGGTGGTGGTATCCACCGTGGCAAACTGATTGAAGATCTCTTTAGCTTTTAAATCACTCATTTAGTTCATTTACTCACAACTTCTATAAAAATAAAAGGCGTCGGGTGTTTGGCACTATTTATATTTTCACCAATGAGCGTTGAGTGTGAAATTTGGAGAACGGCTTTAATGAGAACGACGTGGATGAGAGGGGCGCTCTATTCAACGTCACCTCGAAGCAATTTCGAGGTTTTTTTGTTGCCGCCATACGGAGACAGCATTAAGCAATGGCTGGGTGTTTTTTGGCGTCACTTTTGGCTTTCTGACCATCCATTTGGCCTGCTTGCAGTTACTCATCGGCTTCGGTGAATGTCGCATGTCGTAGGCTTCTCCGATCAACTCTCCCCCAGTTTATCTTGTGACTCTTAATCATCGAGCCATCGCTCGTACAAATGGGCGAATCAGCGGCTTGCCATTTGTTCGAAAACCCCCCGTAGTGTTCTGCGTGTGTCTTTGGCACATTCTGGGCCCTCTGAAAGGCTTCCAAAGGCCTCTACCATCGTCTCGTCTACTTCTGCTACGTTTCCTAACACGTCCGTTGAGGGGAGAAGCGCTGTTCGGTGTTAATGCCCGCTCCTTTTGCCCGACGTTGTTGCACGAATGTGGAAAGCCCAAGCGCTACTTCCTCATGTGATCATCCACGTGATGGTGGTCTTTTTCTGTCGTTAGCATCAAAAGTGCGAATAAATCTGCTCATAATGGCTAGTGGTGCTCCAGGTGCAAATTTCAGAGCATGGACTCCCACTCCCCCCGAACGAGGTTCTTTTCCCTTGGACCATTTCGGTGAGTGCACGGAGCACATGAACAAATACTTGAGCTGCTTGAAGTTGACCGGCAACCAGAACAGTCCTAATTGTAGAGTTATGGCCAAAAACTATTTGAATTGCAGAATGGATAACCAGCTCATGGACCGTTCTGATTGGGACAGTTTGGGGTTGGTGAATCTACCCGAGGCTCGAACGAAGCAATCATCGGGGTCTCCCACCAAGAAAGGCACTGATACCGCTGAGCTGTCCGCTCCATCTTCTGGAGAAGAGACTCAGTCCAAATCGTCACATCAATGAAATTTATTAATTTATAAACCTGTACATATTATAATACAATCAGCTACTTTTGATGCAGTCTATTGGCTCTGAGGCTTGCCGCGTCCCCTACCTCTGCCTCTCGAATCGCCTCTGCCTCTGCCTCTAAAACCGCCTCTACCTCTTCCTCTTTTGCTGGAAGCGGCACCGTTTGTACCGTTAGTACCGTTTGTTTCCTGTTCAACCACGGCCCCTTGGAACTGTGGAGGAATTGGGATTCCTGGTACAACGGGGATGCCTTGAGTGGCTACCGCACCTTCACTCATAATATTGTTATAAATTTGTCCGTAAATCTGCTTAATGGCCTGAGTGTTGGCATCGCCGTCTTCTTTGATATCTGATGGCTTCACTTTGGATTGGATCATTTCAAGAATTTCGTTTTTGTGGCTCTTTTTTATGGTTTGAGACTTTTCCATTTGTTCCGCCTTCTTTTCCATTTGTTCTGCTTTCTTTTTCATCAACACTTCAGGTGCAACCATGGGCTTCTTCTTAGATGCTTTAGAATGGTACACCAATTGCTTGTTTGTGATGTTCAATACAAAGGAGGAATCAATGACTAAACCTCTATTGGTCTTCAATTTCCCACTCATGGTATTACCACTTAATAAGGCAAAATCAAAGATTATTCCTAACTCAACCTTGTTACCAATAGGATTAACTGAAACAACCGTACCCTTTGACAAATATGGCACTTTACCTGAGTCTTGAACGTAGACAATTCTGTCACCTAATTCGAAACGTTGGGTGTCTAATAATTGATATGAAACACTAGGGGCCAAGATTGCATCTTTTGGAACTCCCTTGATATCTTTGTTGGTAAAGTTGTTAAATTTACCTTCATTGACTGACTCAATGAGTTTTCTTTCAATTGCTTCAAAACTGAACTTGGTCAAACTTTCACTGGCCAATCCAACCTTGAGTAAGCTGCTCTTGACTTCCTTCAACCAGTTTCTAAGTTCGGTAAGTTTGTTGGAATCAATACCGAGCTTGCTTATCTTTGGAATATCTTTAGCCTGGTACTTGGATAATTTGTTAAAGATTTCTGGAAATTTGCTTTTATAGTCCTGGAGCAATTTGATTGACCATGGACTAAATTGCCAGAATTTACCTACTTTTTTAGTGTATCCTAAAACTTTCAATCCTTTGCCTTCGAATTTCAACTCTAACCCAACGTTTACACGTTTGGATACTTTACCCAGTAAATCATCTTCGACCATATATCCACTAGTCAACTTACTTAAAAACAAGGCATTGATGCCAAGGATTTTACCCACTTCAAATGAGGGATAATACTGAATCTCCTTGTCCTCTATCTCTTTACGTTCTTTTCCAATGTAAATATCATCATCAACTCCAATCTTGTGAACCTTGATGTTGACTTTTTGCTTGTCTTCAGAGTAACCAACAATCAAACTTGGAGAACCATAACCATATGCACCCAAAAAGATCACTTGAGAGTTCAAAGGAAATTCTTCTTCGATCTTTTGCGGTGGTCTTGGAAGGAACCTAATATCTTTATTTACAACTTCCTCCACTATCACTTCCAATGGATAAGTCTCTTCGTTTCTACTAAATGTTTTGTTGAAAGCACCATTGGAATCACGCTTTAACCCACTGACTGGCAAAACCTTGACCAAAACTTCGGCAGAAAGTTTGACGGCTTTGGTTTTCAAGTAAATGTAATGGAAATTGTTGAATTCCTTGTCGAAATCTCTACTTTCAGAAAACTCCAAAGCGGTGGCTAAAACCTTGCCGTTCTTGAGGCTGTATTTGAAACTGCCGTCATTAACTTCAGTGACTTTGGATTCTCTCAAATATGGCCATCTAGTGTAAACAACCTTGCCTAAGAATTTCTCGGCAAACTGCTTGCACAGGTATTCGCCCCAAATGTTTTGTAACGTCAAAACCATGGACTCGGATCGACTCGGATTTTGGAATACCTTGGTTTCGTTCAAGTCTAATTTAGCATCAAAGGGCAAAGCCAATAATGTAGGAAACCCTGCCAAAGCATTGACACCAGTTACAGCATCTTCGTGCAACCCTATCTTGATCTCCCCATTAACTGAAGGCAAGCTAAATACTTCCTCAATACATCTATCATTTTCAAGGTCATGGAAAAATCCTGGCAATGGCGAAGGGTAAAGATTATTGTATTGTGGGTTGAAAACAAATTGGACATCTCTACCAAAGGAATTCCTTCTGGCCTCCTCTTTGGTCAATTTCTGTTCAACTGGTCTCAAGTGTTCTATCAATTTCTTTTCATCGACGAAACTTAATAACACAACTGCTTCCCAACTGGCTGTTTTACCATTAAGATCAATGTCTACCTCATGTGGGTAGAAATCGATAATCGGAGATTGTGGATCGGTCATTAATCCTCTGTAAACAGCAGGCATCAAATTCTTGGATCTAGCAGGCAAGACTGCCATCAATTGTTCGAAAGGTTTGAAAGGTTGAGACATCTCAAATGAAATTGACTCATTTTTATCAAGATAATCCTGTATACCAATTATAACGTCAGAAATTCTTGGTGCATAATGGTACTTGTAATACCAACTCCAAGATTGACAACCCTTATAATAATAGAAAAGCACCCATTGCAAACCTTCGATATAATGTTTAGTCAATTCAGTCATCTCATCTTTGTCGTAAATGGAGAAGTGGAGTTTGTCCTTGTAGTACACATCCTTCCAATCCATAAACTTCTTGTTGTAGATGTCCTTCGATTCTTGTACGAATTCTTCGCTTTCAAAAAGGGTTGCACTTTGGTATTTCTTGAATACTCTTTGAGTGTAGGCAACACGCTCTTTCAAAGTATCTTCTGTTTCATTAGGATCGATTCCATCCAAATCAATTTTCAAGGCGTAAACATCGCTAGTTCTATAGTGAACAATTAAAACACTTATTTCGAGAGCAATTTTCTTCAAAAAATCGAAATTTTGCTCTAAAAATTCCTTAGGATAAGTCAACTTCAACTCCTTTAATTCGTTTGAGTTCTCCAACTCAACTAATTGTTTGTAAGGCATATTTATTTGTTCCATTAACCAGGGCTTGATAAATCCAACAAGTTTCTTTTCTTCTTTAGTGAGTATTAATTTGCCTACCAACTCTCTTTTCTTTTCACCGGTAAGGGAAATATCTTCTAATTTCTTGTTGAACCATTCGACGTCAACATCTTCTTTTTCGAAGTTTTCCAATTCGAAGTTAGATAAGAATTTAAACCAGATAGCCAACCTCTTCAAATTGATAACACCATTTTCATTAACGTAACCGTCCATTTCCTTTAAACTTCGTTTGAAGGTTTGGATCAAAAGAGGGAATGCACCCTTGTTAATGAATAAGTCTGGCAAATTTGGCAAGAAATCATTACCAATGACGTACATAATTAAGATAAAGTCATCCAAAATCTTTTCAAAGTCATATTCGAAATTCAACTGATTGTCTAAATCTTGGAATTCCAAAGACAAGTACTCTCTTAGTAAACTTATATGTAAAAGGAAAAATGTCTGGTCGTTTAAATCGTTAGATTTGGACTTGGATCTTGGTCCGAAGGTGACTTCTTCTCTAAGTAAAGCAAAATGTGGGTCATGACTAACCAACCCCAACATGATTAAATCAGCATCCAACCCGTAAATACAATGTCTGGAATTTGAATTATAAGTGGGTTGATTCTTCATAGTTCTAATGTATTCCATGATCTTATGTTCACCTTCACCCGGTACTTCGTGGCCTGAAAGGACGATTCTTATATTGGCCCAGTTGGAATCTTCATTCACTTTCTTGTGGATGAAGTATTTCAAATTGTCTGTTAACTTAGCCATAAATTCTGTACCAGGTGTGATAGAGTTCGAATCGAAAGGATCATCTTTGGGGATTTCCAATCCTTGCTTGATTGCCTTTTGCAAGTTTTCTTCAGCCTCATAGGCAGTTCTAAATCTTCTTGCTCTTTGTTGATTCATCTTGGCACGTGGTGCTACCCCATCGATAGCCATGTAGAATGTTTCTTTGGGTTTGATAATTTCGAATAAATGCTCGATATATTGGAAAATTGCAGCATACATTTGGTCGTCGGTCATTCTGGTCAATGTGTCGTCATTTGAATGAGTACAAGTATGTAAAATGGAGTTCATATCCAAATATAAGTTGTCAAATTCCGGAATTTGGCTCCCATCAATCATTTGTGAGATCAACGGCCATCTTTCGGAGATGAACCTAAAGAATTTCGGGATCCCCATGTTTCGTGACTCCTTTTAAAAATGTGTTGAAAATTTTAGTATCAAAATGCGCGATAATATTCAATTACATTTACCATACAAAAAAACACTACAAACCAATTCTCTAGTGACATACAATGCCCAGACCAAGCCATACTTAGTTCCTTATTGCTCAATTCCTTCCTGTGTATCCAATAATCCTATCCCGATCAATTGAGCCCCATAAAGTCCCGTGCCTAATGCGGCTAAGTCCCCTTTGAGTTCTCGACGACATCAGCGTCGAGCATATTAATTGAAACGATTTCAAAACTGCGGTTCCAAAATTCGTTAGAAAATACTCAGTTGGTGTAGATCATGTCATAATCATTACAAATTCAGCACCTCACAACCTTCCCTTCATGAAAGTGACGCTATCGCTGATATACTGCTGTGACACGGAAATAGAATTCTTCAATGCTTCTGTGCTCAACTTCACAGCAGTTTCACCAAGCCCTAACGACTTGGAAGCATGGGCTGCCAACTGGTCTCCCCAGCTCCATAGATTGAGATTATCATACTGTTGATAGAAATACTGAAATGCAACTTCCGAGACATCGTTGGTCCAGCCTACAACTGTATTGCTAGCTGTATTGACCAACCCTTTAGCATGAACGCTTGCTTCCTTGATAGGAGTTGTAATTTCCGGAAGGGCACTCATATACCATTTCAAGGCTGCATTGCCGTGCTTTATACCTGCTTCATTGATGACTTGGGCTATTCTAACCGACTCTTGCCCTGTGAGTTGCAACCACTGTTTAGTCCTGAGAGTATAAATAGTCACCAACTGATGTACTTTAGGGTAGTGGATGTGTTTCAAGTGTTCGACGGTCTTGTATCTAAGGTGCTGAGCGGCTTCAACAGAGTTTTTAAGGGTATCACGAAACTTGACACGTTGAGCCATCTCACGAACATAATTTGAGGTCAAAAAAAAGTAGTCTGAGATTCGAAGCTGTTCCCAAAGCTTGACAAAACGAACCTTCTTAGTTTCAGATTGGAAAAACCATCTCTTGGGCTCATTCTCGTAGACGATTTTGTCGAAAACGCCACTACCCATCCCAATGACCTGGTCATAAAAGGTCTTGGGCTCTGGGACCGGGCCCGCCATCATGTCTTTCACCACAAGGGAAGCTTTTATGGTGGCCATGGTGGCAAACACTGAAAACGCAACAAAATAAAGAAAGTATTCTGAGTTGGTGTTGAGCCATTGGTACAAGGCGTCCCAATGTGCAGACACCTTTCTTCTCCACATAGACTTCTGATCCTCGTTCACAAACGAATCAAGGTGATCCAATTGTGGTTTGGCCAAGCTGGTGTACATTTGGTTGCTCTGGAACTTAATTGACTTGTGGAGCAGCTTGGATCTTTGGGCCAAGTCCTCGTAAAAGCAGATAATGGCATCAATGGGTCTGTCACAATGATTCGTGCTTTGGTCCTTTTCCATAGACCCGGGGTCTAATTGGGCTTCTTTGGTAGCAAGGACGTCCCCGTCGTGCATTTCTACGCCCTTGGCGCCCTCAATAACCTGCGAGCCGCCTTGTGGCACATTTGGAAGCATAAAAGTGGCATTACTGGATCCAAGACCCTCAAAAGAAGAGTCGTTGATTTGGTCCTTGGGGTCGTCCTCTGTAGAAGACGTGGTGCTGTGCTCGTCAATTTCCGAACATGAAGATATAATCGACCAATCTTCGTCGCTGTTTCTAATCATAATCAAAAAAAAGTGCTTATAAGGTGTATAAACTTACAGTAGACCAAATTAAAATTAGACCCCTGAGGTATCGCGGGTCGTGCGCGCGCACCAATCCACTGATAAGCACTGACTATGTTACATCTATTTTGAAACACTACTAAAAAAAGCACTATTTACTAACTCATTAATTTCGTTATACGACACGGTTCGCCTGCCTAAACGGGACCTGATCCGCTCTGATCTACAGATTCGTCGACATTGTTGTATTTGGCCTTTTTGTGGCGCTTGCGTTTATGTTTGTCGTCAGTCACCTGCTTAGCTCTTTCCCATTCGATTTTGTTGTCAGCATTATCGTCTTCCAACGATCTGATTCGGGTGTTGATTTTATTAAGACTCTCCTCTAACGATTGTGTGTAATTTACAAGATCCTGGTACCGGGAGATGCTGATGAACTCTCCCGGCTGCCGGTATTTAACGCCGAGCTGGCGACGGCCTTCGTCATTCAACGTTTGGCTTCTATAAGAAACGCTTGCACTTTGCAAGCTTCCGCTCGATCCTACATCTCCATTGTACATGGATTTTCCAGGGGCCCCGTTCTGCGACCCCAAGCGGTATTGATCGATGTTGGACGAAAGTTGGTAGCCTCCAGCAGATTCGGACGCCAACGATGAATTGGAATATCTGCGTCTGTCTTCGGATCGTTGGTTTTGCTGCCTACGCTGTTCTTCTTGGTATCGGTTAATGGCCTGTTGGTGTTCGTATTGGTGTTTTCTATGATCGCCATCTCCTTCGGACCCTGGCAAGTTGGTGGTGGTGATGGTGGTGGTAGTGGTGGTATATCCACCGCCGGGGTTGATTCTGTAGCTGGTGGTGGTGCTGCGGTCGAGTGGCGGCCTTGCATCCATGAATCGCCCGTTTGGATCGATTGGCGATCGAATGGGGTCCACGAGCTGCCTATTGTGCTCAAAGGGCGACCGTGTCGGATGATCAAATTGCCTCTTGAGACCGTTGTCAATTTGTTTCTGGTCTATCGAACCTTCTCTTTGTTCTCGGGTCTGTGACGTGGGGTACATGGACGTCAAACTTTGAATAGGTGGAAGCTCAGTTATTACGGGTGTGGCCCTCTGGGTCCTCTTTCCTGCACCAGTGTTCTCTAGTGAGCTATTCAGGCTGTACATCAAGTTGGCCTGTGAATTCCTGCTGCTTCCGGTGCTGATACCGTTGGCACTATTGTCGCCAGACGAATCGGTCAAGTTGCGGGAACTCAACGTGGGCCCAAATGGACGTCCATGTTGGGCATTAACAGCGTTATTAAAGTTGCCTTGGCTCGGCTGGGTGGTGTATGCCGGTTCTGGGGGCCGTTTAGCATGCACTTCGGCTGCTTTTGTTTCTTGGGAGTTCTGGTCCTCGCCCAGCTCCATCGATTCGGTGCTGTTATTGGCATCATCCTTGGCCCCTGGGCATGCGTTGGCGGAGTTCTGGTGTCTTGTCAACGAGTCCGGGCGGGCAAACGTCCGGCCACACGCAGAACAGCTGTAGGGCTTGAGGCCCGTGTGCAACTTTTCATGACGTTTTAAATCGTGGATTCTTCGGAAATTGCCGCTGCAAATACCACACACATGGGGCTTGACCTGTGAGTGGATTAGTTCGTGTGACATCATGTTGTGTTTTCTGGTAAACCCCTGGTTGCAGGTGGAGCAAAAGTATCTCTTGGTGCCGCTCTCCGAGTTGCTGCTATTATCGTTGGCGTTGTTGTCGCTATTGGTGGATTCTTCCGGGTAGTCCACTTTTACTTTGGTCGTGTTGTCGACGCTATTGGTGTTGCCGCTGCTGACATCGCTGACCTCGTCGCTGATTGCGTTGGCCAGCTTGGACTCAGGTCTGTCAGGCGGTGCTTGGGTTCCATTTTGGGCGCCATTTTGGGCATGGGCGGGCCCAAGACGTATTTTGTGTGCTTCCTCAGAGTTTGCTTGTGGCGGTTTGGTGCTCTCTAGCCTGTTTTTATCGTTGTTTGTGTCGGGGGCATCGTTTTGCCCTTCATCTCTGACGTTGGGTGTTGATCCTGACAGCGTCGTTTCGGAGTTGGGGCCACCCCCAGACGAGCTCGATAACCCGTCTTTGGTGGAGGTGGACGTGGTTATGTATATATCCATGGCGGGGATGTGCACAAGGTCTCGATGGATTCACAAAGATGTGGCAAAGGGATATTCCATCAATTAAGGAACGAAAAGGAAAGAGCGAAAAAGCAACAGATGCAAAATTAATTGGTCTGGTGCATTATGTCAGCATGGCCTAATCAGTTTGCTATGTTATGGAGGTCCGCGCGGGCTAGGTCGACGTCACGGGTGGAGTTCAGCGGCACGGTGCTGCACCTCGACCCGTATTTAACGTTCACTGCAGAGTCTAATTGGCTGTAGACCAAATGACCTCACCGAATAAGGCGGTCTGCAATGGGCCTCACGGCGTTTAGAGCGGTCTTCCAGATGGATGCTTTGGCGGCTTAGTGAGTTCTTTGGCCCAATTAGGCAGTTTCTCGATCCTCGTACTTCGTTCACTTTTTATTCTCTTATGGCCCTGGCTCCCGAAGACTCAGCACACGCCGGAGGCCCCGTAAGCATTGATGCCATAGACACACAAAAGAGCCTTTCGAATAGTGCCGTTCCAATCGCCGGCGTTGGTTCAAGCAGCTCCCACGAACAGAAGGGTCCAATTAGGGGCACGGACGGCTCGGCAGTCACCAAGGACTCTGAATCGAACGGTTCCAGCGGGCTTATACTTGAAAGACCTTTGACGGTGTTTGAAAACTTCTTCAGATGCAGAACATACAATTACTATTACAATTTTGCCGTAACGTGTAAGTATTCGAGACCCATTGAGAAGCTGGCATTGTCTCATTCTTTAAGGGCCATATTGATCAAGTACAACGTTTTGGCGTGCAATGTGTTTCCTAGGGACGACGGGGAATACATGATGAAGCCCGTGTCCCAAATAAGCCTCGACGACATTTTGGTGGAGGCCCAATCTGGCGATTTTGTTT
Source organism: Yamadazyma endophytica (assembly GCA_030571075.1). Taxonomy (NCBI): domain Eukaryota; kingdom Fungi; phylum Ascomycota; class Pichiomycetes; order Serinales; family Debaryomycetaceae; genus Yamadazyma; species Yamadazyma endophytica. Next base: position 1,138,861 of record JAJLXA010000005.1, read on the forward strand.
CTGAAGGAAGAATCAACGAGTCTGGATTGGCGTATTTGAATGAATTCAGGTTCGAATTGAGCGCCCACTCAGCCCTCTTTAAGGTGGTTTTATTGGACGATCACACTGTCGCCGGTGTATTTGACCACACCTTGTACGATGGGTTGGTGGGTAATTATTTCCACGAGGAATTGGTTGTATTTTTGAATCAATATCACCAAGAAACGTCAGTGGTGGATGTGCTTTGGAACAAAGACGCCGATCTTTCTTTGGTCAAACATTCGCTTCCTCCGCCTATCGAGGATTACATTTCCCATTGGTCTTTGGATTATAGTGACAATGACCCCAATTATTTCGACAAGATCACTCCTCCAGGCTATAAAAAGTTTCCTGGAAGAATCCCCAATTGTAGAACCACCTTAGCGTTCAAATTGATCAATTTGACTCCAGAACAGGTGCATAAATTGATTGCCTGTGTAAGAAAGCATAAGGTGACTGTTACATCGTATCTTGAAGTGGTTTTCAACTACACTGTGGAGCCCGTTTACGGGGACTACTATTCGTCCAACAAGGTGGCTATTGCCTTGAGACGCCACTACTCCAAAGAGAAGGCTCCTGAAGAATACAAGCACTTTTTTGATGAAAAAGATTACAAGATCATGGGGTGTTCGCCTTTTACTGGCTTATCTATAAATCTACCACCTGTTAAGGAATTCTCCTGGGATTTGGTTCAAGAGATCAATGGTAATCTAGCAACTATGATTACCAATGATAGATTGCTTAATCTGATGAGCGGTTTTTTCAAGCTGTACAAGCCTGGTTCCGATAACCAGGAGTTGTTTGATCCTCTTTTAGGCGGTAATAAAGTCGAGTCCACCAAACTTTCCAATTTGGGGGCCATCCGGTTCCCAGAATTTGCTCAATATAATGTGGAGGACATGGTTTTCTCACAAGATATGACTCCCATTACTAGTGAGTTTATGGTAGGGGTTGTTTCTACTGCCAAAGGAGGGATGAATATTGTTTTGACGTACCAGAATAAAGAGGAAGATGAACTTCTTCTATATGCTTCCAAATTTAAAGAGAACATTTTAAAGTTTTTAGACTAGAGAATTTGTCGACGTTTGGTTGATTAGTTTCATCTTTAATCCATTTTCATTAATATTTAATAGATAAGATAATAATCCAAAGATGGGCCTGGCTCCCACACAAGGAATTTCTTGGAAGTTCCTTTAAAACCCTCTTCTTTGAATATTGATACTCTTCGATGTTGAAGTGCTATTTTTCTTCCACTGAAATGTATTCAAATACACCCAATGGCTCAAATCGATCCACCTTTTCAACCCCATTTCATGACCCATCTGAATCAAGTCGCATTTTTACGCACCTTACCTCCACGCACTTCAATGAGATCAACAGGCTGGCCAGATCTACCTCAAACAAAGCGTTTTGATGACTTCACAACCATTGATTGGGTGGAAGATGAGCTTGCCAATCACAAGTATAGAGTGCTAAAGAACAAAGATGCCCAGATCAACAAATCATTGCACCACAAAGTGATTTCTTTCGGCCAAAATTGGCTAGTCTTGGGCCTAATGGGTGTGATAATTGGTCTTATAGCCGGGTGCTTGAACATAGTTACCGCATGGCTAGCAAGCTTGAGACTGGGATACTGCTCTCTGGGGTTTTATATCTCCGAATCCTTCTGCTGTGCTGAAGAAAATGGACATTGTGAGAACTGGAAACTGTACTCCAAATATGAGTTTGTCAATTACATTGCTTATATAATGATATCGTTGCTTTTTTCTTTCTTTTCTGCTATTTTGGTGAAGATTTTTGCACCTTCTGCTGCTGGTTCGGGGATTTCGGAGATCAAATGCATTGTTTCAGGGTTTGTCATGAAAGGATTCTTGGGATGGTGGACTTTACTCATTAAAAGTATTGGTTTACCGCTAGCAATTGCATCGGGGCTTTCTGTGGGTAAAGAAGGACCTAGTGTACACTATGCTGTTTGTGTGGGGAACTCAGTTGCCAAACTTTTCCGAAAATACAGACGTAGTGCTAGTAGAGCTCGAGAGTTCTTGAGCGCTACTTCTGCTGCTGGTGTAGCTGTGGCTTTTGGTTCTCCGATGGGAGGTGTATTATTTGCAATGGAAGAGATCTCAACAGTGTTTGAGCTTTCAACGATTTTCAAATCGTATTTTTGTGCGTTGGTGGCCGTCACCACGTTGGCTGCTCTTAATCCTTTTAGAAGCGGCCAGTTGGTATTATTTGAAGTGGTATACGATAAAAGCTGGCACTATTTTGAAATCCCCTTCTATGTTTTGTTGGGCGTTTTCGGAGGTGTTTATGGAATTGTTGTGTCCAAATTGAACATCGTAGTGGTTTCGTTTCGTAAAAGATATTTGGGCAATTTCGCCGTTAGAGAAGTGTTCATTTTGACACTATTTACAGCTATCATTTGCTATTTTAACCAGTTTTTGAAAACAGATATGACAGAGTCGATGCAAACCCTTTTCCATGAATGTAATGGTGATGATCACGGCATATGCTCTAAAGACATTAATAAAACCAACTTGTTGGTGTCCCTTCTTTTCGCTACTGTGATGCGAATGGGATTGACTATTATTACCTACGGTTGCAAGGTTCCTGCTGGTATATTTGTTCCTTCTATGGCTGCTGGTGCAACTTTTGGAAGAGCCTTGGGTTTAATTATGGATCACCTTTACACAAACCATAAAGATAACATCTTATTTGCTACCTGCACCGAAGACAAGTGCATAATTCCAGGAACTTATGCATTTTTGGGTGCAGCAGCCGCTTTAAGTGGTATCACTCACTTGACAGTAACAGTAGTGGTGATAATGTTTGAATTGACAGGTGCTATAAGGTACATTATACCTACCATGATAGTGGTAGCCATAACTAAAGCAATTAACGACAGATGGGGCAAGGGAGGTATAGCGGACCAGATGATAGTATTCAATGGTCTTCCTCTCATAGATCCAAAAGAAGAAAGGGTATTTGAGACAACCATACAAAGTGCTATGACTACTAATACGGTAGTTTTGCCTCAGAAATCTGACACGCCTGTTACAATTTTGACTTTAAAGAAGATTCTAGCTAAATTTGACTACAGAGGATACCCAATTGTGGAGTCTGATACCAATCCCAAAATCAAAGGCTATATAACATCATCGGATCTCCAATACATTTTGCAAATGTATTCTGACAAATCAGACACAACCAGGTGCGTATTTGACTCAACTGCTACCGACGATGACGTAGATTTTTCCAACTTGGTCAATATATCACCATTGACAATCAACATCTCTACCACCTTAGAGTATGTGGTTGATGTATTTGTAAAATTGGGGCCACGGTACATGCTAGTTGAGAAAGATGGGTCTTTTGTTGGTCTTATTACGAGAAAAGACGTCTTACGGTACGAGTATACCGTTCATTCAGCACATGGGTTTTCTCATAACACAGGTAATGCAAAATTAGAAGAAAAGGTTTGGGAGGTGTTGATGTTGATGGGAGCCAACGTACGAAAAAACATTGGGAAATTATTTTATAATGACGCTTCAAGATTTACATAATTTTATAGAATAAAAGTTAGTTTTAATTTGAGACCCCGTGCTTTGACTGCAAGGCGAATCGAACCCTTCTTGATCTTACTTAAAAAGTTCCTTCGAATTCGATAATGCTGTTTATTAAGATCTATAAATTAGATGGAGATCATGCATTCCATTTACCATGTACTTTATAATCATTGTATAATGACTTAAATACTGTTTTTGCTTGCAGATCAAGCAACGCATTGGTTGCCTCTAGTTCCTTTTGGGAAAGAACATCGAATATGTTGAATATGCCTAGAAGAATTTCGTCATTGTTTTGTCTGGTAAAATTGTCTGTGATGGATAATGACACATAGTAAGCTAGCAAACTGGGCAAGTAAGGTCTCAAATGCTTTTTGATCACTGAGGAACCAGTAGTAAGCTTTGTGCTAGCCAAGGTTTTTCCCAAGTTGTTTGATGGCTCACAAAGATTACTCAAGAGTCTGGCAAAAGACTGACATGCTTCTTTGTTGTTTGAAAGTGTACCTCTTTTGATCGTTAGAGGTATCAACAAGGATATGAACAAAGCGTTGACCACATGATGACGGGAAGTAAGTCTATATCTATGGAATAATAAGATATTGGCCATAACTTGTGAGCCCTTGATGTAAATGATAGAGTTATCTTCTGAGTCCACCATGTTATTGTGATTGACTAACGAATATCCCACCTTTGTGATAAGATTCATTATCAATTCTATGCTGTATTGACTAAAAAGCCACGTTTTCTCTGTTAACAACTGTTTGATACAATCTAGGAGAACATGTGCTGACTTTTGATTCATGAAGATACTAAAGCTTGTTAATATGACAGATAAAATGGATACCATTTTGGATTCAAGGCCTTTGGTTATTGTCTTCATCATTGTCTCTAAAATATAAATGTAGGTTTGGGCATTTTCCGTATTGATATCTTGTTTGATAGATTGCAAAACGTAATCACATAAATTACTTAAACTCTCTTCGCTTAGTTTGGCGAAATAAAGATGTAAATCCTCTTGCAATTCCGGACTGAAAATAATAACGAAAATAGCCAAGATGTGCTTGTAGTCTTTATCCTCGTATGCCCTTGTAAGAATCTTGAAGCAAAGTCTTTGCACATCAATATCGTTACAAGTTTCGCCAATCTCCTTGATTAATGAGACTGGTGCAGTGAGATCAGAGACGTCAATGACTTCAAGAAGCGTCTGTAAACCTTGTCTAATACCGCCTATGGATGACTTTTTGAGTTGCTTTTTAAGATCTGTTAAAGAATTTTGAATGTAAATGTCTTTCAATTCGGTGAATTGTTGGCTTTCTTTATTGGGCAACTTGGAATTAGTAGATGTGATGACCAAATACATCCCGAATTGATTATGCTTTTTCTTTAAACGCCTAAAGGTGGACAGAACAAAGTTACTGTCAGAATTTGACTGCTGAAGATGCTCTTGCCAGATCTTCACAAAGATCTTTTTGGCTTCAAGGCCATGTTTTTCTATAAAATCAACAAGAAAGTCGAAATCGGTTTCTATCTTTGACTTTAGTGATGGTAAGGAAAGAAGATGAAGAATAGCTTCTAAAGAGTACTGGGACTCTTTCTTCACTACCGAATCAAGAAGTTGCACTTTAACATTTTTTGTAAAACACTGGATGGGTATGAATGTAATGAGTCTGATGGTCTTGTCATTGATATTCTTGCTCAAATATGATATAATCAGGTCGATCAACTTTCTTTGTTCATACACCACATTCTGGTTTTCGAAGTAATCGGTTAAGAAATCAAAGTCGACTATCTTGAAAATTGACTCCACGATTCTTGGTAGATCATCTTCACTTAAGAAATGATTTAGAGTGACAACCCATCTTTGAAGAATAAACTTTGCCATTTCAACATCTTCAGATAAAAGCTTTGTAAAGTGGCTAACACTTTTTTGAATCAAATCAGATCCACTGATTTCCATCAATCTGAAGGCACAATAATAGTAATACTTGCCAATACTCTTACTCGATGAGACAATTGCGTCCTTTGAATTTATGGCCTTGTTTTCATACAACAAGCAGTAGTAGAACTTTACTTCCCATGACATTTTCAAAATGACCGTTTCATCAAAATAATCTTGAAGCTGGGTTTTTTTGGCCACATTGGCATTTGCAAGCCCTTTTAATATTGCTAGTAAGATGGGTTCTGATGCTTTCTTTTGTGCATATTGAATGGCTCTCTCCATCTGCAGCGTAGAGAGGTCTTCTAAAACATTCGAGATGATATCATTTATCTCGCCAGATGCCCAAACTTGATTCGAATCAATGTTAGAAAGCCATACCTCTGTAACAAACTCATACAAGTCTCTAGCACGAACGTAGGATTTAATGAGCTTCTGTGCAACTGAAATGATCTGCTTTTCGGACTCACGATTAAGTTTTTCCAATAATACAGCGGAAGTGTCAATTGCTAAAGTAACATCCAAGGTAATGAGATATTCTATTAGAGTCCAATTTATGGTCTTCTTCAGTATTGCTGTATCAAATATCGTTTTCAAAAACTCTGTTCCAAGTGGTTTATCGGTGTTGACCAAGATTTCAATAAGTGCTTCTGACATATCATTATATTTTGATATGTTAATAATGGAAAGGTAAATTTCTTCACATAACTTTATGTTATTCTTGCCAAAATGGTCAATGACAAGTTTATAGTATAATTTGATTGTTTCTGACGACAAACCAGCCTTTTTGACCATGTCTTGATTGTATTGCTTGTAATTGTCCAAAGCATCTCTATGAAATGTGGTGAATTTTATTATATCATAAAATATCTCAGAACAATTCAAAGAGGTGTCGTCCATGTTTTGTATGGCCAGTAATAATGGAAATAGGCAGTCTATGAAGAAAAGCGTAAATGTTTTCTTTGAAATGGGCATCTCTGTATTCTCAAAGGGAATCATGTACAATCTTTGAGCAAGCTTAGTCCATTGAAACAACAAATCCTCGTCCAAATCAAGCTCGTAGATATGTACGTATTCTTTTATAAATTTGCATGCCCCTGACTCTTCTAAAACAAGATCGAAGTCTCGGGAGATCAAATCACACGCCGTGTAGAAATGATCCCAGAACTTCGAAGAAGATGCCTCGTAGAACTCTTTGAAGAGCTTAATCAATAACTCCTGAAACTTGACCTTTCTGAACAGTCTGTCTCTATGTATAGGTTCGATTCGTACCCATAAAAATCCAAACAACCTCCAAATATCGCCGTTAAACTTCCACTTCTTAAAGGTGGAGTTATCGTTCAAACGATCACATATGAGATCAAACACGAACGAATGGGAATTTTCCAAATTGAACGGATACTGCCCATTAAGCAACTTATCAGCTACCTCAATGATATCCTCCAAGCCGGTCTTGGATCGTAGGTGCCGTGTTACGGTCTGAGTATTGTGTATGTCAACCATGCGAAGAGATGAAAAACTGCGATGAGGTTAAAGAGATGAGCTAAAGCCCTAGAGAGATTACAGTCAAATAGTATTCATATGATTTTATATTCTACTCTACATACCAACGCTTAGATTAATAAGGTTTCGATCTTGTCCTTAATGGAATAGATTTGGTTTTTGATGGCAGAAGCATCGTTAGTGGTGACAGAAGCAGCGATAACTGGTCTGGAGACACCACAAGCTCTACCCAATGCAGTCTTGGAAGGCACGAAAACGTATGGCACGTTTTTGTCTTCACATAATAAAGGCAAGTGCAACAAAATTTCGATAGGCTCGGTATCAGCGGCCATGATGATAAATTCAGAAATACCTCTGTTCAAAGTCTTGGTGGCTTCATTGGCACCTTTTTTCAATTGTCTCAAGTTTTGAGATTGTTGAACAACATCCAAGATTTGTTGGGATAAGTTAGAATCGGCTAATGGGAAGGCTTTTGGGTTTGGGGCAGACATTTTTAATTACGGTTCCTTGCTTGAGCTCACCTGTAGAAAAATATTTCACGATGAGATGGGAAAATTTGATGGTGCGCAGTATGGTGCTAACGCCGAAGGGGTTCTCTACGCGTAAACTTCAGACTGACCCTGGTGCTAGCTGCCGCCGCGTCTGCGCGATGACGGTGCCACCGAGGCCGACCATCGCCTTGGCCGCGCCCCAGCCTCGACCTAACGGCAACCAAGTAGTCGTGTTCCGGCACATAGGATTTGCCCGAATGCTCGTTTTTCCTCGTCCTGTCGTTGAAAATATCCCTTAGTTTTATCTTATTCAAACATGTCTGACTTATGGTACGTTAATTCCTTCTGTTTGTTGCAATTCCTACTAACATATATAGCCCAGTATACGCTCCGTTCTTCGGCTCAATTGGTTGTGCAGCCGCCATTGTCTTCACTTGTTTCGGTGCCTCTTACGGTACTGCTAAAGCTGGTGTTGGTATCTGTGCTACCTGTGTCTTGAGACCAGACTTATTAGTTAGAAACATTGTTCCAGTTATTATGGCGGGTATCATTGCCATTTACGGGTTGGTTGTGTCTGTTTTAGTGACTGATTCCTTGAAACAAGGACAAGCATTATACACTGGATTCATTCAATTAGGTGCTGGTTTAGCCGTTGGATTATCTGGTTTAGCTGCTGGATTTGCCATTGGTATTGTTGGTGATGCTGGTGTCAGAGGTACTGCCCAACAACCAAGATTATTCGTCGGAATGATTTTGATTTTAATTTTCGCTGAAGTTTTAGGGTTGTACGGTTTGATTGTTGCTTTGTTGTTGAACTCCAGAGCTAACCAAGACGTCTCCTGTTAAGGACACTTTGGGCTTCTGAAGATGTGTTGACAAGCCATGTCGAACTAGCATTTGGACTTCTCAAGCGCTTATTTTGAAGTATAGAATATAGTATGTTACATAAAAAAAGTGCTATTTATTGCCCCCGTGTTGCGGCTTCAATCTCTATACACCTTGCTCACGGTTTGGGCTATTTCGTTACGGAGATGCCTTATCAAGTCGTTTGTGGTTGAAGGAATTGCATCCATTTTTCTCCAGTCGTATTCGCTCAACTCTTCCTTTATACTGATACAATGGATATACAACTCCTCTGCCTTCTGTTTGTCTTCGGGTTGAACCTGTGCTTCATAATTATCAATCAACTCAATAATCACTATTAAATCTGGAATCTGAAACTTATACTTTTTGTTATTGAAAAATCTGATCAATTGGGCCAATAATAATGGCACGAATTTTTTTGGTAAATGAATGAATTCAAGCAAATGTATTATACGAGAAATGTGCTCTTTGACAAGAATCGTTTCTTTGTTGCTTTGTATAAGCTTCAAAAATTCGTAGAACACCGCATATGGTGAAAGACATTGTCTTATTACTGGATGGATCTCAAATTTGGGATCTGTCTTATGTTCTATTATGTTGTTTATAAGAACGTCTTTGATCGGTCTATTGTGGATCAAGCTATCTTGGAAAATGAGATCCCACACAATGTAATGTACATCTTTTATTCCCTTGTCACTATTGTCACCTTTATAGCATTGAACCAACATATTCAATGATTCGTAAAGATACCCTTCTTTTAGTGACTTTTTACCATGAACTCTATATAATTCGCTGGCAGTTGTGTAAAGACCATATTTGGTACAAATGGTCAAGCACCATTCCAAGTCGTCATTTGTATCACAATGAAATTTGGGTAAAAATGTCTGTAAAACACCCACATGTGAGGTGCTTACTATTGAGTCATTTAGGATTAAACCTATTCCTACGGGAACCAATTGATGTGTGTTTAAGCAATCAAATGCAAATTTGGTTAGAAGATACTCTGAAATAGTCTTTCTACTGAATTCCAAATTCCCAGATGTCTTACTGAGTTCCTTAGCAGTAGCAACTGCATAATAGCTATGCAAAAGTCCTTTGAGTTCTAATAACTTGGAGATAAAGGCCGATGTGGCGCTGTCAACCTCGTCTATACGAGTTAGAACGTGGAGATAATTTTCTTCAAAAATATCGAGAAAGCACTTTTCAGCGGTTTTAATGGGATCAGTGTCATTGAATATATGTGCTGGTGGTAATTCTTTGACAGCCAACTTGAAATATTCTTTATATAACGGCTCGTCGTCCCTTACCTGATATAAAGCCAAACATCCAACTACCTCATACCACGAATTACAATAATTGCTGATAGTTTTGGACATTCCCGTCAAGATACACACAAGGTCATGTATTTGCTCCAACATTATGAGATGGTTCCCATCGTTGATTTTAGCTCTGTATTTAGGAAGAATATCTCTAAATTCACAGCAAGAGAGTTTCCAACTTGAGAATTGATTCTTCAACGACATGCTATGATAGCTTTTGAGCAAGCTTTGAAGATCTTCTATTACCTGAAATAATTCCGGACTTGATTCCTCCAATTCTGTAAACCCCGAACTGGTGATAGCATCAGAGGCTTGATTAGAAAGGCCTCTTACTATTAACTTGCTGATGAATTTGCTCCAAAACAATGGGTGTTTGTAAGGGGTGGACGACATCAACATAATCTCGTTGACTGTTTCTTGGTCAGGTTGGGGATCAAATCGATTGACCCATTTACTTAAAGCATTTGGTCTCAAGTTCACATCATCATAAAAGTTCGAAGCATAAAGACAGTCCAATATACTCATTACAAGCTCATACTTTTCAATTTCGTCATTATCCATTTCTCTAAGTTTGTCCGTCAAGTTGGTAAATTTTTCTATGATACTGATAAATGCATGATTGATCTTTGCATGGGCTTTCTTCACACGATCTGACGGCTCAGTATATATCACACCTAACGGTTCCTCGGTCGTTTGATCAATTTTATTGAGATATTCGGTGTCTATATCCTTAAGGGACTCTATGACTTTGTACACCCCATTGACGTACTCGGTATACACCGTACTAAATGCGTCTTTTTGATGTATTGATTCTTCGTATTGATGCTCGTTAAAGCGAAATTCAAGGCTCTTTTCGGACGTCAACCAGTCTTTCAATATCATGGGTTCATCCTCCCCGATGCTATAGTTAGAGGTGATTGTACTGGAAATAGAGCCGGAGGTTGGCTCGTCAATTTCAAGCATATCAATGTCTTGAAAACCTAACATTGGAAAGATATTTTGGTTTCGCGATGCTTCATGAAGATATTACACTTTTATATACATGCTAAAAAAGGGCCCTAGATGAGCTTTTCGGAGATAAGTTTGCACAATGTGTCTTTGTGCTTATAGCAGTTTTTCAATTGGCCTTTCATTTCATCCAATTCTTCTGTTTGTGTTGCACTCAAAACCATGCTATTTAATGCAGAATCACGATCTAGCCAATACTGTATAAGCGTCAAATCGATGATTCCGTGGTGTGCCTTGAGCAAATAATGACCATCTTCGTCTTGTTGAAGAAGCTTCCGGTCTTTGCGTGAAGACCATTTTTGGTATTTGTCTCTTTTATTGTAATAAATGTCCGATAAGGTGTTTTTGAACAATACTAGCTCTCTATTACAAGCCTTCAAAATGTCCTGGATTTCGTCGTCAATCTCTATAAGCTCACTAATTTGATACAATGCACCATTGACGGTTCCCAAAACTGCTATTGGATTGCTCAAATTAGGGTGCGTCTCGAGGTGATCAAATATACTACTAAAGTCCTTCCGAGGCTCTTCTGCTTTGATCTCCTTAAATACATTGATCAGTTGTCCCAAGCATATTGAAAGCTGCTCCTCAAAACCATCATCATCGCTTTCTTTAATGCCCACTATATTCCCAAAAGTATCCACCGCATACACGATGTCATTCTTGTAAATAAGACCCGTCAAAAACGTAGTTTCGGTGTAAGTTTTAACCGTTGAAGTTTTGAAATTGCCTTCTTCGTCTCTATCGACTAAAATAACTCCCTTCATCACATCACCAAATGCTAATTTACTTTGTTGAATACCAGAATCAATACAAAATATCAATGGTGATAAAACGTTCATAGGTTCCACTTTCCATGATTCATTTTCCGGATTGAATGAAACGATGAATATCACATCTCCGTTTATGAGAAACCTCCCATCTTCTAAGCATTTGATTGACTCGAATGTAAGTTTTGAAATATCCGCTAATCCCTCAACCTCCACTGGAGGCAATTTGGTTATCTTATTCTTTTTCACGGAAAACAACCTAAGTATTTCCAGTGTGTTAGAACCATTGCACAACCCGATTAGGGTATTTTGATTAAACCAGCAGATATCAATCATCTCTACAGGCTCGTAATCCGGATACTCTGCCGTTGCAATCGCCCTCATGTCTCTTAAATCAACTACCTGAAGAAATGAATTTCTTTGAAACTCATTTCTAGAGTCTATGAACGCATTCTTGGATGCCAAAACCACAGAATACCTTGGGTTTTGAAATCTGAGTGATTTAAGGTAAAACTCATTTGAATACAAGATGTCTTTCGTATGGTTTAATGAAGTCACTTTATATACCAATAAGGAATCGCCACTCAAGATAACTATGTGTTCACTATCCAAGAAATTAATGCAGTCGATTTCGATATTGCCGTTATTCAATTCAATCTGGAAGACTTTATTGTAATTTGTAATCCTCTCGTTGTAAAGTCCGAAAACTTTCGAACTGTTGTAAAGGATCAAATTATTATTCCTCTTCACAAACTTTAAGGGACTTCCATCGAAGTGCTTGGTCGAAGCACGTAATTGATTTTCTTTCTTTTTTACTAAATCATAACTCACCTCAATAAGATCGTTATTTGCTGTCAACATGAAGAGCCAAACTAATCCGAGGGAGCCCCCATCACTCATAATTGCACAATTCGTAATGGGGATATCAGGTGCAATTGTATTTTCAAAAATGAGATCCTGGCTAGATGGTGTCACCAGATACACATTAAAGGCACCATTCCAGAAAGCCACTAAAACAAGATATTCCGAACTTTGTATGGGCAAAAAGTCGAAATCAGCCACTTCGCTAGTTGTATCTATTTTCAATGTCTGGCAATTACTCTCAAATGCAATATAAAGTAAGTTATTTTCACACAAGCTAATCCACTGCTTGCACGTCAAGGCTCTAGCCTTTATGATTTCAACGTCACGTAATAATATAACCTGGTTTAAAACAGCTTTATCATTTTGGATATCCAAAACATCATTTGAGTCTTCAAGATATAATAGAGACGGGTGGTCAGAATCTGCAAGTGAAGCTAAATTACCTTCTTTGAACTCATAATTGAGCGAAGTCTCGGGTCTGTTCACTTTTATACGACCATTTGACAAGCTATGAATTGATGTGGGTTTGAAATTCAACTTTTCAGCTGAAACAAGCTCTACGAAGTGAGTTTTGTTAGAACGTTTGCGCAATTCTGCACTTTCGTAACCGCCCTGACATGTAATAATTTCATTTTCAACCCCATTATTGTAAACTTGTATATCCAAAACCGGGGGTGAAGACGCTACAAAATCACAAATGGTGATGTAGGGTTGTTGCGGTATAATTTTAAAAACCACTGATTGTGAAAGCTTTGAGGCAGCAAAAAACAAATTTCCATCTATGTGATGGATTGATATTGGAACAGTGGAAAGCCCCAATTTCATGAAGGAAATTGATCTAACCGTCATGGAGAATGTGCTGGTATAAGTGTCAATATGTAATAGAAAAGTCTCACCTCTATTGTTGAGAATGAGAATACGATTCTTATCAACAATAGTATGACATGCAGCAGCAAACACCTCGTTGGACTTCAATACGAGCTTTTTAGTAACCACTTGGTTAATCTTATTTACGGTCGTTTGTTCGTCCTCATTTTGCAGTGATAATACAATTTCCGTATCAGGGTTCGGAAAGAAAAAAATGAAGCTGTCCGTCACCAAAATCATTCCTCCCGTCAACGGGGTAATGATCGAATTGGCCAATTCTTCAAATTCGTGGAACTGTTTGATCAATTTGAACGACGATGCCTTTAAATCAACTTTATAGTACCGTATCGATACGTTGTAATTATAGTCACGGTAGTAGAATACAACAATGTTGTCCTTACAATTGTTTAAGATTTGAACATCAAGCATAACCACAGCACCCACAGAAAAAGCCTTTGATGAAACAATATCTCTTGAATCAAACTTTCGCTTCTTTTTGCTTGCATTCAAATGCCAGTTATTGTTCACTGTGAATATCAGGATAAACCCCTCAAAGAAGTAAACTACAAAGTAGCGGTTTTCGGGATCCACTACTATCTTTGGTGGAGCATCAGAAGGTAACTGCTGATTGGCAGCATCAAAATCTATCGTATGAAGAACATTGAACTTAGCTGCATTGCGATTAAAATTAAGAATTGTCATCTGATACTGATCATTCAATAGTAACAAGCAGTCAGTGTCTAATTTGGGATGTTTTAATATAGCCATGGCAAGTATTGGTTCCTCTATATATAAAGAATCTATCAATTCAAGATGAGGTTGTGGAGCATTGCAGTCACAAGCGTGAAATTCCAACCGATTGAACTTGTTCAAAATAAGCACCGATGCTTCTGGTGAAAATATGTTTGCTTTGATACATTGTGATATACAATTTGGAGCCGCCAATTCCGTTAGAACAAACATTCCTGCTAATTGCACAGTATCAAATTAGTGAAAATCGCGATATTTATAGTTGCGTATCAATATTATTCTTTTGTACAAAGGAGGTGACATTTCAAACCATTGAGCGCTTTCCACATTTGATTTAAGTGTGAACTCGACCGATTTTGGAATGCCTCCAAATATCCACAATTTGTCGATCCAACCACCGCCTCCTTTGGCGCTGCCAGAAACCTCCAGTCCGGAGATTCCTCATTCATCCTCACAATGGAAGCTCTTTGATTTGTTAAAGATCCCTACTGGTTTGGGCAAACTGAAGGTTCCGCCCGTGAAAAGGGATGATCCCAAACGAGAAGAGGTCATTGTTCGTTGTGTGTGTTGTGAAACCATGTTGAAATCAGCAGTTGATCAGAATAAGTTCAAATGTAGTGTTTGTCACACGACAAACATTCTTGAGAGCTACCAGTGTTATTTTGAACACGAATTGACTAACACGCCTCATTTATTGTCGTATAGATATGTTAGAAAGATCACTGAAAAGTGTATAAGTGTAGAAGATAAAACAATGAAAGTGCACCAGGTATTTGAACCGTTGTCTACATATTTATATGTGGCCTTCAAATCATACCATTGTTTAAATTCTTCGTTCAAGATCAAAAAGACCAGCTCAAAAATCCATTATTCCACTAGTAATATCAACTACCAGGATATTCGAGACTTATTCAACTACTTGTCAAAATTACCCACCAAAAGACCCTTATATAATGCACTTCAAGGCGCTTTAACTTTGTTAAAAAGGACTCCCATAAGTTATGGGGATGATGCCAGGAATTACCATTGGCTTTTGATTTTATTAGAGATTCCTTTCTTGTCACATGCATTGATACACTATGGTAAAGATGAAACGACTGGGGAGATGATAGACGTAAAAGAGATCAAAGCGTGCAGTTATGACATTATAAAGAGAGTTTTAGGGATTCTTTCGAACATCCCATCTGAAAATGTCAAAAATTATTTCATCTCGTGGTTTCTGAAGTACTCCGATGAGGAATTCGTCAACAAAATCGATCTCATAAACGTTTACATTACTTTTCATTTAAAGAAATACTACTATTTTGCCAATAACCCCGAAATGAAGAGACAAAAGAACAGAAGGCCTTCGAGCACAAGTCCGGCAATTGATAGTGAGTACTTCGAGAATTCTGACTTCAAACAAGAGCTAGAAGGAATGCAACTTTTTCCTACAAGCATAACGTACGATCTGAAACAACTGAAACAAGCCAAGATCAAAATCTATCAATATGGTAACGATTGGCATTTGATAACTTCGGCGAAAGCTCTTCAATACTTTGTGAGTGCCTATAATATTCGTTCTGACAAGAATAACCACCTGGTGTTTTATAACTCCTTAGTTGATTATGTGAATATTAAGATGGATTTTGATAGTTGGGTCAGCAACAAGAAATTCATGGATAAGACAACCACTAACTCAACCACACCCGAGATCCTGACGGTATTGGATTATATCAATGGAACCAGCAACTCATTCAGCGATAGTGCTAAATTCTTCTTTTGCAAGTTCCCATTTTTGATTACCTTGGGTAATAAAATAGCCATACTTGAATATGAGGCAAGAAGAATCATGGAACGTAAGGCAGAAGAAGCATTTATTAATTCATTAGATAAGAAAATACCTATAGATGTTTACTTCAGAGTGAAGGTCCGAAGGGAAAATATAGTTCAAGATTCTTTAATTTGCATCAACAATAACCAGGCTAATCTCAAAAAGTCGTTAAAAGTTCAGTTTGTTGGAGAACAGGGAATTGACGCAGGAGGCCTTAAGAAAGAGTGGTTCTATCTCTTAACTAAAGCAATTTTTAATCCCTTGACAGGAATGCTTGTGAATGTGGAAGAGTCCAATTATTTGTGGTTTAATATGATTCCGATTGATGATTTGGAGATATACTTTTTGTTTGGATCCGTCTTGGGTCTAGCCATATACAATTCGACTATCTTGGACTTGAAATTCCCTAGGGTATTCTACAAGATTTTGTTGAATCAACAGATTGGCTTTAGTGATTTCCAGCAATTGTATCCAGTATTATCAGCCAATCTTTTCAAGTTGAAAAGTATGGGTGACGAAGAATTAAAGATGCTTGAATTGACATTTGAATTGGTAGTCACAGATGTGTTTGGAAAAAGACATTCGAGGCTCTTGGTCAGCGACGGTAACAAAATCAAAGTGACCACCAAGAACAGAGATTTGTACATTGAAAAATATGCCAAATTCTACTTGATCGATGGTATCTCCAAACAAATGAATGCATTTTTGAAAGGTTTTAGTTCCGTAACAAGTGGCAATGCACTCTCAATCTTCCTGCCGGAGGAAATAGAATTACTTTTATGTGGTAATGAAGAGGGCAAATTAGATGTAGAAGCCTTGAGGTCGGTGACCAAGTATATGGGAATTGAACACCGAGACCCTTCAACCATCCCCATAATCGGGTGGTTCTGGGACTATTTAAGAAAACTCACCTATAAACAACAAAAAAAGTTCTTGATCTTCTTAAGTGGTAGCGACAGAATCCCTGCCACAGGTATACAGAATATGAACTTCACCATCAAATTAATGAGAAAAAGTAACAAGTTGCCTACTGCACACACATGTTTTAACGAATTGGACTTATATAATTATGGGAGCCGGGAAGAGCTCGAAAGGAAATTGAATTTGGCAGTCAACGAAAGTAAAGGCTTTGGGATAAAATGATGCTTTATCATGTATAGGTTTTTATATAGGCATTAAATGATGGAGCTGGTTGGTGCACGACGACTCTATTTGGAAATCTGGTGTTTCGCAGCCAATGGGAGAGTACGAAAATAATTCTCAAAAAAACTGAAAAATTCGATTCATACCTTTTAGCACAAATGTTATCTAGAACTATTAGAAGTTTAAACGTTAAACAATCTGTTAGAAGCTTGACTTCTTCTTCAAAAGTGTTGAGTTCATATGACCAACCTGATTTCACCAACTACTTGAACCAAAGAAGCGAAAATACCACCAGAAACTTTACCTACTTCATGGTTGGTTCCATGGGTTTGTTGTCAGCTGCCGGGGCCAAGTCGACCGTCGAAGGTTTCTTGCACTCCATGGCTGCCTCTGCCGATGTGTTGGCTATGGCCAAGGTTGAAGTCAAATTGGGAGCCATTCCTGAAGGTAAAAACGTCATTGTCAAATGGCAAGGTAAACCAGTTTTCATCAGACACAGAACCGCCGACGAAATCGAAGAAGCCAACCAAGTTGATGTCAGCTCTTTGAGAGACCCACAAAACGATGCCGACCGTGTGAAGAAACCAGAATGGTTGATCATGTTGGGTATCTGTACCCATTTGGGTTGTGTTCCTATCGGTGAAGCTGGTGATTTCGGTGGATGGTTCTGCCCATGTCACGGTTCCCATTACGATATTTCTGGTAGAATCAGAAGGGGTCCAGCTCCATTAAACTTGGAAATCCCTGAATATGAATTTTCTGACGAAGAGACCTTGCTTGTTGGTTAATGAATAGATCTTATTTATAAATCTAGTATATAATGCATATAATCTGTATATTGAATCATTTTATGATTCAGCGCTCACTTTCGCCGCTTGTTTAAGCTTTCTGTCAACTCGTCTGGTAGCAGGTTCCATATTGCACTTTCCCAGTCGGTTTTAATTTTGGTGATGGTCAAATCCTTACAATAATTTTGTAAGTGCTCTATGTCTAGCTGTTTGAATTGTTTGAGCAGTTCAACAAATTTATCGCCAAATTGGTGTTCTGGTAAGTTAATGGGATTGTAATCTTTGAAGAAATGAAGCCTGAAGAAAACACTCCAGTGAAGCATTGCATTTGGTGGTAGTTTTCTATGTCTTCCCAAATTGGGTACGTAATGCCTCTTCCATTTCCCATTCTCGTCTTCGATCTTTATACCCACAGGAAGAAGCTCAATTATCCACCAAAATAGCGTTGGGATCCAAAATGACAGACTTCCTGACCGGGCATTGCCCATTATAGGTTGTTTGGGCAATACCAATCGGGATTCTTTGTCTAGTTTAGTGCAGGACATGAAATCGTCCCATTTCAACATATCGTGGTTATTTGAGAGGAAGCTACTTGTTATTGGAAACGACGAGTTGAACTCATTCAAGGCGTCTGTTTTGAATAGTATTCCAAATTCTATTGCTTCTGATAATATCCACCTCAATGAGACGTTTGAAAGACATTGGTTTCCACCATTATCGGGAATCCACCCGCCACCCACATCGCCGTGATTCCCTGGAAACCACATTTCCTTAATATCTTTACAGTGACAATCATCATCTAATCTTTTTTTGGACTTTCTTCCCAATATATAATTGAAAAATTCATTGATTTTGTTAAATATTCCCAAGCTAGAATACTCTATTTCTTCGTCGGTACAATCATCATAGTCCAAGTCAGTTAAATGAGGGTAATAACTGAAGGGAGAAAACAAAACCTGTTTGAATTTTCCTCTTCTCTCATCTAAGCTGATAGCGTGTCTGACATGTTCAACGATGGTGCTTTTACTGGTGTAAGGAAACATTCGATCTCTTATAAGTCCCACTGAGTTCACCGAATCAAACAATCCCATAAAGTGAATCTTTATCTTGGTTCTGCAGAAGGTTTTCCGAAACTCGTTGACCAAAGAGGTTGAATAATCCTCCTGAGATGGCTGTCCTGAGTTCTCCCAATTAGAATAGATGTCCCATGCAGTCGATACCATATCTTCTAATCCACGATTCAATAGGCCTATACTTTCTAACATTCCAGCTAAGATCCTTGCACCAAAACTGCCTCTACTGAATCCTATCAAGCATATTCTGTCGCCCTCCTCGTAGAACCTCATCAAGAATAGGTAGGCGGCCTTTACGTGAAACTCAAAAGTGTATGCAAAAACGGCATCCAAAGTCCTACTTAACGATTTGATGTTGGATCCGATAAAATTCCTGGGATCTCTGTCCAAGATGGTACCAAATTTCACACCCACTCCAGGCTGATAATAACAGATTTGGTTTGGATCATCCTTATTCAAGAGTCGAAAGATCTTCAACGTATTTGAAAAAGGCTTGTAACCAAACTCGTTGGAGGTCCCGTCCAAACACAAGACAATATTAATAGGCTTGTTGCTGGCTCTAGTGTGAAGGCTCTGATTGATGCTTGAAGACTCCATATTACAGTGATAATTTTGCAACCAAATTGCGAGACAAAATCAGAACCCTGAATAGGCTGAATTTAAAAGCATAAAAATAAGTATAGCACTAAAGCTTCTTGTGGCATGCAACTTTATTCCCAAAAGTAATAGAATGAGCCTTGTATCTTTCACGCAATGCCTAACTTTAAAGTATAGTTGGCAGTGACGCCCTCCGCATGGTTAAGGTCTAAAAATTCAAAGGGATTTAAGCATATTTAATGAGAGAGTGTATTATCTAGAAATTTCGTACCATATTATTCTGTCGTCTATTTTTAAAGTAATAAAAGAAGCTGTGAATGCTCAAAATCGTCAACCCATATTTAGAAGCTTTTCCTCTTCTTCTTTCTCGTGAATTTTAATTTTATTATAACCTTGAGCCCAATACATTAAGCTTCAACTAATTAAAATAGTAGGATAATATTTGATAATATAAATTAGTTCAAGATTTCAATACGAACGCCTTATATTATTTGGAAGCTATCATTTCGTGGAAATGGCATTATTTGTTATTTTCCTTTTAAAAATACAGAAAATCTAAAACGACAAAATGAAGAATAGCTAATATATAAATGGCAAAAATAACACGCTTATCCGTTATTGTTGAATTTGAGCTCACTTGGTGGAGCTTTCATAATATAGCTACCGTCACAACACGTGATAAATCTGAAGTGCGCTCTACAAGGCAATACAGAGGCGTTACACGATTTTTCAACTTCTTCAGTTTTCACATTCTTGACGATCTAAAACAATGCCAGTATAATCACATCATATAGTAGAACATTTGAGTTTTCAGACTTGAAATCTAAAGAGAATTGGTGTCTCTACACCCAATGCAAAGTTGCGGATTCCCAGAGTTGGTAGATATTTTCGCAGATCACTCGCTCAACTCGCACACTTGTCCCAATTGGGAATTGTATGGCTCCTGCTTAGTCAGGGCTTACCGGACTTTTGACTGCAAATTTCAACTTGTTCAGTTTTCACATTCTTGACGATCTAAAACAATGCCAGTATAATCACATCATATAGTAGAACATTTGAGTTTTCAGACTTGAAATCTAAAGAGAATTGGTGTCTCTACACCCAATGCAAAGTTGCGGATTCCCAGAGTTGGTAGATATTTTCGCAGATCACTCGCTCAACTCGCACACTTGTCCCAATTGGGAATTGTATGGCTCCTGCTTAGTCAGGGCTTACCGGACTTTTGACTGCAAATTTCAACTTGTTCAGTTTTCACATTCTTGACGATCTAAAACAATGCCAGTATAATCACATCATATAGTAGTACATTTGAGTTTTTAGACTTGAAATCTAAAGAGAATTGGT